>JARHVA010000320.1:2397500-2825000 GCA_037957365.1 Torreya grandis
TAATTGTGACTCACTCTTAAATTAGAATGTTTGACATGGTGATTCATTTAATCTCTATCTAATAAGTTACGTTTGATTTTCTTAATTTTTTTTACATGAATTATCTTATGAATAAATCTTTGTGATATTATTTTTATATACAAGAGATCCATTATCATTTATTAGAATAATATTAATCCAAATTTTGTTTGTTACATTATATATTTCTATTTTTCTCTAGCATTATGGTTGTCATTAGATTTATTGGGAAATAATATTAGTGTAAGTAGCTAATTTGAATAGAAACATTCATATAGGGTTTTGAAATTAGAATTACACAAGTGGTCCTCTATCCAACCATAGGTTTATGACATGTTATTCCATTTCTTGATCCCAAAAGGAAGCTTCTCCCCTCTCACAATTTAATAATTGTAACTCTAATTACTATTGACTCGAAATGTTTTTGTTTACAAATTGAATATGTTTAAAATCTCCTCACCTCTAATACTAGTAAAATACATCTCATGGAGCTCACAAAATTTTGTACATAGTCATCAATGTGATCATATTCCTAAAATTTACCATTTAAATCTTCTTCAACTCATATTTCCCCCCCTTATGTTTTATGTTTTATGCCTTTAAATTTTTAAAACAAAGAGTGTAATTTTTATTAGTATACTATGCAAGAAGAATCATGTCTGTATGTGAAGATGACCTTTCTAAATCCATTTCATGACAATTTTTTTTTTCATGGGTTACTTAGCATGTGCTCTCATAGTGGTGAAGGAAATTCTTGTTAACACATTTCCATGCTTTGGAAGCTCACACTAACCATGCACTTCTCTCCTAAAATCTCATATTTATCTCTTAAAAATAAATTTTATTTATTTAATTTTAACTTCAATATTTCACCTCATATCTAGGTGCACTGAATCAACATGTCTATCAACTTGTCTATGAAATGGCCACTTTGTTAAATATATTATTCAAATTTGGTCATATTACACACCAAGTTTGAATGAAATTGTATCCATTAAAATATACATTTTGTATTAAATTTATGAACACCAAATTAGTACACCCATCAACCAATAAACACATTATTTTTATATAAATAATATATTATATTAATTTTTTTACAAATTTGGTGTACCAATCAACACACCAAAATTGAATGAAATTATATTGGCACATTGGTATCAACATGACCATACCAAATTTTATTTTTAATCATCTGGAGATTCCCTAGTATCTACAAAAAACTTATTGAATAAAAAAACTCATCTACTAGGATATATAGGACTTTACATGAAGTGTTTAGGTGATATAGGGATACTTGTACTTGTCACTTGTTATTTTATTAAAAAATATTATTTTAGTATTAATTAGGATATTTCTTATTGTGTTTTATCCAACTCATATTTCATTTTTGATCTATTATCTCTCCTCCATGAATGTGTCTCTAATTTAAATGAAAACTCTAATTCTTATGTGAATCTCACAAACAACTTCACATCCATGGATGATGTTAAATAAAGTAGTAATGTTGAAACAAACTATTCAACCTTTTATTTATATTTTAATAGTTATTCTAACTTCCATGCTATTATTTTAAACATTCTATCATAATTTTTTTTGTTTACTTTTTCCTCATTGCATTGAATCCCTCATTTTTCTTATGCTCTTGATTGTCAATTCAAGATAATGATTCATTTTAAAAAAAAAAAAATCCAATTTTAACCATAACAAATTATAATTGGTGCTTATTTTCATATACCAATTCAACACTTTGTTCCTTAATATTCATACAAAATTAAATACCTTCACCATTGGTATGCAAACCTATGAATTTTATATGATGAATCCAACAAAAATAGGTGTTCTAATGCATCTTTGGTATCCATATCAAACATTTGTAATGTAATCCTATAATAAGACATGGGTGAAGAGGGTGTGGGGGTTTTTTTTTAATTATTTGTATTAGTATTATTACTTGAACCCCCCTCCTTGATTATCATTGTTAATTTTATTTCAATTTTCTATGTTATGATCTTACATTATATTTTTTCTTTCTTTTGTGTATTTTTTTTTTTTCCAAATCCTTATATTCTGTGGTATACATTCTACCTTTTTTATCTTTTTATTTTAATATTAAAAAAATATTTTTTAAATATCAAGATATAAATAAATGGAAAATAAAGCTAGCATTATTTAATAAATTTGAATCTAAATAGAAGATACAAATTTAAATATCTTGATTTTAAGGTTGTTGGGTTATTTAATATTTTTGTATTTTTTGTACCATTATTATTTTTATTCATTCTCTTTCTTGTTTCACTATTTATGATTCTCTCTTCTTTAAGAACTCTTTCTATTTTTGTTCTCTTCTTATCTATTTTTTCCCTCAAATTTCTCTCTCCTTCTCAACTTTATTTCATCCCTTTATTTCTACTCTACTCTTCCAAACTACCTACTTAATTTTTAATTAAGCTTGTTTTTTATTTCCCCTTTACTTCATCCCTTACATTCTTGGGATACTAAACAAACAATCAAGGGATAACTTTTTTTCAATAAAGTGGATGCAAATTAACAATGAAACTCATTTATAGACCTTCCTCTTTCACCTTATAAAAGTTATACCTTTTTGGCATAAAAATTTGTCCATCCTTGAATGGCCCAAGTGATGATAAATGAATCTAAAGTGGTCATACAATAGTAATCAATAACCATTTCCCAAGATTTATCAATTATCCAATAATTCCTATAAATTATCAAGTGTCCACTTATTATGTTTCTCAATCTAAAATCTATAAGAGGATGCAATGTATGTTATCCTTATTTTCTAAGGCCACAAAAAGTAAGGGAAAGAGATCCATAACTCCTCTCCCCAATATTTAAGAACATAATTATCACCCTTGAGAAATGTCCCCCAATTCTCTCTGCTTCAAATTTGAAAATTTTCTCCAGTTTCAATTCTGAATAATCTTACAATTCCTTAAGTGTAGGATTCAATAAATGCAACAGATATTACATCTTGGGAATTAGATAACCAAGGTTTAGAAAACAAAATTAAATGTTGGCATAATTCAAATATATTCACACCAACTTACAACATCCAAGTTTGATTAGACCTAGTTCAACATAACAAAGAATATTCATTTACATTTTATTAATATCAATTATATATAAATAATTAAAAATAATAAAGGGGATCCATTATTTCACATGTTATCCACACATAACACAAAAATAAAGCATTTCCTACTCATTAGAATTTTCTTTATTCAATATAATGTCTTATTACATTCAGACATATCACATATCTCCTCCTTTATTATCTATCACTTCTATATCCTCAATATTATTATATCTCTCACATGTTACATGTCATCACAATAAATCAACATAAATAATAACTCAATACAATACAAAGGGAATGGACACGACCCTTGGTTATGCCTACTCTTCATCCAAGTCATCATATCATTTCTCAAATCCTTGTATGATGTCACATGTGTCCTAAGCTATAAATCTATAATCATAGTCTATTTATCATTATAATTAATGTTGCAATATGTCTTAGAGATTTATAGGATATGAAAAGGCTCAAAATAATTAAATGAATAATCTTATCAGCCAATGTATTTTTAGGGGCTAGATTTGACAGATTTCTCAAATTTTAGATTTGCTAAATAATAAAATTTCAAAAAAGTACTCACCAAAATTCTCAATAAATTATACATAAATTTCACAAATTCACCAAAATATACTTGTTTTAGTA
Organism: Torreya grandis; assembly: GCA_037957365.1. NCBI lineage: Eukaryota > Viridiplantae > Streptophyta > Pinopsida > Cupressales > Taxaceae > Torreya > Torreya grandis. The sequence goes on from JARHVA010000320.1 coordinate 2,401,261, forward strand.
GTAAAATATAAAATTTTCCTTCAAAATTAGTTAAAATAAATAAATTTTCTATATTTCAATTTAAAATGATTCAACTACAATTAGATACTTGTAAAAACTTATTATTTCTTGAAAATTCTCCTACTACTAACATATGTATTTCCATTTTTTGATTACGATCATCATTATTTATCTATTTATTAGGAATGTGAAGTTAGATGTATTATATTTTCAAGATAAAAAAGAAATAATAACTTTATATGGACATTCTATTCCATTTTAATTTATTATATATATTTTTTAATTTCATTTTTTTATACTTTTCTATTTTTCACTTATTTTCTCTCTCTCTCTTTTTTTTTTCTTTTTTCCTTTTTAATTTTTTTAATACTTATGAAAAAGTGTATTTCTACACTAAATTTCATGCCACTTTACTTAGAATTTATTGTGTTCTAAGAACACTAGAACACTCTTTTAAAATTCTTAGTAAGATGTTTCATTAGACTACTTTTTATTTTCAGTTTTTAGCCTTTGTGGTTACTCTTTTCAATCTATTATTTTGGGTTTTCAACTTGGGGGATATATATGCATTTTTAACATGCTATAACATAACATTTAATTTTAGTTTCACTTCAAGTTGAGTTAAAATTGAAATCCCTTTATAATCTTGAAATTTCAAAAAATGAGCTCGACTAGGTAAATTTAGATTTAAAGTCAAACATTTTCTATAGTATGAATTAAAGCTTGAATTTATATTACATTAAATTTAAATTTGTTCAAATATATCATTTAAGTCCCACAACTTTAGACCAAATTAGTAGGTGAATTTAATATAGGTTAAATCATGTAACATTAAGATGATTTATAGGTGACTTAATACATGACTTAAAAAATGAAACTTTATATTGTGATACAAATTTTGGAGCTTGAAAATCAAAGCCACACAATGGAAACAACAACTACAACAAATTTAAATAACACAATAGAGATTAAGAACAATTTTCTTCTTTATTTCAAACAATCACATAGTATTTTTATAGAACCTATGGAATTTATTGCGTCACTCTCTTACACAAGGCCAAACCCATTCTTCCACATCTATGGCATCAAAAACCATGGTTGAAGGCCTCAATACACTTATACACTTAAAAGGACCATAATATATCATTACTCATCATATTTATAACAAAAGGATTGGAAGTTGGTTCATTACATGGAAACAAATTTAAATTTCCCTAATTATTAATATGCAAATACAAAATAAATCAATATTTTTATAACAAAAGCATTTGGTTAACTAAGAAATATTTAATTTGGATTTTTTTAAACCCTAAGCCAAATCTATGAAAAATGTGAAAAAATACACACCTAAAGGGCTATGAATAAATTTGGGTTATCCATCATTTATTCACATCACTATCAATGCTTACCTAACACTCCAAGGATTTAAAACCTAATAAATTTCTCAAAAATATAAATTTGGTACAAAATAGGTATTTACAACAAGATAAATTACCTATATAAAATGCACACATGAATATATTAAATGCACACTATATGTTATCTAAAGGTGGAATGCTGAAGTAATTCACATGATCTATAATTTAATGTAGTGATATTTGTCCAAAATATCTCCATTTGAAATATATAGAACTCCAAAAATGACATTTTAAATATATTTAAAAATGTCCACCATAGGAAATTAATTTATGATTTTATCCCAAACAATTATTTTTGTGACAAAGATATGATATGTTATTTATAATCACTCCCCAACACACTTAAAACATATCAGAATCTTTTTTGGTGATTTTTTAAAATTTCATGTTTTTGGGCCTCATTTCTAGATGTTTTCCTCCATGTTTAATATTTTGAGCCTCTTAATTGATTCCTCCTTAATATTAAATTTTATTGGAATATTATTACCCTTGAAAAATTCCCACATTCCATGCATTACTCACCACAATAAATACCATGTATTCCAAATGGGTGTTATGATTAAATTTTGAATTTTTCTTAAGGATATTGCACTCATAAAGATGTTATTTATTCCTTCATCGATTCTTCTTTATTTTATAACACACAGTGGATTCATTTATACTTGATATTATCCTCATAAGTTGGTGAAGGTGTATCCCTAAACTCTAGGTTCCAATTCTTATCCAAATGGCATAAATCCTAATTTTCATTAATTTTATTGGCTGAATCTATTAATTTCATGGACTACACACCAAGTGAAACATTGTAGAAAAAATTCAAGTCTGAGATGTTTTTGGAGAAATCCCTAAACCATTAAACCTCTAATTTTGCATGCTAATTACTTGGTGAAATGTTGATAATCCAAAAATATGACTTTTTCTTAGTTATTTGACATTTACTTAATAAGGAAGGGTAACACATTGTTGAAAACACTTAAAAATGATAATATGTTAAGATAAGACTTAATGATGACAATTTTACTATGGTGGGGATTTGTGGCAACCATTGACACTAGATTAACATTATGGGTAAATGCACATTTGAACAACCATTTAAATGTTAGTTTGGTAATAAGATGCAAAACCTTGTTTAAACTAAAGAATAAAGGGGACCAAAAAATAAACACAACATGACAACACAAAATAAGTCACTATATTTTTTTTTAGTGATATGGATTGATGGTTCACCTAATATGCTCTTGCATAAGACACCTCAGATAAGAAAACATTTTGATAGCTCCTAGCCACATGGTACATGAGTTTTACTTGATTTACCATTGCTTCCAATTTATCTTCACAACTTTGACTCCTCTATTTGGGTTTTGTAAACCACTAGTTGACCTTATCTTCCTTACACTTTTTTTTATTTTTTTTTATGGTGGGATTTGATCCACATATCTCCTTGCATTTACATCAGTTTTTTTACTCTTAATTACTCCATTTATTTGGGCTTCTTTTTATCTTTACTCACTAATTTCAACTAATTTTTATGTCATTTTCCTTATCAAGAATATCATGGGAGTAGAATCATATTTTAGCCTTTTGGGAATACATTCATGCCTTCCCATGGTTCTTCCTCTTAGATGTCCTCTCCTTTATATAATGTCTCAAAATATTATTTCAAAGTGTGTGTCTCATATTCAAGAGTGAGACTACACTCTAATTACTCCTCTTCATCAACCATTGGGCCTTGATAATCTTGAAGAGAAATAAAATGATAAAGTTATGCAAGAGAATAAATGCTAAAAAAAATTTAAGATATAAGAGGAACGGAAATTTTTGTACACACATTTTACACAAGATTTTTGCCTATAAAAATCTTTCTAGAAAAAAACTTAGCATACCAACCTTTTTTTATTGTGTTAACTCAACTATTTACAATATAATAACGTACTTCAAAGTTCTCTTGTATCCTAATACACATGAATTTTTTTTAGGCTTTTCAATTGGAAACTATCCAGAGATTATAAAAATATAATGGGTACAAACCATTGACTTAGAAAACATGGGTGGAAAACCATGGGACAAATCCACCCATTTCAACCCAAAACTATATAGGGTCCTATTAATATATAGGACCATACTAATATGTGTCAGGCTAAATAGTCAATAAGAGGTGTAAATAATTCAATGTATGCAACACATATCTAAAAATATTCAACTTATTGAATAATTGAATAGGGGGTCACAACTACATACTTTTAATAACTATGATAAATCATGCATGTTGATCTTCTTCACTAAGAAAACTTCTTAGTTTTCACAACCTTTGTGAATGAATCAAAAAAATTCCCTGATATATCAAAATTTTCCAACAACACCTTCTTGTATTCAACCAAGTATCTAACAAAATGGTATTATAAATCAAAATGCTTCAACTGAACATGATAAGCAAAGTTATTTGAAAATCATATTGTAATTTGATTGTCATAATCCATCATCACTAATTTTCTTAAGAAACCAACATTTGAACACATCCTTTGTAACCATATAAGTTCCTTGCTTACATGGTATGACATGTACTCATATTTTGTAGTTGACAATGCAACTACTACTTTCAACTTGTTCATCAAGTTGAATTCTTCACCCATCAAATATGTCAAACACATAACTACTCATAGATCTTTGACAATAAATATCTCTATCCCATTCATTGTCAACAAAACCCTATACATTCACTATTTTATTTTTCTAAGATATTCTTTATTAGTATATTGTATAATCTAAACTACCACCACACACACACACACACACACACACACACACACACACACATATATGAATAGATTATTCATAATAGTCCAATGTTCCTTTCCTAATTTAGACATATATTTGCTCACAACTCCCATTACATGGGAAATGTAGGGTCTACTACATACCATAGTATACATAGGGCTTCCAAAAATGCATACATAATTAACCTAAAATATATCTTCAATCTCTTATTGTTAATTGGGACACTATTTAACAAACAATTTTAGACTAACAAGAAATGGAACACTCAGAACTTTACATTCCTGTAATCTAAACCTTTCCAATATCATTTGAGCACATTTCCTCTAATTTAATCAAAATTTATTCTTTTGTATATACATTTTAGTTTTCATGCCCAAAATTAAATTTTAACCACCTATATCCTTCACATAAAATTGATATGATAACTGATATTTAACATGATTGATCATTCCCTTGTTGTTACCAATTAACAACATATCATCACACACAAAAATATGATAACAAAGTTATCACTAACCTATTTGAAATACAAATAATGATAAAATTTTATTTGTATGAACCCAAGTCCCAACACATAAGTGTCAAAATTCTAATTCCATATTATTTGTGATTGCGTCAAGCTATCAGAAGATTTTTTTCAATCTATGCATCTAATCCTACATTTGTTTAACTTTAGTTTTTTTTGGCTACACCCTATAGATCACTTCCTCAAGGACCCATGCAAAATTTTTGACTTTACATCCATCTATTTTTTTTTAAGATCAAAAGCTGTAAAAAATCCAACAAAAAATATAATAGAAGTTCATTTAGGAACAATGGAAAAATATCAAAAAAATGTAATCGCTCAACATGGAAAAATCCATTTTCCACCAAGTGAGATTTATATTTCTCCAATTTTCTTCTATATTGAACCTACTTTTGAACATACTTTTGCAACCAATGGGTTTTCTTTCATCAGGTAATTTTATCAAGTCCCATATTATATTTTAATGTAATGAATCAATTTCTTCATCCATGGCCTTTTTTGAGAATATATTTTCCTTTGAGTCAAGTGTCTCCCTCACAAAGATAATTTTAATGGCCAATATTTACCATTTGGCTAAAATTAGTTGTTTATACTTTCAAAAATGACAATTGAATCAACTATACATTGGCCCATTAACATAATTTTTATTCTATTTCCTTAATTCCCACTTCTAATTATTTCATAGGATATGTTCTCACCTACATTCATATATGGTTTAGCAATAGTTACTACATGATTGTGGGTCCCCATCAATAAAAAAATTATAAGGAACATTATAATTTGTTTTATACTTCAATAAGGTGTTTTTAAGTTATGATATTAATTTAGTAAGGATGCCACTTAAGTGATATCCCCCACACATAAACCTCTTCAAAAAAAATATTATAATAAAATAATTTATAAAGTAATTTTTGACTTATTTTAAATGAAATAACTCCATCCAAAAGTGTATGGTTAATTCCCCACCCTTAGATCCTTTTAATATCAACCCTTCATATTTTATATACCCTAAGAAAACCTTCTAAATACTCATGAATCATTAAGAATACTTTCAACCCCATATTTTGGGTTATTTTCACACATGATGACAATGTAAGAGTGAAGGCAACAAGGAGAAGGCTCCATTCATGGTCTTCACTCCTAATCCTCACAACGATCTCTTTTAGTAAATTCCTAGACTTAGTATTCTTAGTTTTCAAAGTGGTATCTCATTTTAAAAAAAAAAAAATTACCTTAATTTATATATTTTATTTTCACCTTACTACTCTATCTAATTTCTTGTTTTTTTGGTTGGCACATGATAATATTTAACAAGGAGGAAAAGGTGTGAGAGTGATTTGAATCCCCTCCCATTTTCTCTTTATTTCAAAGATTTATTTTTTTAATAATAAAGGAGTACCCCCACCCAAAAAAAAAACAAAAAACAAAACAATATAGGGGGATCGACTTTGTTTTCCCCACTCCCTTGAACTAAAACCCATAAGGGGGACTCGACCCTACTATCCACTTTTTATACACACATTCACTGTCAGTTTGTCCCTGCTATGACTATCCATAATTTATACCTTTTATGTCTAAATTATTAATGAACAATATTGATTACTTGTTCAAGGAATGCATTTAACATATAAAAAGATAAGAATTAGGAAACTTGATGATTGGTTTAAGGTATGTAATTTCTATGCCTACATGAAGATGGATATAAGTGTTGGAGTTATACTGATGGATGATCTATTATTTGAACATCAAATATATTAATTATCCTATCTATGACATTCCTTATTATCTCATAGGATCTCAATATAGTTGAAGGATATCTTATATATCTAGAGGCAATTTTATATGAAATACTATTTTATCTAATGGGGTTTTGATATGTTTTCTTCCTTGGTTGAAATATATAGTTAAACCCATTTATTCACAAATTTGTTTATTTTATGGTTTTCATGTTATAAGTTAAGGTGTGTATTGTTGTGGACCATTAGTTCTTTATTTGAGGCTTTATTGGAATGTTGGGGATGTGGGGCATTTTATGAATCTAAAGTTGAACCATGGAATAGTTATATGGCCTTGACTTGAGAGTTGGTTGAAGGGAGAAGTCAAGAAATTAATCTACACTATAGGCCTAATTGGGTGTTACATCTATGGAAGAAATAAAAATAAAAAAAGAGAGCTTATAACATGATGAGTTGCCTTGATTATGACATTTAGAGATAATTATCTTGGCTAATATAAACTTTATATAAGATAAAGGAATTTATGATTTCACATTTAAATTTTTTTGGAGGTTTTATTTATGTGTTATAACATTCTGCTTGTTTACTAGATGGTTGTATAAGACATGGCACTTTTAATAAGAATTCAGAAGTTGGGTTATTGGGGAATTGAGGATTGTTCAAAGTATAACCTTGAGATTTGGAGGTGCATATTCATTACCTAAGTAAATTATTATTCATGGATGATACAATTATTATGAAACATAACACCTCATTAATATACCAATTTATTATTAAATCTTGTGATATATACTGATTTAATATGAATCAACATTTTTTTTGATATTTTGAAGGGTTATTAGTTATTATTAGATAAAGGGGTAAATAGTTATTAAAAATAACTAAACATGGTATAAAAAATAACCCCAAGGGAAAGAAAACATTTTATTAATACACACATACTATAAAATCAAAATCTAAACTAATAAAACTTGAGTTAAATAATACTAATAATAAGAGCATATGAAAATTAAAAAAAAACATGTATTAAATAATCAATATTTCTATCATTATTATTATTGGTCATGAACTAAAACTTGAGTTAAATAATACTAATAATAAGAGCATATGAAAAATTTTAAAAAAAAACATGTATTAAATAATCAATCTTTCTATCATTATTATTATTGGTCATGAACTAAAACTTCAGTTAAATAATACTAATAATAAGAGCATATGAAAATTAAAAAAAAACATGTATTAAATAATCAATCTTTCTATCATTATTATTATTGGTCATGATGTTCTATTAGATATCCAGATCAAATAAATTCTCATCTCCCTTCTCATCTACAAGGAGATGATTAGTAGGATATATTTTATCAATAACATCCAATTATGCTACATTTATCATGTAATTATCTAAAACTTTAAAAAATACTTTACAACATGATGAGCTTCATTAATAAAAACATCATAACAATGATAATACTAAACTTACATGAGTATGGAAAACCATTGAACTTAGGAATTAGAAAAATGTTGTAAAATTTTAGAGTTATTAGTTGATGAACATAACTAATTATTACTATAAATTATACTCAAGTAATTTTTAAATATATGTATACCAATATGAATAACCTACAATGGTAGTTGGGAGTAATGGTGAAGTGTAATAGTGTGAGATGTCAATAGAATAGTCGATGTCAATTCAACTATCATAGGGTAGTTTTAACTCTAGATTTGACATTCATTTGGATGTCATATGTGAGTTATTATTATTTTTTGAAGGTGAATGAAAAATCACCATATCTTAGGAATATAGTGTAGTTTGGAGGCTTTTTATTGAAAATAATTTTTTGATCCTAGTATAGTGGTGAACTAGATTAAAGTTATCTATCACTAGTTAACAAGAAATTTGTGGAGAAGGTAATGGAGTCATTTATAGTGGTATATAAAAATCTATATTACACACCTTAAAATTGTTATCTCTCAACATTTTCACACATATATGTACTAGTTAACTAGTATAAATATATTAAATACATTTATCTAAAAAATGTTGACATATATCAATCTCGATGCATGTCTTGGATTTGTCACATACTATAATAATTAATGACTCCATTACCTTCTCCAAAAATTTCCTGGTGACTAGTGACATATGGTCTCAATCTAGTTGTGCCACTATGTTGGGATCAAAAAGATATTTTCTAGAAAAATGAGCTCCAAACTCCATTGTATGCATAATATATTATTATTTGATCAAATTCTTAAAGCAAATAGAAAAAAATCTATATGATGGTTAAATGGGCATCAAATTTATGGTTTGAAACCTCCGTATGAAGGTAAAATGAATGTCAACTTCAAGGTTGAAACTACCTTATAATTATTAAATGGATGTCAAATTTAATATCCACCATTAATTGTTAAATCTCATGGCCATTACAGTCCACTAGTGCCATTGTAGGTTATGTTTATGAACACAATTAGATCTAGGAAGGTGTTTTACAAAAAATCCAAAGAGGATATTTTTATTCATTCTTAAGTAAAAACTTGTATTTAAAATTGGTTTTTTTTTACATATTATTTACGTAGGTTGTGTTAATTTGATTGAGCAATAAATCAATAGAGGGAATGCCCCTGACAAAAAGTTGGTGACTAAGTTTGCTAGGAAGTTAGACCTTGCTACTAATGGAGTGAAAAAGCCACATATGTTATAATTTATATGCTTAAAGATATTTATTATCAATAGCTAATTTCCAATCTACTTTATAAACTCATTTTCACTAGTGTAATCAATTATAATAATTGAATATTCCTCCATTTTTTTCTTGTAAATCCCACTTCGATTCCATATAAAAGGGCTCAAATTTTACCTCAATTGTTAGTTTTTCCCCAAGCCCATTAGATGGAAAAACTAAATTTACGTTTAAAACATTTACAATCCCTCTTATTCCTATATTTATAGGGTTTCCCTTTAGTTATGATATGAATTTAATTTCCTCCTTAAAGGGCCACATTTCCAAATTACTTGTTATTTATGACTAAAGTCACATTAAGATTAATTATTATGGAAATTGTAGAGTACTAGTGATTGTTATAATGTAAAATTATAATGTGATTAATTTTGTGAGATCTCATTATCATTGATTCAACTATTTTTTTATATATAAGTATAGATAAATAAGCAATCAAATGTTTGAAATTTAATGCTTGGAAAATGACATATTAGGTCATTTTGAATAAGTCAAATAATGGATTTATAGAGGAGGTTTTATAGAGCAGCTAAAACACTTGGCATGTTGGTATTCTATTAGGTTTTCATCATAATGTTGTAGTTTTATTCAGCTCTGTGGGATTGTCTTTTTGAATTTACTTGCATTTATTGATTTTGGTCTTTGTTTTCACACTTTGGGTGGTTTTATTATTTAATGGGTCCCTCTTGGGAGCCCACATAATTAGATATAATTAAACATGGAGGAAGTCACGATGGTACAAAATAGGCTTGTAAGTTGTCATGTCCCCTTTTTCATGGACATTGACAGACTTGATGATTAGCCTATTATGCGACCTTCGTAGGCTAATAGGATGGATAGAGGGTCATAATGGAGCTTGGCTTGGCTTCGATTTGTAGAATTCCTACAGTTGGCTTTCATTCAGGCTATTTCAAACACATTTGGCCTGAGCTCCTATTATTTAGGGATATTTGACATGCAGCAGAGCGCCTTTATTTTGGTATGGTCATGTGTGGGATCACTCCCTGATTCACCAGCTTCGATCGGTTCGAGGATCTGACGTATATTGAGGGAGATATTAATATTTGATTGATTTAATCAAATATTAATTATTTGGTCTAATTTTAAAGTAGAAACCCTAATGCTAATTTAAGAAACCCTAATTAGGGCAAGCATATCTTTTGAGGGTATAAGGGTTTCACATGGAGGCCATTATTGATTATGTATGAATTGATTATTGAATTGAAGACAGATTTTCCTAAGGGTTTTCCCTGAGAAGACTGAGCCAAGGCTTTAGGATTCCATTTGCAGTGGAGAACGTCAACTCTTCATTATGTGTGATTCAAAGGCTGTGAAATATCAGCTGATCTATTGCCAAATTGAGAGATAGCTTCATCTAGAAGTTATCACAGAGGTTTCAGGTTTGAGAGATAGCTTCAACCAAAAGTTATCATAGTATTACAGGTATTTGAGAGATAACTTCACACATAAGTTTATCACAGAGCTTTCCAGATATTTCTTGATTTAGTTTATGTTTTGTTTCAATAAATCATACAGAGAGAGATCTATTGTATTAGATACCATAGATTTCCAGATCAGGGATCAAACAGATAGGTTGTGCTAAATTGGCGGCCGTACGAAGTCCGTCCAGGTCTGTACAGGTCCATGCAGATACCGACTTTGGCAGATAGAGATCCCCAGTGACTGACATTGGCCGTCTGAGGACCGATGTCAGCAGATAAAGACCTACAGAGACCGACGTCGGCAGTATATCGACCGACGCCGGTGACTATGTGTTCAACACAGCATGCCGAGACTTCCAGATTCATATTTGTTTCCAGATTTGCACAAGATCAGGGTTTTAAAACAGTATTATAATATTCTTTGAGGTGCATGACAGAGATCTATTGTAATAGTCTGAGAAAATAAATAAGAAATTATATTGTGGTAATTTGTTTATTTGAATTGATATTCTGCAAGTTTGTATCCAGATCAGAGCTTTTATTGTAGAAATAAGAGCCCCTAAGTAAGGGACATCACAGTGGTATCAGAGCCAAATTCCTGCCATCCTGTTGGGCACATCAGAGCTATGTCTTGCCATCCTATTGGGTAGTTTGGGTAGATTGAATCAGCAAAGTATCATGATGACTTCATATACTCAAAAATAGTGGGACAATGATATGAAGAAGCTGTAACACAGTTTGAAGCAGTTGGATGAAACCCAGAGGAGGATGAAAGAAATTCTTTCATACCCTACATTCAAAGACAAATCCACACGGTATATGACAACGAATGAGGAGTGAGAGTTAGTACCACCTCGAGTTCAGGAGTTGTTGCCTTTTGATCACTTTGTTAAGCTAAGGAGAGAGCACTACAGATCACTTAGACGGGGCAACAACATGTCCCCTGATTATTATGAGATAGGAGATAGTGAAGATGAGGATGAGTACGATGCTTGCACTCAGAGTGTAGAGGTGTGCTCAGATGTTAGTGCACTGAGGGTTGATGATCTCTCAGCTATGGTAGAGATTGTAGAAGAGTCCCAAGATCTGATTATTGTAGATGACACTCAGGAGAATGCAGTGGACAGTTTTGAGGACTTAGTTTCACCGGCAGTTTCTTTCGGTATGAAAGAGTTAGACAGTGATGCTACAGTTGTTGATACTCCGTATGTTGATATGAGCTATGGAGTTGATTCACAGAGTATGGATGGTAGTATTATAGAGGTCAGTGATTTTGAGTCTACTCTTTTGGGCCATGCATCAGTGGAGGATTGTAGGAGACAATCTAGCCAGTGCCATCATGTGTCTAGTCAGCTGAGAGTTAGTGAGCGAGACATTGCTACCGCTTGCAAGCATTTTGATGATGCTCATCATTTGTTAGAAGTTTATGGATGGGGTTCTCCTGCTAGCATCAAGCAAGGAGTTAGTTATTTATCCTTGACAGAGATCCACTCTTTATGGGAGGCTATCCAGATTCTGAGACAGGACTATATACAGTTGGTCACCGACAGAGATTATCTTATAGAGTGGGGCAGCACAGCATATGATGCATTATTAGACAAGGAAGATAAGGTGAGTGAGCTTACTCAACAGCTTGAGGTGACTTTTAAGATTCTTGAGAGTACGCAGTTAGCTTATGAGGAGTCACAATTTCATTTGGCTGAGATGACCATGGAGTTAGAGCATTTGCGGTCTTCACCAGCCCCAGACTCAGAGGTTAGTACATTGATTGTTGTTGGTGAGTACGTTCCTATAGTTGTAGCTGAGGAACATGCTGTTGAGGCTGACACACCAGTTCAGGATTTGGGAGTACCTAGTTTTGATGAGTTTGAGATACCAGTGGAGTCGAGTCTCTAGATTGATTCTTCTCACACATATGATAGTGTGGTACCATCCACTATGCCACCTTTATAGAGGGATTAGTTATGGGATGGATTGACACCATATTTTGTAGATGGAATTCACATTTGCCAATTACACAGCCTACAATATCGACACATCCAGGGCAGTTATGATTTCAGAGATTGGTTGAGTTGCATTCACCAGTTTGATTATGGGTCCCTCTTTGTTCTACTTCTGATAATATTGCAGGTACTTGCATTGATTTATAGCAGTGTAGAGCATAACTACATTTGGGATCCAGGTGGATCGAGTGGTTCATTGTTTCGAGATTGCTTGGGGGCAAGCAATTTCTGGAGGAGCGGATTGTCATGTCCCCTTTTTCATGGACATTGACAGACTTGATGATTAGCCTATTATGCGACCTTCATAGGCTAATAGGATGGATAGAGGGTCATAATGGAGCTTGGCTTGGCTTCGATTTGTAGAATTCCTATAGTTGGCTTTCATTCAAGCTATTTCAGACACATTTGGCCTGAGCTCCTATTATTTAGGGATATTTGACATGCAACAGAGCGCCTTTATTTTGGTATGGTCATGTGTGGGATCACTCCCTGATTCACCAGCTTTGATCGGTTTGAGGATCTGACGTATATTGAGGGAGATATTAATATTTGATTGATTTAATCAAATATTAATTATTTGGTCTAATTTTAAAGTAGAAACCCTAATGCTAATTTAAGAAACCCTAATTAGGGCAAGCATATCTTTTGAGGGTATAAGGGTTTCACATGGAGGCCATTATTGATTATGTATGAATTGATTATTGAATTGAAGACAAATTTTGCTAAGGGTTTTCCCTGAGAAGACTGAGCCAAGGCTCCAGGATTCCATTTGCAGTGGAGAACGTCAACTCTTCATTGTGTGCAATTCAGAGGCTATGAAATATCAGCTGATCTATTGCCAAATTGAGAGATAGCTTCATCCAGAAGTTATCACAAAGGTTTCAGGTTTGAGAGATAGCTTCACCCAAAAGTTATCATAGTATTACAGGTATTTGAGAGATAACTTCACACAAAAGTTTATCACAGAGCTTTCCAGGTATTTCTTGATTTAGTTTATGTTTTGTTTCAATAAATCATACAGAGAGAGATCTACTGTATTAGATACCATATATTTATAGATCAGGGATCAAACAGATAGGTTGTGCTAAATTGGTGGCCGTACGAAGTCCATCCAGGTCCGTACAGGTCCACGCAGATACCGACTTCAGAAGATAGAGATCCCCAGTGACCGACATCGGCCGTCTGAGGACCGATGTCAGCAGATAAGGACCTACAGAGACCGACGTCGGCAGTATATCAACCGATGCCGGTGACTGTGTGTTCGACACAACAGGCTGAGACTTCCAGATTCATATTTGTTTCCAGATTTGCACAAGATCAGGGTTTTAAAATAGTATTGTAATATTCTTTGAGGTGCATGACAGAGATCTATTGTAATAGTCTGAGCAAATAAATAAGAAATTATATTGTGGTAATTTGTTTATTTGAATTGATATTCTACAAGTTTGTATCCAAATCAGAGCTTTTATTGTAGAAACAAGAGCCCCTAAGTAAGGGACATCACATAAGTTTGTTCCCAAAGGTTTTCATGAGGTAAAGTACCCCATGATAAGGAATCTCCTCCAAATATTTTACTTGATTTACTTGATTTTTATAATGCTTTTAACTAGATCAAAACTCATACCCTTATTGGCTATTTTTTGGATGTATCCTTGTTGAATCCATGATTTTTAGTTGAGTAAAACCAATTGGAACCCCCATGGAATTAATCTTGTAGAGATTCAAAATTTGACCAAGGGTTTTTTCCTTTTCAAGTTTGAGAACCATGAACATTGTACCACCATTCATAAGTATGGATCATGTTATGTGAGAAGCCTTTTGCTTGTTTTTCCCCTAGACCCATGAATTTATCATATTTTAAAAAGCCAAAATTAAGGTCCTTGTCTAGGTTGAATTTATTGGGTTACCTATGCCTTTTTGGGCATTTATAGAATTATTGTTTAAACCATTAGGTCATTTTATTTACTTTAAGAATGACCATTTATTCATTTCTCACGCTCAGTAGTGCATCTATGTAGAGGTTGAACTTACACAATACCTTCATGAAAGGATTAAGATATAGATTGGTGAGTAAAAGTTCAACCAAAAGGCTTAATATATCAATCTCCCCAACACCTTTTTTCAGGTGTTATGCTTTAGTCCACATGATAAAGGATTTCCCTCTTATGACTGCCTTGAATCCTCCACCCATAGCTATGCTTGAAGCCACTTAACAAAAAATGGGAGTTAATGATGGATGGTAGGTGGTGGGTCCATGAAATAACCTAAATAAATATAACCCAAAAATCCCTACAATTAACTATAATCCTTATGATTCCACTAGTATCATCATTTTTCCACCATCATTCCACTCTAGGCTCCTTAGACAAACCTAGTTTGGTTATTACAAGTGCACTTTAGATCATTAATGAAATTATAAAACCTCATGAATACTTAACTCCTAACTTATATATTTTAAATTAATAACACAGTCATAGAATGTTTTCATCCTAATTCTATAAGCACTTGATTTTCTTCCTCCATGTCATTAGGTGACTCGATACTCATGAATTCTTTTTCTTAGTTTAATGAGGAGGCCTTTTTACATCATGAATGATGACCTATTGTGTTTTTGGAATTTATATCCAATAGCTAATAACAAAATTTATTGATTAATTTCTTTGCATAATTAGAAGGACAAAAGGGTGAAACCACAAACCTTGATAGTTTCTAATGAATGCTTTCTCATGGAATTTCCATAGATTAACTGACCTGATCGGTAAGTACTTGGTTCAAGATAAATGTTTTTTAAATATACATATCCTTTATATATAATAAGTCAATATTAATGGTTTCAATCTCTAGATGGTAGATAAAATCATCTGGCTGAGTGTTACTTGTCATATGTCTACATATGATGTAGGACATGGTGGTGTCATGACAATGATTTATTATTTGTGATAGAGTGGGGTGTGGATCCATCTAACCATGTGATATAGATAGTTTTAAATTTGGATGAGGAAATTATTAGGATTGTAAACCTTTATTTATCCAATGATGTCATTGAGCAGTCAAATCTTTGGTGGTGGCTAGAGGAGCACCTCCTTATGGCCCACTAGATCTTCTATGGAGATTTTAACATGATGAAATCACTTGAATATAAAGAATGAATATTACCCATGAGATAGTGTGATGGTGAGATGGAATACTAATTATACATGTGTAATAATTAGCTATTGTATGACATAAACCATCACTATAAGACACCCTCTCCCACACTCTAGTTCACCTAGTCTAACTTTCACCAAGGTAAAAAAAATAGTCCTTAAAATACTTGACAAGGCTCTTATTTTAGATCAAAGCATTTTATCCTTTGTACAAAATAATGATAGAATTTTTAGTGTGATTTTATATGTCCTTCTATCTAAACACCAATCAATCAAAATCTCTATAAAGTGGTTTGCTCCTATAGTCAAAAACTTCAATAACCAGTTTTATCTCAACACATCCCATTTAAATCATACTCTGATCCTTTACCACATAAAGCGAGTATGTAACTTGATCCCTCTCCTCTATATACATTCTAGGTGGATTCATTGGTGGGAGACAACCATCACTCGTACCAACATGTTTCTTCACTTTTGTAAACGATTGGCTTTGATTAGAAAAAGAGTAAACTCAACCATTGTGAGATAATTTAACCACCTCTCCCATGAGTTAGAACAAGCTCCCTTGAATGGTAAATTATGAAATATATGGGTAAAATTAAGACATTATATCTAACTAGTATAGCTTCATCAATCCCAAAGTACTTAGATTTGAGTTCATATCCATTGGATTAAAATTGGGGATTGTGTCTCTAAAGAGTTTTTAATTAAATTAAGAGCTCATAATTCTACCATGCATATAAAAAATATTAAGGAAGCTGATGAATGCATTTCTCATCTCCCATAAATTATTCAAGCCTTTTTTAAACATTATAAACAAGTCTCCCAAGCTCAAACCTCTATTGATTCTCAATAAATGGCTCTGAATAAATTCATGATGTTGATCCTTGTAGGCTCTCACAACCAAAATTTGGCATGTGATAGGATTATTTATATTGAATACCTTCATAAATCTACCATTAGTATGGCTCAAGATAAATCCCTTAGTAATGATGGTTTCCATTTTGAATTATATCAAGCCCTATGTGACTATGTGGGACTTGATATGGAAGCTCTAGCCAAGGATTCTTTAGACAAGCTCATTAATAAAGGTAATGTTAGATTCATTCCCAAAGCTAAGACCCTAAATTTATCACCAATTAGAGACCTATAGATTTTATTAAGGTCTCATATAAGGTAATTGGAAAAGGTATGGTCCTCAAAATTAGATATCTCCTCCCCCTTATTTTGCATACATAAAAAAACTAGTTTCATCCATGGACAATATATTTTGGATAATATTATTACTATGTGGTAACAAATGGATTGGGCTCATGTATCTAAAAAAATATATTCATTAAAATATAATTTAAAAGATCCTATGATATAATTGAATAGCCTTTTAACTTAGACATGTTATAAGATCTGGGGTTTGGTCCTAGGTTCAATAATTTTATTCAAACCCACTTATAAGACACCTCAGCTTATCTCACTATTAATGTCCACCAATTTGAGAGTTTCAATTTATTTTTCTCTATAAAATAAGGTTTCCCTCTTTCTTTCTCTTCATATATTTTTACCTTTGAGGATTTTGGCTATTTATTGGGAGATTATGCTTCCAAAGGTATTGTCAAAGGCATGACCATCCCCATGGCACCTCATCTTGAGATCCTTAATGGAAATTTCATATATGTCTCCTTTCCCAATCTTCAAGAGGAAGAATAAGTTGTTAAAAATTCTATGGAAATATTTTAGATATTTTTTTGGACTTTGCCTTCAACATTCAATAGGTCAAGACTCAAAATTACAAATAATACTATGGTCATCTACCTACCTAGTTTGAGGTTATTTAGTGAAAGTGGATTCCCCATGGATATATGTTTAAATTCCTAGGTATTTATTTTGAGTTTTAGGCTTCCTAAGTTTATCTATGGAACCATGTTATTCTTAGTGGAAAAGAAATTTTCCTATTGGATTACCAAACCCCTCTCTTTAGCTGACAAATTTTAGGTTTGTTCTAAAGTTCTTTTAGCCACTCATGTTTACTATTATTCTTATTGGTATCCTTACAAATCAACATACAAAAAGATTGAAAATTTTCTTAGATATTTTATTTGGGATAACTCTAAAGGAAATAGAGGATTCTACAAAGTTGTTTGGGAGATTTGTTGCTAACCTAGAGAAGCTATAAGATTGGGTATTATTGATATTATTAATAAATATCTTACCCTTTGTGTTAAGTGTGTTTTTATATAACTTGAAGGGCATGAGGCCTAAGAAGTTATCCTTTGATGTTGTATTTCATCTAGAATCCATTTTTGTAGAAAATTTTGGAAAAAATTGGGGTTCTGTACCTTTCTTATTACCCCATCTTAATCAAAATTACAAGTATTTTATTGTCAAAAGAATATGGAAGGACTAGAAAAAAATTAAGCCCATGGCTAAGGGGATGGTTTTTAATTATCATCTTTCCATCAATGATCACTCAATTCAGTGGTCCTTAGTGTTAGCCATAAATGAGAAAACATTGGTAGAAAACCCCAAACTCAAAGATCTTTAGATTTTTCGTAGAGGAATTTGAGTACGAGAAGATATTTTTGATAAGTGTTTTAAATATTAGCTCATCTAGCATGAGTTAAATACCAAATTTAGGTTAAATGCTTAGGATTTTTAGTCTATTTATGAGATCTATATGGTTACTCCAAACTATGATTTATATAAATTGGTGTTAAAGGGTCTCCCAAGTGGTGAAAAGATTGACGTTGGGATATTTCCACTTGCATTATTTGGTATCAACCCCAAATTGGTTATCAATGGTTCTCTCCCATAAGTTCTCCCTGGGAGATGCTTAATAAATGATGGAATACTAGCAACTCCCCCTCCTTTTGGAATAGAACGTTTTAAACTTATAGTTGATTGTGGTGGAACATAGAAAGGCATTTTTTCCTAGTGCATTTTTTACCAAAGTCTCCTTGTGGGAGATAGAATTATTCACATGGGGATTCCCTCTCCTAGATGTGTTTGTGGCCATTTCGAGTCTCTAAAATACATATTCTAGTTTTATGCTAGAGATCAAGATGCATGGCAATGGATTCACTCCCTTTTTTATCCTTTTAGGCCAAATATGTTTTTAAAACATTTCCCTCTTAGGGGAATCAGATCTCTTCCCTGAAAGATATAATAAAATATGGCATATTTTTCAAATTTAAACTCTTTTTATTATCTAGAAAGACATAAATTTAGATATATTTAATGTAGACTATCTAGATAGAGTTTTTATTATTTCTAACATAATATTTGTTCTATCAAATGTAATGCTACATATTCAAGTACATGATGATAAATTTTCCCTCAAGGTTGAGCATCTCCGCACTTTTATGATCCATTGTAGTAACACCCCTTACATGATCAATAGGGTACCTCCTGAGGCTCTTCATGATTAATCAAATAAAGTGTAAAAGCAGTGTGGGCATGGTCATGGGAATTAAAGGTCTTGAATCCATTCATATTTATCTACCCCTCCAACTCCTCCCCATTGGATATTCTATCCCTTTTGTGGATATGGAGGGTGACCTTACCCCCATGCTAATTTTGTCACATTGGATTTAGTCCTCTAGGCAAAAATTCTAAAGGGAATTTCCCCAAGATGACTCTTGTTATTTCACCCACTTGTGGGCAAGTTGGGGAAGGGGAAGAATAAAATAAAAAATATATGGGTAGATAATGCATAATATCTTTCCCTCTAATGGGGGAAGATGGGGAGACAAAACCAATAACCCACCACTTCCTCTAGCTCCCTCTACATGGATAGTGGTGCATGTTTCTTAATATTTATTGTTGTTTCCTTTTTTTATTTTTTTCATGTCACTATGATTGTAGTATAACTATGGTATTGATTACCAGAGTTTATATTCACCCAAAGTTTATTTGTTGATGTTTTAAGGTGTGCTCTCATACCACCCATATTTTTAGAAATCATGCAATATGTTTCCTTTTAAAGTAATATATGACATGTTTCAATAAAATAAAAAGTCAAATAATTTAGACTTTAAAGATATTTGTCATGTCAAATGGTTTGTAGTTTATAATTGTGAAATTAAGGTTGGCTCATCATACTCATTTTATTTATGAACAATATGTTCAATATAATAATTGAAACATAATAAGAGTCTTTGAGGGATCTTAAAATATTATGAATCAAATAAGGGTCTAGTTTTATTATTAGTGAGTACATCTTATCAGGGGATGGCTCTGATATTTTGTTATTTTTCACTATTTTCATAGTCTTCTTATTGCATCCAATCCATAAACACTTTCTTATCCTCACGATAGGAATTTCAATTTGTGCTCAATATTTTACCCAATTCATTACATGATCCTCTATATATATGTTGAATTATTTGATACTATAAGCTATCACCAAATTTTGTCAAGCCAAGAGTGAAAATGCTCTCTTATAGAAGTGTCAATTTGACAAATTTGATTAAAACAAGCCTTTTTGCATTACTAAAACCTCCTTATTTATAGTTTTCAAGTTTAAGATTTTTAATATTTTTATTTGGAAATTTATTAAAATAACTAAAATAGAAAATCTTAAAAATGTAATTTTTTTTATGAGAAAATTTAAATTCCAAATACATAGAGTGAAAAAAGATAGAATCTCTTAATTGTGATCACTAGAAAATATCAAAACTGATATAGTTCCTACATAGGTTATTAATTGGGATAGAGAAATTGAATGATCGATTGAGAGTTCTATAAGTATAGAGGAAACATGAGTGTATAGAATATTAATAGGCCATGATCAATCAATAATTTATAAGGATGAATGGATCTTGACTCCTTAGAAATGTAACATGCATGCTTCCAAGTGTATATGGTGATGAAAATGAAATATATGACATATATATTTAAATAAAATAACATAAAATTTACATTTGGGTTTATATTTTTCATTTAATAAGTTTTGTATATGACAACCAAGTTCTATAGATGATAAAAAAATAACCACTACTTGGTTTCACATACAATTTTTCATGTATTTCAATTCTAGCTTATTTCATGGGATAAAAAAATATATGCCAAACAATGTTTCAAGTAGTAATAATTTATTAAAAGGATAGGAAAATACTCATGTGAATGATGAAACTTCATCTCTTCACATTGTAAGAACCTCCCAGCCATATATTAGAAAAAAATATGCCAATTTTATTTTTGAGCTAGTCGTTCATCACCAACCAAAAATGGGACTTGATTCCATATATATTCCTAATCCTATGTTCCCAATTGTTTTTAAAAATAAAAATAATGAAAAAATGCACTAGTTAAAATACCACTATTGATTCTAATATTCATCATACTACAATATCCATTAATGCTTTCAAATTTCATTATGAAATACTACAATAATTATTCATATGATCTACAAATAAATGCAAAAGAATTATTGCTCAAACATATAATTCCTATTCATTTATATTTACATATAAAAGTAATATTCATACAAATAATACAAATCATCATTACCCATATTTTTAATAAGTTTTCCATTTTCATTTACCAAGTATAAACAAAAGAAATGTAGAATATTCTTCTTTGCTTATAAAATTATGGAAATTTTATCATATACATTTACAATTACATTAATTTTATAGTTATCATTAAATTATTACATTTTGCTTAAATGGAGATAGGAATAATAATTAACAAGAGTAAGGAATTTTCCTCACTAAAGAACTTCATGCCTATAGAATATTCATTCTGAATAAAATAACAAATTAAAATAAAATCTAGATAGCATACTTGGAAATATTTTCATCCAGACGAAAATATTAAAGGATCCATTTCATACATTTCAAATCCAAGAAGTGGACCTACCCTTCTGTGAATGCATTAGATGTAAAGAATAAAAACAATAAGAAAGAATTCATGTGTATATATACAATTCTTTGAAACAACATACAAGCAATATGCAACAACACAATACATGAAAATTAAATGGAATCAAAATGATATAAAATTCATAATAAAAACTAATATATATGCATATGGCCATATTAGTTAGTGAAAATAATATGTGAAACCACAAATACATATCAAATCTAGTACTAGGGTATGTCTAGTAAATCATAGACACGGGTAGACCTTGGTGAACTTGTAAAAAATCTAACCTTTACATAAAAATTTATTATGAAACTATACTGGAATATAATTATCAAATCTCAATGTTCATTACAAATTTATCAAACCATCTAATCATCTCACAAACTCTAAATATCACTAATCCATTTTACAAGCATAAATATGATATTACTTTAGGCACCTCCAAGTCCTAAAATGACTCAAACACTAATTAAAAATCAAGGGTTATATAAAAAAAATCACATACATACCATGCATGAACTGTATCACCAAACCAAGGTGTAACCAATGATCAATGGTTATAATTCAAAGTCTAAAACACTCCATTTTTACTATGAAAAAGAACAATAATCGAAATAAGTTATAAACCGAGAACAAAACACAAGCCTTACCACAAAGGTTTCCATTTTACAAATGTGCTTCAATATCCAAAATCCACTAATAATGAATATAACATCTATAAATAAGTTTCATCTTCCAAACAATATTCATCCACTAAACATAGGTTTAACATTCATTATCTAAGGTTTCATCTCTCAAGTTGGGATCAACATATAAATATGTTGTTATCTCATAATATAAGCTCCAAATACAAAAGGTTTATATCTCCAAATACATGTTTGAAATGCAAAAAGTGTTTAACATCCAAACACCACAATTATTTTACAATTGATTTTAAAGATCCAATCACATAGTTTTAAGTAAATCTTGATCTAATCAATTTGTCAATTTCTCAACATTCCCTATGCAAATTTAACATCCAAACAAAGGTTCATAATCAAATATGAATGTAAAAATATCTAGAATGATTTATATTCTAAATTTGAAAACTTCTCAAAGACCTAATAATCATAATTCAAATCTACCTAATGTCTTTATGTTATCCAAGATCATTTATTTTGGGTTTTCATAGGCTAGGTTAAAGAAAGAGAATTCAAGTAAAAGAGTTTTCTTTGATCCATCTATATTAAATTAATGATAACACACTGATAAGTGTCCCATACCATTTATAGAAAGTGTTTTTAGAAGGTACTAACACAATATTACCAAAAAGAAGATTGAATTATATACAACCCACATCTCAAACCATGTAACAAATAATCCATAAATATATATTTTCACATGACGCACATATATGTGCAATAGGTTTTAAAGTTAAATTCTTTAAAGCGTTTTTTAAAAACACAACCATAATTTCTATCCAAATGTAAGGTTTATTCATCATAAGGTTTTGTTAAGGATCGATAACCAAAATGGTTGCTAATTACCTAATAATCAAAACATCATTTATAACTATGTAAATTTCATGAATGCACCTAATTGCAAGTTAATCAAACATCATCAATTATTCCAATAAGGGTTTTACATAGGTTGGGTTTCACTTATTCCAACCTATTTAACATTAACACTACATAATGAGTAAGATAGGCTTGTTAGGATAATATAACTCTTACCTTGTGTAGACTTATGTCATGCATGTTCTATATGACTATATTATAAGTCTTTAGATATGTTGTTATGTTAAAAATTTACCTAAGACTTGAAAAAATTACATATCTTGGCACTACATAACATTTACATCAAAACACATTGTAGTCCACCATGACATTTTTAAGATTATGTTATTATCATTAACAAAGATGTTACATTCAAAATACCATGGTTTAGAAGGTGCCATATGTCATATTTCTTAAGCCTTACATATGGTTCCCCCATTTATGTTTTCATCTAGTAGAAGATCCATATGATCATTTATGCTTTAATAACCTAGCATTTATGTCCTACATCATTAGACTTACCTCTTTCCTAAAGTTTAGTCCTCTAGACCTTTGTCAATATATTGAAGTATTGCATTAGATACATAAAATCCAAAATTTTATTGAAATTTTCATGTCTTAGCTTTACACTGCCTTTAACATCCTAACATCCAACCTAGGTTTATATTTAAACCACATAGATTAAAGATCTAAAATATAATAGATCATGCTCCATGTATAACTTAATATTAGGTTCTAAAATATAATTCCAAAGCTATAAAAACCCTCTAAATCTAGTATGTCAATATTAGGTGTATATATATAATAAAGTCATATAACCATTATTGATTAAGGGTATGCTCATGTTAGAAAATTTATATAACAAACTATTAAAAGACATTGAAATAATTTCTTAAACCACATATTGCAATGGTAAAACTCGATTATCATTTATGATAAGCCACCACTTTCACAAAAGGGTCTAAGACACCATGATGTCTTTGTTATTTTCTTACTAAAATTATATAGTATATGATTATGTAGTGAAAGATTCTATATGAGATTTTTTGTCCATACCATTTACATAGACATAATGTATAATTTGTCTTTCCCAAAAAAATATTTATATATCCTTTCCATTATTTATCTACATGCTTACTAACATGTACAGTGATTTAAAGGAAAACCCATTATTCAAAAGGTATTTGTGACCCTTGGTTATATATGTATATCGACAAGTCAACAATAATTGATAGAATGTAGCTTGTTTTAGTTTTATTTTTAGACCACATATGACTGTTATAAATTTTAGTAGGTTGTTGAATTTCACAAGCTTAAAATTTTTAGCAGACCTTATATTTTTCAAGTACTTAACTAAATATATAAACATATAATGAGTTTTAATATTTATGAGAAGACAACATCCATAATATACATATTTGTATATAAAATTACTTGTATAAAAATACTTGTAAATGATAGGTCCCTAAAAAGATAAGACTTACCATATTTTAATTGATAGGCAACACTAAGTTCAAATTTAACAGATTGTAAATAATTAAAACCTTAAAAATTAGTAGACCATATATTTTTCAAGTACCTTCATGAAAATCCAAGAAATATATTAACTATAAAGGAAGTAAGAGAATAATCAAGCCTAGACATGGAGGTATCTAGTGAAGGATGTAATATAATCAAGACATTAACAAAATTTTCCTCGTGTAGAAGAGTTGTAATCACCATCATTTTGACGCACACTAAGAATGTATTCAATCTCTATTTTCTTCATCATATGGCCCTTTCTAGCTAGTTGTTTAGCATGGGGCCAACACTCAAACCCTAGTGGCCCAAACATGATATCCTTTTGTATGGGGATAAATTTTCATCTTTTATTAGAAAATCATCAGGGTATCAAGAACCAATGTTTCCTCAGACTACTAAAAGTGAAAATGTTATTTTATTGATACTATTTTTAAATGTTATGGTGGGAGGATGACTTAAATATGTGGTTGATACCATGAATAACATATCTAAATTGTGCTATGGAGAGTGGTAAGAAAATTAATGCATGAAGTAGGGTTTAGCATACCATAATGGGTTTTAATTTACTTCTAAATGTTTCATGTCTTTGTGCATCCCTCTTCTTCACCCATGCCAACTAAAATATTTTTATATCTCTTACTTGAGTTGTTCTAGTCTTCAATACATCATATCCCATTCATGCATGATTATTAGTCTTTAACATCCCCGAGCATTTATTTTTTATGTTAAAAAATGTCTTGGGTGGCCAAGGAAATGGTGGGAATTTTTGGAGGATGGCAAAGAAGAAAATAATAACTAACCTCACACCATATTCCACTACTTCCCATTAGTTCATTCATTGTGAATATTTAATGGGTATTTCTTTTTAAAAAATAATTGATAAATATATAAAATAATAATGTTGGATAATAATAAGGCATACTTGTATTATTAAATAATTTAAAATGAGAAATATAATAAATATTTGATATTAACACCCACAATAACATAAAATTTACAAATGAGCAAAGGCAGTTTCTTGGATAACTTTTTAAATCATTGACAAGTTTAATAGTTACCAACTTCCTTTGCCTAACACAACTTGACATACAATAAGTAATAATTAAGAGCTAGTTTGAAACACTTATAAATTATACACATTTCTCCCTGGAAACCATTATAATCTATAATTTACAGGGTATAAATAAGTATTACATCTCTTTGTAACCCTTAATTTTATTATTTATTTTAAATCTAAAAATAAAAATAAATATATATCCATATATATAGTTAACATTCTTAAATTTACTTAATTTATTAATTAAGTATATCAATTTAAAAATCTAAAATTAGATTTATAAATTTAAATATATATTTATATAAATATATTATATAAATAATATATTTATAGGGGCACCATGATTATAATACATATAAAATGACATAAGGTGATTATGTGCTAAGGGTCTCCTCACATAATTATTTTCATTAAAAATACATGAAGAAGAATTCATCACTTAATGACTATTTATGGAGGTCACATTGCGATGATAAAAACATGCAAATGTATGATCCGATAACAAACTTCATGTTTATCTAAAGGATAAGAAATACTTTAGTTTTAGAAAGCATGGATATGTCAAAATGAAAATGACAAAACATATCAAAATAAAAAAATGCATCAATGTAAACCAATCATGAAGAAGATTCGTATAGGTCTATTGGGTCTCTAACCTAATGACCTATTATAAACAAGTCTTGCAAATAAAAGACAAAAACAAAAGATGGTAACAATTGTTGATAATGATAAAAATAAGCATCTCAGGCATGCATATAGATAACAAGTATACACACTATCATATCCAATTGTTATGACTATTAGTAATCCTTAGAGTTAATGCATCCCTTACATTTGTCTATGCACGTGCATCACAACCAAAAAATTAAGAATATAATTATTCAAGTCATGATATCAAATCCACGTGATATAAAATAATAAAAACATATTAATATACAATGAAATTATTCTCTATAATTGTATAACATCAATTTATCTGAATTATAATTAATTCCTTTAATTGCATTATATACGTATATGAAGCAAGATAAAAATAATCAACATCCTTAGGTGCACACAAATAAATTACTATTCCCATTATTATTTATGTCTTATGTTAACATATATTATTAATCGTAAGTAAGTTTCTTTAAAATTTTTCACTGGGTAAATGAGATGTGACGCACATTCAGTTCTCAAGGAGAAAAAAATTAAAATTTAAGTGTAATATAAAATTATTCATAATTCAAGGTTTTAAATATCAATTTCAATGCTAGAAAGGTTTTACAATCTCTATTATAATTATTAATCACTTGGTAAATTTTTTTAAAAAATAAATATTTCACTTTGAGAAGAAATAATCCAAAAAGTAAAGGGGATGTCATCATATTTGATTTAAATATTACATTTAATTCACTAGATGATTATATATATATATATATATATATATATATATATATATATATATATATATTATATATATATATATATATATATATAATCCAATGGAAACCCAATCTATTTACACTTGCATGGAAATTTTGTTAAAAATTAGCTAAGAAAATTATGCATGTCATCTAGGATTCACCATAATATTATAAATTTTTTTATGGGTCCATTCTTAAAAATATATGTGCTCCCTCATAGTCTTACGATATTCATCAGTGATAGTTAAAACTAATCAAACAAATTCAAAATAGAAATCTTAAGATCTCCTTCCTATTTTTATTCTAATTCAATTTTATATTTTAAAGACTATAATATGAGATTTTTTCTATTTAGGCTCATCATCCTCTCATTCATCTGAATGTTCCTCAAGTGACTCCCTTTCTAGTTCATTTTATTAAATTACTTCATATTCAAATAAAAATAATCCCTCTTATAATTCAACCTACACCTTTTTTGGTTCTTATTTTGATTGTTTTCTTATTTTGGAACCATCTGATCCTCTCTGAAGATAATATTGTGACTGTAAATGGTTTTCTTTATTTATGGTTTCTAAGGATTTTATACTTATACACCATTTATATATGTAATAAAGATGCATTTCACTAAATTTTAATCTAACTTAGTTATTTTTTTCTTATGAATATGCATGATGTCAATGAGAGGTTTCTTATGAGTCCATATTTCCTACGGAGTTTTATTGACAAGGCTTAATGTAGGTGATAAATTTATTAGGTCATAAGAAGTTATTTATTAGAATCTTACTCATTCTTTCTAAAACTCCATTATGTTCTGGTGTTTATTGATATTCCACATTGTTTATATAATTTATCAAATGCATTTAAGTATTACCCCCCACCATTATCATTTCTCAACACTTTTATATTAATCTTTGTGTAAAATTCTGCAAGAGTCTTAAACTCTTTAAATTTATTGAAAACCTCATACTTGTTTTGGAGAAAATATATCTAGATTTTCATATATAAATCATCTATAAAATATTCAAAATACAAATATTTTTGTAGTGATGGAACCTTCATAGGTCCAAAAACATAACTATATATTAACATCAAAATCCTTTCTTATCTTGTAGCACTACCGAGAATATTTAGTCAAGTTTACTGATCATATACATAATGTTCACAGAAATAAAAAAATAAAAGATAGTTTGAAATTCCTTTAGCCATACATTTAGTCTATAACACTCGAAGGTATTTATCTCAAATATGACCCATCCTCTGATGTAAAATCGTTATCTTTTCTACATGTAGCACATGGGCACAATCTACTTAATTTTTAACCTAGGAACAATGAAGTTATCACATCCATAACTTATAGTGCTTGCCTAAAGCTTGAAAAATGTTCCAATGCAAAATTTTATTTTCAATACCATCACTCCACAAACCATTTTAAAACTATTATTTTTAAATATTACTTAGACACCTATATCTTTCATTTTTATACAAAACTAATATTTTTAGTTAAATCTGGAATATATAAAACACGAAGGAGAAATCTTCCATATTTAAATATCAAATTAAATTTTTCTTATCATATTATACTATATTCCAAGTTATCTCATAAAAATACATCACCTCCATTAATATTTTCATATTCACAAAACCACTTCCTATGGGGAGTCATATGAAATGAAGCACTTGAGTTAAATAACCATACATCATGGCATTCATGTGTACTCTAAAGTTACAACTATAGACCCCCTAAGATTTCACTAGAGATATTATTTATTTTAAGAGGGGAATCATCTATTGACTTACCTTTTTCATCCTTGTTAACTCCATCACTTCTTAAAATGCCTATTTTTACCACAATTCCAAGATTTCCTTATAGGGCTTTTTGGAGCTTTAGTTTTATCCCTTGAATTTGATTGTATATCATTTGAATTATTTTTATTTATGTTTTTGGAAGACCTATCAAAAATAAGGCATCCTTTCTTTAATAATCCTTCATGTATTTTTTTCTCATTTCTTTTAATAATAGGGTTACGACTACATCCTCAAAATTTATTATAGAAAAATTACTACTAATAGACATGAAAAGATTACCTTATAATTTAGGAAAAGAACATAAAAAATTAAGACACATTTATTATTCATACATTTTAATATTAACTGAAATTAACTAATCTACCATAGTGTTAAAGACAAAAAATGTTATGTCCAGAAGTTGTCATTCATCCCTAAAGGTGTTTTACCTTATTTTGGATTTAGATTATCTAAAAAAACATGAATCCTTGAATATTCATATTGAAAAATGTAAACCAACAATTAAAAAAAACTAAATGCTACCCATGATTTATTGCACATTAAAAATATAAAATTAGTTGTTAATTTAAGGGATAATGAGTACTTAGCTAGATATAACTTAATTATGATTTTTATGTTCTATTGTAATTATCATATTGTGCTTTATGATATCTCTATATTGAATTGAATCAAGAATAGACTATGAAAATTTATCATGACACCATCATGAAATTTTAGGTACTTATGGGATTTTGAAGCCATCTACTTTAGGACTCATTTGAGATGACCGAGTTAATATGTTTCTATTCAAGACTATATGTTTATTTTTACATATGTCTTTTATTTGTTTGATTACTTCTGGTCCTATACAAAAAATGTTTCTTCTTTCTCTTTCATATTTTTTTAAGATTTGTACTTTGGATCAATAAAACTTGTTAAATCCCCGATGACCACCTAAGTCTTGCCTACATTGTCAATACTCTAAAGAAGGTGAAAACCACATGTAGTTAAAATTTTAATGTAATTTTATGCCAAATAATGTATATTCAAGTCAAAGTGTTATTTTTATTAGGCCCTTATTTGATACAAACATGCATAATAGATATTAATATCTAGAAAATTAAAAAAACCTATAATGAGCCATGAGTTAAGAGTAATGTGCACTTCATATGTATTTTTTACAACGAATTTTGGTCCTTAAATTTATATAAGGGTGTATTATATATATAGGGTTATCAAATTTTAATTGGGGAACTAGTGGCATGCAAAAAACTGATCAAATTAAAAAAACATGTATGAGAAATTCTTCAACCTAGAAACATGCCTATAATAGACTTGAAAAAGACTCTTAGACATTTTTGAATTATTTATATGCTTACGTTATATGAATTAATTTTAAAATTTTATATTTATCCAACATATTTGGAAAACCTAATGATAATTAAAATAGTACTAGGGTTCCCTATGACAAAGTAAATAAAGTGGAAAGAGTAAAACACAGTACTGCATAGTCAAGTAAATAAAATAAGTCAAGATAATATGATGAATGCATCAATATGTTACCTTTATCTAGATGAGGATATATACATGTAAATTCACATGAAAACCATTATGTAAACAAGGATTGTACCAAATTTAAGTATCTACAAATGTTTCTCCTTTAATCTAGTATTTTAATGTAACTACAAATATTGGTTTAAAGGGATAAAAATAATGAAAAGTTGCATTGATGACTATGAACTAAAGAATTTCATTGCCCCAATGTTTCATAACATCCATGCGTATCGATAAAAAATAATGTATGTAATTAGATAGATTATTGTCCACATAAACAAAGTGTAGTCATGATAAGAAATCAAAAGCAAAATCAAAGAACAACAACATGTGTATACATGTGGTACTATGTCACTCATGGAGCATACTCATGTTGTGAGGAGTGGAGATGCCATGGGTTGTTAAATTACCCAATAAATGTGGATAAAGGTTATTTTAGTCTTTTTTAGTTCCTAGTTAGGGAATTGAACAAGCTTCTAAACAATTTTGGGACAAGTGTTTGGTCATTGAGCAACACAAAACCTCAACTAAACTTACTAAATTAAAATATATTGAACTCAAGATGAAAGGGGGAGCCTATATTAGAATTATTTAATGGTGTAACCTCCATACTATTGATCATATATAAATTAAATCAACCACTGTATATAGATTTAGATTTAAAATATTACATTCATTAATTTCATTACCATCAATGCCAATTTGAAAATATAAAAACCATAAAAGTGAGTGCATGAACAACATTCATTTCCCCAATCTGATCTAATATATGCCAATGTGTGATATATAATGACATAATATGCCATCCAATCTAATTTCAGTGGCAAAATGTGATGTAGAGTGACATAATATGTCATTAAATTTGATGAATATAATAACTTGTAAAATCCTAAATTATGTAACATGTGTGGTGTATACATTACATATGCCCCAATGTATATTAATTTTTAATTTTTACTATAATATACACCAATGTATGTCATGTTTATCATGACATATGATAATTTGTATTTATCTATCTCATAGTCTGACCTAATCTGAAACAACTTAACAACTCTGAGTATATGTATCTATGTAAACATCTGAACAATATTGAGTATTTGTAATATTATAATAATATGTACCAATATGAACATATTTTTTAATAAGGAAAACTAAATCCATATGAAAAATATGACTATATTGAGAAATCCCAATGTATTACCCTTCTGATAAGAGGGATGAGGCTAATGAATCAATCATGTTAAAAAGTGTATATATAAGTAAATTTGATCGATGGAAAAGTGTATGTAACAATGCATAGTTCATGTAAAATGACCAAGTAATATAACCCTATGATAAATTTATTTTCAAAATTAGGCATTTGTAAATTTGTTAATTATTAAATTTGATTGGTTCCTCAAAATATGCAAAATTGGCTTATATGTATCTTGAGATTGGTATTAATTTACCCTAGTGAGTATGCGAATAGGATAAAAATGTTTTTGAAATCGATTTGCTTGTTGACTGGTATCAATAATAGCCATAGGTAATAATAATTATAACACAATATTAGTATGAATTTGTTCCCATTAAATATGATTAAGGCAAAGGTGTGTATAAGAAGTATGTTCGTAGAGTTTTTGTCTTAGAAAATGGCATACATGCACAGGAAAATATTTTCATGTAGAATTATATATTTTGTATGTTCTATCACAACCGACAGGGAGTGAAATTGATATGCAGGTGTTAAGATATCACCCATATAGTTTTGGCACATTTATTAATAAATAAATTTATTTTTTTCAACTTATAGCATGAAATTGCAGGATATAAATAAGTTAACTATTTTGATTTTGAAAATTCATTTGAACTTTGTTTGATTTTGATTTTGAATTCTGATTGTCAAAATTGATTTATGATGAGATGTGGTACCAACACGATTTGAGTGCCTAGGAGGTTACATTGTAGGCCTAATAACTTTTAGACCAGGTAAGGTAAAAAAATCTTGCCTTTTTTTTTAGATTTTATTTTATTTTTTAAATAAATCATCAAATTTTAGGCTTGTTTAACTAGTTTTTAGAATTTTTCTAGAGGCATAGTTTTGTTGATGGAGGTGTCCAGCACTTACTAAATCCATATTGGATTATGCCAAAGGTTTTTGATGCATGGGTATAGTCTATGACGGATGAGTCCAAGACTATAAAAAATTTAGATTATGACATTATGAATTATTATATTTGATTCATGTACGAGATATATATTGGAAATGATCATTTATTTTGTGCATTTGTAGAATGATATGCATGTGCAATATTTTTGTAGATGTTGGCATATGGAAATAATATGTTGTTAGCCCTTATTGATGCCAAATAGTAGATATTGCATATATTTGGGTTATGTCATACTACTCATCTTGGTGGTTTGTCATATGATTTGCTTCTTAAGACTGTGTTAGCTAAGAGGTGGAACACATATACATGTACCTTTTGACTTTTAAAATAAAGATTACAATGAATTTAGATAATGTTTGGAGTACCATGAGATTTCCATTGGTGGGCATCCACATAGTTTTATGGGGTAAGGAAGGTGAGGCCTAATTAGGTATGTTCATCATTATATTATTAGACATATCTAAGAAACATGGTATAGGGTAGGTATAGGGTAGGTGATAGTATTTTTTTTTTGGTAGAGATTATATTGTTTGATGTTATGTGGTTGAAATAATATATTTCTACTATTTTATTGTATTTTATAGTTGTGGATGGAGGTGGTGGGGTGATATCATATTGGATGTATTAGATTGTATAAAATATATAAGAGCATAGTACTGGATATTATTGGGGGCACACAATATTGGACCACTTATATTGGGATATATACAAATTTAATAGAGAGGATTATAGTGGAAGTTTGGGTTTAACCACTTTGTTACACATATGGGCCTATGATCATATCATAGTCACATGGCTAGTTGAGGTTTCTTTTGTTAAGTTGGTACATCCTTAAATCTATGTGTAAATATGGGTGGATAATACTTGTACTAATCAAACTACCATTGGTATCAAGTTTTATTGAATCAATTGACTCAAAATATGATCATATGGAGGTTGTTTGGATGGTTCACATGTTGACATGGTAATGGTATAGTGTTACAACATATATCGGTTAGCGTGTGGTTGTATGACCATTTTCCTAGTGTTTTATAGAGGTTTTAGTACAAGCATATAAATTGGAAGTTTGGGATTAGATAGGATGTTCCTTTAGTGGCACATGCATTTATGTAGATCCATTATGATACCTAATAACCATGTGATAGATATTGTCTTAGTGATGTTGGTTTGGCACCATTTTCAATGGAGGAGATATATCCCTTGGTAGTGATAGTTGATATTGATGACATAGGATGTACTGCACAGTATACCCAATGGTGGATGTAGACATGATGGTATTTGTTATTTCTTGTTGTAGTTGATGAAGCTAGATTTGAAACTTAGGTTTAGGGTGGAGATGGTGGAGGAATATATTAAGTTGTAGGGAAATTTTGTGCACCCATTATGGATGGATGTAGGTATACATGTGTATTGGCTTTAGTATTTGATCCTAATTTTTTTAGTAGTTTCCATTTTTTTATAAATGTCATGTGGATTTATATGGTATGAATATTAGATTAGAATTATTAATGCATCTATTATTAATTTTATGAGCCAAATCCCTAACTATGTGGTGGGATGTGGATTATTCAAATGAGTAGATGACATTGTAGGCGTGAATGCATCTTTGTTTGATCACACAAATATTACTACTTCTTT
Source organism: Torreya grandis (assembly GCA_037957365.1). Lineage (NCBI taxonomy): Eukaryota > Viridiplantae > Streptophyta > Pinopsida > Cupressales > Taxaceae > Torreya > Torreya grandis. The sequence continues at coordinate 2,435,556 of JARHVA010000320.1, forward strand.
TTACAATGTTGTAGCTATAGAGTGGGATGATATCAAAGTGCAATTAGGGAGACAAAAAATTCATGCTCTAACTATGGGTGCTAGTGACTTAGGCCAAAACATTTTTGACAAGTTTGTAAAACTATAAAGTGAGCATAGTATATTATAGTGAGAGTAGATAGTCTTCAATCTAGATTATTTATTTATGAGGATGAAGAGAGACACAATGAGTCTCAACTCTGAGGCCATATTACAGATAGTGGTGTGTCACATTCTAGAGGTCCTAGGTTTAGGGATGATGATGATGATATCAAGGATAGGGGAAACATGCCCCCATTACTAATTGATATTGTTGTTATTTAAAATATTTAAAACTAACTGATATATTTGTCCCATGATAATTTTTAGAGATTTATTTATTGCTCTATTTTTATATTTTTCATTATTTTTCCTTTCCTTGATCCTTAATAGCTTTATTTAGCTTTAGAACCCACACTTATATATTATGAGATATGACTGTAGTCATCTTTGTACTTGTTATATATCTATGATTTGTAAGTAAACCACCTTGGAATGTGAATGAGAAATTCATATTAATATCATCAAATTTTTATCCCATTTTTTGTAAGCATGATTGTCCCAATATCTCATTTCCTTGTGGAATAACTTTCTTCACACATAAAAATGTTCTATTATATTAGGTCCAAGAGAATTTGTAATAGTAATATGCCCCATGACATCTTCACAAGTATGTGTATGTTATAAATCTTGGTGACTATATCCCAATTCCTTAATAAATCTCATTATACATGTATTGCATTATACCTTATCAACTAAAATAATAACTTATCTATGTTCACCTTTAATAAGTGCTCAATTGACCATTAGTTTCTTTATATAAAATACTTGGGAAATATTGACCCTTTTAGAATGCAAGGTAGAGGAAGCTCTTCTTCAAGTGGTACCTTCCATAGAATCTTAAATAACCATTGGCTCATTTAGATGAACATCCTATGATATCTCAACCTTATTGGAATTAGTATTAGAATAAGATGAAGAGGGGTCCCTTTTTGACATATTGTTAATTGTACAAAATATAATAACCCCTCTATCCACAAGTTATTCAATATTTTATCACAATGCTTAACAATTTTTATCTCTATGTCCATTGATATGATTTTAGTTGAAAAATTATATTTTCCCCACTCGTAAGTTTATCAATTTATTATCAAGCAACTTATATAAAATAACACTTAGCTAATCCTTGAAACTATTAAACTTAATTGGTTGATTGTTATTTGCAATAGGTGAACTCATGTTAATTTTTGGCTTATAAATCATGTTATTTTAATATTATCCCTTATTAAGGACCTTAATTATATTTTTTGTGTTAAAAGGTGATGTACTTGGATTAAATTCCTTATGTGAAAAGTCCTTCTTAGGAAGATGCACTTGTATCACTTGAAGTTGTTAAATTATGTGAATCACATGTGATATTATAGGTATATGTGAAAACATCCATGTAAGTTATCTCAAAATAACACTAAGAGTTGTAAAGTTATCTTTCCTTGAGTGGAGACATAATACCCTAGCTAAATTTAAATTATTTTTCTAAATTTGAGGGTTGATACATTATACAAGACAATGTATTCTTAAGTCATAAAATAATATATTAACTAAGCTCATCATGTCCTTGTAAGCTTTGAAGATGTTCCAATGTGAATTTAGTAACCTTATTATTCATTTTGTACAAGAAAACTTAAACTTAACTCTATAAAGAAAGGTAAAGACCCATTAGAAAGACTATATAACCCATATAAAGCTTCTCTAGCTAAAGTTTTGTAGAAAGTTTTTAATAGTATTTTTACATCATTTGTGAATTTTATAAAATAAATTACATACTAGGATCTCCATGGCCATCAATCAATTTGAACTTAGGCATCAAAAATACTTTGGGATAACTATAATTAAATATGATTGGCATTACATTTTGTCACGGGTTGACATTATTATTAATATGAGAATGACATGATTTAGATTGTAATGTGTGAGAAATAACCTTCATTTTTAGATCACCTATGACATGCATCATGGAGATGATATGAATATTATGGATAGTAGTGGTTTGGAAAGATTCAATCATTATTTGTAACTCACCATATATCATAAACATGGGTGTAATATATTCAGCATAAATATTTTCATAATTTCATTGCTTGGAATCATAATTTATGGAAACATCATTTCATTGCTTGGAATCACATTATATGGAAACATCATTGCATAACTTAAAATTATTATCACATTTTTGTTCTAGAGAAGGCATAGAGATGAAATCACATCATTTTTCAATAGAATTATTATGTAAAGGAGGGGAAATAACATTACATATAAATTTAAGAGAAGAAGGAATATCATCAAATTTTATTTACAAAGAACTAAGATGAATTTCACATTTCATTTTTGGCGAAGAGATGAGTACATCATATGATTTTGCAATAACTTCATTTTTAATTTCAAGAGGGGAATAAATAGCATTATGTTTCACTTCAAGAAAATAACTAGTGTCACATTTTAGTTGATGAGAATAAATGTCATTATTTTTGGTATCATTAGAAGCATCATTGTATTTATAAACCTCATTTCAAGTCAAAACATCACGAGAATCCATTTATGTATCATCTATCCATTTTTATATTGTATCTTCTTTCTTAATTGGAATGCTAGAAACATCAAAGAGTTTATTATGTAATTCATTGTTACTTTCCTCTTGGTATTGTGATTGATAAATATAAGAATGTACATGATTAAGAGATTTGATTTCAACATTATCTTGTTCTTATTCTACTTCATTAGATGCATCACTAACATACCAATATTATTCATAATCAGAATCATAGTCATTTCCTTCATTTGAATAATCATATTATTCATCTACATAAGTAGCATAATTAAGTACATAAGCATGATCATTGGTCCATTAATTGACATAAGCATACGATATGGAACTTGGAGATAATACAAAATCTATAGGATGAGGGATATTAAGAGTTTTATAATGGTCACTCATTTTGAATTTATCAAACATATGATATCAAAACACATAAGTGAAAATCCTAATCTTAAGAAGGAAAATATATAAATTTAGGTTTGAAAGAAGGGAAATATAAGGCTTGGAGTCACCTATGAAGTGAACATTAGAAATCAAGTTTGCAAATCAGATCTAAATACAAAAATCTAAAACTCTACTGAAAAATATAAGAAAACCTAAGGGAACCTAAGGTTTTTAAATTATTATAAACAAGGATTGGGTTCAACAATATGTTTTACCTTATTTTGGAATTAGATCATATAAACAAGCATAAAGCCTTAAATATTCATATGGCATAATGAACATCAACAATCACAAAAAATTGAATCCTACCAATGATTTAATTTCACATGTAGAATATAAAACAATTATTAATCTAAGGGATAATAAGTACTTATCTAGATAGAACTCAATTCTAATTTCTATGTTTTATTGTAACTATCAGATTGTACTCTATAATAGCTTTGTATTGAATCGACTAAAGAACAAACTGTGAAAACCATGTAATATTCCTTCATAATATTTTAGACACCTAAAAAATTTCCAATCTATTTGTTTCTAACATACTCATTTGAGATGACCAAGAAAATATGATTTTGTTCAAAACTATGTGTCTATGTCTAGATATGCCTTTTCTTTGTTTGATCACTTCTAGTCTTGTAAAAATAACCCTATATTATTTATCTTTCATTAAAACCTTAGTTTTTTAATTTGGATGAATAAAATTTGTAAAAGGTTTAGTGGATTGGGTTAGACTAGACCCAACCAATCCTTGATGACCAGTTGAGTGTTACCTACATTTTTGATACTTCAAAGAGGGCTCAAACCACATATATTTCCCCCTTTAATTTGAGTGCATTCTAAATCATGTAGCTAAAAGTCTAGGTGTTATTTCATTGAGACCCTAATTTGATACAAACATGTAAAATAGATATTGACCTTTAGAAAACTTTAGATTTTGAAATGAACCATGAGCTAATAATAGTGTGCACTTCATATGTAATTTTATAAAAATTAATTCATGTCCTTAAATTATTATGAGGGCTTCACACACACACACACACACACACACACACACACACACACACACACACACACACACACACACACACACACACACACACACACACACACACACACACACACACACACACACACACTCACACACACACACACATACACACACACACACACACACACACTCACACATTTTCTCAATTTTGAATCAGGGAACTAGTGGCACACAAAAATTTAATCAAAGAGTAACCAAACATGTAAAATAAAGGGCCCAAAATAGAAGTGTGACTAAAGTAGACTTAAAAAATTCTCCAAGAATTTTTTTAAATCTTTATATGCGTATGTTAGATGAAGGCACCCAAAATTTTTAGATATGTCCAAAATCTATGGAAAAATCAAAGACAAGTAAAATAGTACTAGGGAACCCTGTAACAAAGAAAATAAAGTTGGAAATATTAAAAAAAAGTAATGCATATCCAATTAAATAAAATGATAAGTCAAGATACTAAGATGAATACACTAATAAATTACCTATTTTTAGTTAAGGATATATATATATATATATATATATATATATATATATATATATAAAGTCAAATGAAAAGCATTGTATAAACAAGGCTTGTAGTAAATTAGGGTATCTTCAAAAGGATAAAACTTATTTTTAATTAAAAAAATTGTACACCAATGTTTTATCTTAATTTTTAAAGGTTAATTACCACTAAAAATAAGGTAAAATGATTGCATTATAAATTATACCATTTAGAAATGTAAAATAGTAATTCCAGATATATCCTAGTGTTTAAAATAGGTGAACATGCAAAAATAAAAGGTTGAATTGACAATAGAAATTGAAAGAGAATAAAAATTAAAGGATAAATCACACCTTATATGAATTTATACTTTTGAAATGTAGATATGGATTGTGCATGCCTATAGTTAATTATGTGCAAAATTTGAATATTTGATTCCATAGGAAGAAGATAGATGCCCAATTTTATAAATTTCATTCACCAATGCATTTTTTTACTATAATTTGTGTCCTCTTGTGCCATTTTAATTCTTTGATTGCTTAAAAAATTTGAATTTTCTTATCGCTTCATAATTGGATATCAAACATGTCTATACTTTCACTTTGTAGAATTGATGGGTAAAATTGTATGATTTTTATCTTCAATTATCTTGACTTGTATTAATACTAAAAAATAATTCAAAAGTAGAAGGGAAGAAGTAGTTGACTCAATTAAACATAAAGGAGTTGCACTACATATCCCACATGTTAAAATTAGACCCCTCATAGTTCATGTGCAATGTAAATAGATAAATTGTGTGAGGTATTCAAACCTATTTGACCTAAGTGTGAGATGAAACTACATTCACATTAACTTAGGCCTTACTTTGGTACAATATGTAACATAGAATTGATACAAATCCTTAAGAAATAATAAAATAATATAGAGTGTGCTTAGCCTTTAAAAATAGAATGCCTTGATACTTCTTGGAGACCTTTCAAAAATTTCATGGGAATCTCTTATTTTTAATTTCATCATAGATGATTTGTATATATAAGTTTCTCATATTTGAATTAAATACCTATTGGTGCACATAATTTGACAAAGAAAAAGGAAAACAACCAAAAATGGATCCAAATGTCAAAAGGATGCAATAATGAGTAGGAAACCCCACAAAAATAATAGGTCTACCATATTCACCTAGGGAAAAATTAGTGGGACCAAAATTTCCATCCCAAAAGAATAAATAGTTAGAGATAGAGAGAGGAAAGAGTAAATAGGCCCATGGCCAAAAAATGGATAATACAGATTGAAAAAAAAATCAAAGAGGATCATGAAGTCACAAAATAAGAAAGAGAGAGATAAAAACATATAAAAAAGTGCCAATAAACCCCAAATTCAAGGTAATGACCCATATACATAAAAAATACTAAAAAAATGTAATAGCAATGCTTGTATCAAAACTAGGTGTCTACATAATGCCCTTATTTTCATGTGAATCTATGAGTGTTACATGCGTGCATCAAGGTAAAATGATTCATAATTCAATCATGCACCTTGACTCACCAATGGAAGAGGAGGAGGAATATTTTTTGACGTATCCATTCACACCTTTTCCATTTTGAAAATTTTAGCATACATGTCAACAATGGCCATTTTACAACAAGAAATCAATGCCAATCTTCTCATTGCAAGTATTCAAAATTTGAAATTGAAATTTAAATGAGGATATGAATGAATACACCTATTCTATATGAAAACCAAATGTTGTAGTGACTTGAAAAATAATCACCACTATTTAATTTATTACATTTAAAAACTTTTTTGAAAAATGCTAGATATAACCACCATTTATCTGATATTTTTATGAACCACATAAAATTCTTGATTAAGAAAGTAGATAATTTTGATCCAAATAGAGTGCCCAAACTTTGATTAGTAGTCTCTGATCAATAACATTTTTAAAATTCTATGAAAATGCTCTGTTATATGCCCAATTTGGAGGTAAGGGATTGAATAAACTATGCCTACAATCACTCATCTCAAAATAATAGAGTTAACAATACCATGTGTAAAAATATTGTATATAATTGATACCATTTGAAATATTTAATAAAAAAACATGTATCCATCATAGAATATTACATGTAAATCCCCATAATAAGATAAATAAGAAACTAGTATGCCCCAAGTGTCATGCTACATATGATAGATAACATCAAGTAAAGCTCAATTCATAATATATCACTCTAGTGAGTACTAGTGTCATATGACACAAGAAATATAACATCACATATGCATAATAAATTACACTAGCAAGTATTAGTGTTGTATCACATAGGAAAGATAACATCATGTAAAGCTCAATACACAATTTTTTACTCTAGTTAGTATCAATGTATAAAAAGATATCCCCATGTAAGTATTAATAGATATACACATCCTCCAATAAGGATGAAGTAGTGAGGGAGGGAACAAGATGCCACATTATGGATATAGTAGGAAAGATGGACCACTTCCATTTTAAAATAATGTAGTATATATATTTTTGGTAAGGTTCATGGGTGGGTACATCTTCTTGCAGGTATGATAGTGTGAAAGACAACACCATGTCTTGATGTATCCAAGTGGGTGGGGATGAATCTATGGCCTAAAATGTAGATAAATTCTCAAGGTATAAATATATAGAAATATATGTATCATGTGTGAATACCAATCATGTCTATGTAAATATAAGATACTGTAATATGTGTATGAAGAATAAATGTAATAACACTAGACACAAGTGTGTGATAAGATCTAGATACAATAGATGTGTTAGCATAGGACTCATGGAGAATATATGTAGATATCATTCCCCCATAGGAAAATATAATTATACATGTGATCATTGAATCTCATAGGAGTTGTCAGTATAATTATTAGGGAGGGTGTCCTTATTTGCGCATAATATAAAAAGTGAATAATTCATAAGTAACATTTAGGTATAACCCCCTATTGGAAATTTATAAGTCATGTACACCAGTGTGTAAGATATAATCATGTATATAGTAAGTATGATAATAATAATGTGCCAAGATGTAAAAGGTGCAAAGGGCATAGGTGCTCACTAGAGTAGTAATTCAAGGTACATATGTAGTGTGGATCCATAAATTAATATAGTATCAATAAGGCTCAAGGATATATGCATAGGTATATTTACCCTAATAATAAAGAAATATATGTCCCATGTCAGTGAGGTGCCTCTAAAAAGGTTAGGTATAGAAATGGATCACAATAATAGTAGTACAAGCATGAATTCTATGACATCCATGTAACAATACATATTGATATCTAAGTAAACATGACAAAAGTAAATGATATCAAGATATGTATAATTCATGAAAATTAGTATATATAGTAAATGGAAACATAGAAATATATCATTGTATAAATATACCTATGTAAAGATGACCCTAAAGGTAAGGCATGTCAAAAATGTAGCCATATTTCTCAAAGTGTAGACTAATAAAGTAGACATGTAGCATCGGTATGCCCATAACCATATATAACATGTAATCCTACATATAAACTACCCAAAGTCCATGAGAAGCATGTGCAAAAAACATAAATATGTAAATGTATGACATAGGTAGATAAACATGATATGTATCATATGTCTAAAATAAAGGAAAATAATATTTTCATTTTTTAATTTTGTGAAAGTTTTTTTGTTTTTAAATTTATAATGAAATCACATAACAAGATATGTATAATATGGTACAATAATGATGTATCAATGATGCACTAAATGTAAGCGAGTATGAATAGTATATAAGTTTGATAAAGGCATATGCAATAGTCATGAATTGTTAGATGTGACACACTAAGTGTAAAAATTATCCTATAATAACTAAAGGGAACCTAAATCATCAAATGAGATCATCACCATGGAGAGGGTTAAAAAACTAATAGTAATTCAAAAGAATTGAATGTCACTGTCTAGATATATCATACATAGTGGAACTCTAAAGTTGTCTTAAAAATCTCAAGTCATAGATGATTAAGTATAGGAATTCATATACATGTGTTAAAATAAAAATAAGAAAGGGTCATGATATAAAATATAGAAACATTTACTATAAACAAAATAAGTAAAGGTGTTGTAAAAATCAAAATTTTGAAAGATGTATGCATTGAAGCCAATGTTATGATACATGAAGTACTAATCCACATGTTGGGGTTCATAATAATATCCAAAGTATATATAATCATGCATTAGATCATCATTATCACAATAAAAGTCTTGAGTGCATTGGTATTTATCACTAGTATCAAATTTTGGTTATTGTGAAACATCCTTAGAAGGTTGATTTTATTTGTAAACATTACCCTTTTTGAGGAATGTTTGGTAGTAAAATATGATCTTGTCTTGATTGATGAAATATTGAATTATGCCCCTCAAATCAATGCATGTATTTTTAAAAATAACTATAATGGTATGATAAGAAAAACATACTCTTGGATTGTAATATTTTCACATATACTTTGGATTGTTTTCACAAATAGAAGGTAGCTCAATCAAATTCTTGTCCAATAAGCTCTTTAGCAGGATGTATTCATTATTGAATTTTTTTAGGGTTAAATTGAGATAAGTCTCATTTCATGTTTTTTTTCTTTCTTAACCCAAGTGGTAGATGTGTTCATGGTGATCACATGGGTATTATCAATGTTTAATTCCATAAAATCTGAGACATTGGCCTTATACCAAATTAATCCTTATTCTGAAAGCTCAGTAGCCATAATAGTAGGATGTAGATGATTTTTTAAAATTTATTCCAAATATCTTATATTTTATAGGTGTTATAGGACTATTGATAAATATATTTTGTATCTAAATATCACATGGTTGATAAATCAATGAGTGCATATGACAAATAAATCTAAAGATGTAATCACACATATCCTATTAGAACCTTATTTACGATATTGGATGTTCTCATATATGTCTCTAGGTCCATTATTGGTAATATATAGATCTAATAAGTATTGTTACATTACTATAGATGCACTAATGTTAAGTTAACTTTTACACTAAGTTTAATTAGTGTGTGCACTTGTTTAAGTAAGTGTGAATTTTACGCCACTCACCTCACATGTGTGCTACCACCCTTTGGTGGAAGCCAAATTTAGTGAAATCAATAAGGAAAGGGGATCTTTCTCTTACACAAGCTATTTATAACCCTCATATAAATTTATACACACATTTATTCTATATTTACAAATTTTGTATTCCTCTTCATGTTGTGTCTCATGGCCTATGACTTCAACTATGGTGATGATTTTTGGATGTGATTTGGATAATGAGTTTTCCTCACTCCAATATGGTATTATATATGTATTATAAATCCATTTATAATTTTTATGAAAACATTATGCTCCCAACCATTGATAATCTACCATGATTTATAGATCGATCCCCTCCTGTAGTGATTTTCATAACTGTTTGAGCCCACTGTAAGAAACATAATTTTACATGATAATTTATGGGACTTATATCCCATGGAATTAAGTTTAAAAGTATTAAAAACCTATGAATGCTTTTCAATTCATCCAAAATGAACACTTTTGAAAAATCTCATTTTGTGGGGTTTTTAAGCCTCTTGGGGACATATCTATACATCACATTTATTTGCTTGTTTTAAAAATATTTTTTCAAGTTTTTTTGGGTTCTATAATATTTTTAGTGGATTTTCAATTTTTTTTGTGTCTCGGCATACCTATTGTAGATCTAGTGAACCATCATGTTTCTGAGGGTTTCAGTCAATATTTTATTTTGTTGGTTTATAGCTTGTTTCTACATGATTTTTTAGGCCATCTAGGCTATCCATAACAATGTTTATGGGCCATACATTTTATTTTGGCCTTCAAATGTGCATGTAGTTTTTTGATTTGTGTATGGATTTGTATTGCATTCAATTCTATAGACCTATATTGAATCCATAGAGATAGGTCTATCTTTCCATAATTTGCATTGATTTTGATCTTGGCCTTTTTTGTGCTAAGCATTGGATTACCACCCTAGGTTATCCTTATTTTTATGTTTTATTTCAAAACAAATGATTTTTCATAATTTATCAAAAATATTAGATCTATCCAATAACCAACATCCACTGTGGCACTACTGCTACTATACATATTTCATTTTTGATTTGTTGTTGTAGTGATTTTGAGTTCTATAATGAATTAAATACAATAAATCAAGGGTTATTTTTTTTTCTTAGATCATTTCTATTACTAGTTATCCATTTGGATGACTCACATGGATAGCTCTTGGCTTCAGTGTAAATGTAGTGTATTACAATACTTTAAATCTTGTGCTCAATCAAAAGCTCAAGGCGAGATCTGTAAAAATGACTGAATGCATTTTCTATAGTAATATGATATTTTACATCGTATTTTGACCAACTGTGTGAATCACTCTCCTTGTTGGTAGATCATATGCATTAGTTTCACACTCTTCAACAAGTCTGGAACCAACAATTTCATGTAAAATAGAGTGTATATGCATCTTATCCAAGTTCTCATTCATGGAATTAACCATAAAATCAACTTTAATATTCCAAGGATGACCTCACCGTTATCATCTGAGAATCTATCAAAATATGAGTGTTGATTAATGTCAATCCACCATGGAATTTGCTCAAGTTTTTACATGTAAACTACATCCAAAACTATAAATCTAAGGATTCAACATCCCCATAAATATGTGTTTAGTTGCAATCCCTCTCAAATGATCTCTGAATGTGTATTGGTTCAAGTTCATTAGTGTCATTAGTGTCTATTATAAGTGGTATGGTGGTATTAGGATCTATGTCACCCCATATACCTCTTACATCATCTTCTTCTTTAAGTTTATTCTAGCCATCACATAACCCACTTACACCTCATCCACCATTCATTGGATTTAGTACCTACATGAAAGGTTTGATTCATTAATACATATTTTTTATTTTCAATAGTTTAAATTTAAAGTGGGATGGTTTATTTTATTAATATGAGGTTTTTCATATAGAAGGAGCCCCTTTTTCCTAAACATGGTTGTGATGGCATTATTATCACTTTTTAAAGTGGTGTTTTGATTAAGAAGGGGTAATTTATAAAGTGTTAGAGGTGATTTAATTTTTATCGAGAGGTCATTTAATTTTATGGAGGAGATATATTTTTTAAAATGGATATTTAGAAAAAAAAGTGGCAAACACTTATAAAGTGAGGAAGTGTTTTATACTAAGAGGGAAGATTTTATGATAGGACCTTTTGTCTCTTCTTGGAATTATTCTCTTGATATGATTCTTCTAGCTCCCTCGTCCATTCTAGAGGTGATTTACCCTTATTTCACCTCTAGTACCACTTCACTCCACTTTTACTTTAGACAAATTATCAGTTGAGCTTGATGTCTAATGTGGGAGTTTTTAATTATAATTAACCACTTATTATTATCATCACATACATATTTTCAATGGAGTTGAACATCCTACATGTTCTAGGTGTTTATTTTTTTTGAGTGCATTTTTACATACATCATGGATATTTTCACCACTTTCCACACTCGTAAGTTATAAATCGACATGATCTATTATGAGATATTAATATTTCAAGATGACATTGTAAAATTTTAGGAGGAAAACAAGATACTTAAGAAAAATATTATCTTCTACATAGCCTAATTTTCAACAAGTTTACCCTTATACATTTATTTTAGCACACTATCATAGACTTGCATTATCAAATTTTTTTATTGGACCAATAATTTATTGCACCTAGTCCACCTTCAGACATCACTCTTGCACCTACTGGCTCTGACTTTTCAATACTTGAGCATGTATCAAATTTTTATTTTGTACCATTCTCTTCTACATCTGATATTTTTGTTGCTACACTTTTTGATTTTGAGCATGATCCTCTTGTCATTGAATTTTATGCTCCTACTACTACACACATTTCTTTTACCAATTCTGATCCAATTACATATTTTTCTAGCACTTTTGAGAGGTAAAATGCTAGATTTGGTTCTCTTAGGCTCCGTTTCATGGGATTTTCTATAGAAGGTCTTAGACGACATTCACAAGGTATAGTTTCTCCCATTGAACATATTTTTTAGGATTATTTCAAGGCATTAGTTTCTATAAAGATGGACTATCTTCTTCTATGAGACATTTTGATGATAGAGCTCATATTTTTGTGCACTTTAATATGTGTGAAAAATTTGAGAAACATATGAGATTTTTTTTTCTTTAATTAGGCCTGATCAACTTGACACACATGTTTCTTCACTTTATTCATTTATGCACTTCACACCTGATCATTTTTAGGCATCTTAATTTACCAGTTGTATTCATTTGGGGTTGATTTTAGATCACTTATGGTGGTGTCATCAAAATTATTTACAAGGATTCTACCAGTATGGTTCTTCTACTTTTAAATTTCTTCATTTTCACATTGATCCCTTATTTTAGGAGCAACTCTCATAATTCTTGATGAAATATTATATAAATTGACAACATTTTGGAGTTTCTTGCATCATATGGTGTTTTTTGTATTGTTTTTAGTTGTACTAAGTTGTAAAGTTCCATGGGGGTTTATGATTCAACCTAGTTTACCTTCATACATGTGTTCTCTATTCTAGGGACCTTTTAAATATTTTAGTTTCTTTAATTTACCATTTTCACTAGGCCAAATTATTGAGATATATTTTATTTGTATCTTCAACACATTTTTTGATAGTGGACAATCTCGTGTAGTTTGAAGTGTAGTTATTCTAGTGAATCCTAGTGTCAACTTATCTTCTTTGATAGTTCATCTATCTCCTTCAGCTTGTTGTGGAGATATTATAGTGCATACTATGTCAAATTTTTAGTGTTTGGGTAGTTGAATTCATCCACCCATGAAATTATTTTTCATCACTCCACCTAGGCAACAATATAAGGGGTGTGTGGTGTGGATCTTAATTCTTTGGATTTAGTGTCCCTTACTAACCTTTGACATACTACATATTTTGGAAGTAGATCAAATCATATTGGTGGACAATTTTTCACTTTAAACACCTCTAAAAATATCCTTTTTGCAAGGAGTTATTCTGGTGAATATAGTGTTAGTTATTTTTTATGATCGAGAAATGGATCCAAACCACTTATGCAAGATTGAGTTTATGATTTTTGATTCCACCAAGTGAATTTATATTTGATGGTCTTCAATCTATCTAGTGAACCTTATTGAACATTGTGTTTAAGTATTGATCCATTTTATTTCTTGGGATGCCTTGTAGCATATGTTTTCTCTCTCCACTTTTCTATTGTTACTAGTTTTTTGAGAGACCCTTGTGGTGTATTTCATTTTTTTTCATTTTTAATTATTTTACATGGGTACCTCATCAAGCCTAATTTTTGAGACCCATTCTTAGAGGATTATTATATTTATTTATTTGTATATACCTCCTTAAGTTTCACTTAAGGGGGGGTGGTTGTTGGTTCATTATTATAGATGCACTAATGTTAAGTTAACTTAGTGATTTAGCTTTTCCACTAAGTGTAATTAGTGTGTGTACATGTTTAGGGAAGTGTGAATTTTATGCCACTCACATCATATGTGCTACCATCATTTGATGGAATCCATATTTAGTGGAACTGATAGGAAAATAGACCTTGCATTATATAATCCATTTACACCCCTCATCTCCCTCTGTACATATATTCATTTTGTATTCAATTTCTATATCTAGAGATTATGTATTCCTCTTTATATTGTGTCTCATGGCATATGGATTATATTGTGGTGATGATATGAAAATGTGATACTTGATAATGAGTGTTACTCAATCCAATAATAAAGCCTCTTGTAAAAATTGGAATGAATGTAGGGTCCACTAGGTAAAGAAAAGGACCCAACTAAGGCCTCACCAATAAATGAGGTAGGAAAAAAATTAAGTAAGATTGGACCATAATACTCATAGTTTCCTATATATAGAAATATTTCATGAAGGTGAGATTGAGGGTTTCCATGACCATGAAATAATTGGAAATTAAAAAAAACAAGTCATGTGAAATAGGCATGTCAAGCACATCCTTTGGAATAGGATAAAATTCTACAATCTTATCCATAAGCCTAACAGTGAAAGTGTTTAGATGGAGTTATAAATTATCCATTTGTATTTATAAGTTGCCTATAACATACTTCATAACCACTATCTCATGTGTAGGAATCACGGTACTCTAAATAGTTTAATTCAAAGGTTCAGTCTTACAATTAATAATATTGATAGGAAAATTATTTATTATCGGAGTGGGAGTCAAACATTCATTAAAAAACATATTAGATGAAGTAACACAATTACAAACCCTAATGGTACCTATATGACAAACATTTGCATTATTTACTTATTTATCCATGTGTATCTTTTGAAAAACATGATTAGGGTTTGAAATATAATTTACTCTCATAGTTTCCAAAATACATTGATTAATTATTTCATCATTTAAAACATTCAAATTTTTAAATTCAACATCCAAAAAATAAATATAATTGTCATTCATTTTAGTAGTATAAACAATGATCAATGACAATCAAATCCTATAGATGGAATAGGGGAAGAAACCATAAAATCAGAATATGATATGAAAGAAAAAAAGCCTTAAGGGGAAAGAGGGTATAAACCCTAGGTTGATTATAATAATGTCAGGTTCACAAATATGTTTTACCCTATTTTTGTTTTTAATTACCACTTAAAAAAAGATATTATGATTACATAAGGAAGATCTACCATTTATCAATGTAAAACACTAATTATAAATATGTATTAGTGTTTAAAATAATAAACATGCAAAATAAAAATTTTGAATTAAAAATTGAACTTGAGGGGATGAAAATGTAAATGATTAGTCACACTTAATATGAATTTCTAATTTATAAATGCAAATACAGATTGTGTAAGTATGTAGTTAAATGTATGCTAAATTTGAAGTTATGATTCCAAAAGAACAAGATCAATGCCTAATTTTGTAACCATCATTTATGTTTGGGATAGGAATGATGTTTACTATTTATAACCACTTTTTGTGTCATCCTACACCATTTTTATATTCTGCTCACTTTTAGAATCTAAGTTTTCCTGTGTTACTTCACAACTGGATGTTGTATTTTTTTGTACTTTAGTTTTGTAGATGATGGGTATAAGTGTTTTATTTTCTCTTCAATTATATTTACATAGATTATCATAAAAAAATATAATGTAAAAGGATAAATAAATAAGTAGTTAGGTTGGACAACTATAAATTAGTTACACTACACATCCCACATGCTAGGGTCAAACCCCTCATAGTTTATGTGTAATGTAAATGGAGAATTTGAGTGATGTGTTCAACCTAATATTCCCTAGGTGAGATGTAACTACATGCACATTCTCCCAAGACTTTTTTTGGTATAAGATGAAATTTATAATTGATATAAGTCCTCAAGTAGCTATAATAAATGTAAAGAGCACCTATAATTAAAAAATGGAATTCCTTAATACTTATTTTGAGACATTTAGAAACTTGTATGTGAACCTATTCTTATTAAAATTATCAGAGATGATTTGTATATGTAGGCCTAACATGCTTAAATTAGATACTTATTGGAACACAAATTCTAACAAATAAAAAGGAAAACAACCAAAAAAACATATCCAAACATTGAAAGGACATGAAAATGGGTAGAAGGGCCCGCAAAAAATAAAGAAGACAAAAATGATAAGATCATCATTTTTGCACATGACAAAATAAGTGGGCCTAATGTTTATATCCTAAAAGAATAAATAGACACAAACAAAGAGAGGACAAATATAAATTCCTATGCACACAAAATAAATAATAAAAATTAAAAAATAAAATAAATGACAACCACGAGATCAACTAAATAAAGAGAGACATGAAAACATAAAAAAATAACTAATAGGACCATAATTCAAGGTGATGAACGTATGCAGAAATTAATACTAAAACTTTCTAATAACAAGGTCTTTACAAAAATTAGGTGTCCACAATGATAATTTTTTTCTAATACAAAGTCCATTTTTTTACAAATATCACTAGTGTTATCTTCTCTTGAGACATTCAAAACAACAAAATATAAAAGTTAATATAATTTAAATCTTCACCTTCTTATCCATACTTTCCAAATATTATGTATTCATAACCATAGGTTGTTTCTTGACAAAAAAAACCAATGATCTCTATCTACATGAAGGTCTTCCATCCTAGCTTCAATAAATCAAAGTTATATCCACTAAATTTTTTGATCTCTATCTTTGTGCTTCTCGTCATTTTATTTTTCACAAATATTCTCATGTGAAAATATCCCACATGTTAAATAACTTATCATGGGGATAAGATACCCCACCTCTTCAAACAAAGCTAAACCTTAGCTTTGATACCAAATGAAGAGAAATAAACTTATAAAATAATGCAAGATAACCAATTATAACATAATATTAAGATATATTAAAAATGGAAAATGACACACACACCCTATATATAATATTTCCAAATGTGAAAATAATTCTAGGAAAAAACCTAACACACAAAAATTATTCCTTATTACATTGAATCAACCATTTAAAATACATTAACATACTTAAAATTCATGTTTTACCTTAATGCATGTGTGTATATTTGTAGGCACATCGATAGGAAACCATCCAAGTGGTATTACAATACATTGGGTACAAACCATGGGCCTAGAAACCATAGATGTTAAATCATGGGCCAAAACTACCCATACTAATACAAAACCATATATATAATCTCACTAATATATAGAACCCCACTAATACATGTTAGAATATACAATCCATGATGGGTAAATTCAAGAAAAGTCCACAAAACATATTGCATAAGGTCACCTCTTTCACTTATATAATTAACTCCCTATTATGATCATATACTACTATCCATTACATGTCTTATATATTAGAAAATTCATATTTTTATTTAGTTTCTAAATGGTTATCTATTAAGTTCAAGGAGAATCTTCATGTTTTCCTCCTTTACAAATAGAATCTGCACCTTTGTTGTCATATTATATTCTAGATCAAGTTTAATTCTCATGTGGGCTTAAAAAATCTCCTTTAAATCCTCTCTAACATCTTCTTATAATTATTTTAAAAACATAGGGTTGCACCCCTATTCAACCATATCCATTCCCTCATCTTCTCTCCACTATTTCAATATTTTATTCCTATGTATGGCCTCTAAGGTCTCCTTATTTTGAAGTCTTCCCTAGAACTACTTTCTATTCCATTAGATACTCCTAAATCAACTTCAAAGGTTTCTCATTCAAAACAACTTATATTATTATCATCCTCATGATATATGGTGTCATCCATACCAAATTTATTCTTTCCTTATCATCACTACATTGTTGGATAAATTATTCTTCATGGGATTATTCACATTCTTACTCTTCACTATACTCACCATAATGTTTCTTTTCTATTACTAGTTTATTTATGATTCCAATGATGGCTTATTTTTTTAAAATCTTCTTATTCTTCATGTATTCAAGTTTTTTTTATGGATAGCATGGATCTAGCCCATTTCTTCCTCCTCAATTCAACTTCCATTTGAGATTGTAATATTTTCAAAATAATCTTCCATTTAGCCATTTGGACTGCCATACTCTCACTCATGTCTGACACACTTCCCATACTATTTCACCTCCATTATTGTATCCTAATTTTTTTTTAAACATTTCCTCTCCTCACTAATCTACTATTGTAACCTTCCTCTTTAGACTCTTTTGGCATTATCTTGCTCACACACTAGTTACTTTATCTGAAACTTTATTCTTTACCTACCTTCTCAAGACAGATAAGTTTTCATTGCATGTAAAACCTTAAATCCACCAATTATTTTATGGAGGATGATGATATTAAAACCCAACTTATATCTTATTTCTCTCTACCCAGTTTATATAATGTAGAATAAGTCCTCCCTCTCTCTCCCCCTCTCCCACCCTCATACCTTGCACCCCCCTTTCTACCTATTTTTGAGACTAAAGAAAATATCACATTGTTGGTTCACTACTAAAATTGAATTTTTTCCCTATTTTTATCCTCCCATAGTTTTAACCAACTCTAATACCATATGATGTAGAGATTAGAGCTTGAAAATCAAATCCACACAATGGAAACAACAACTATAAAAACTTTAAATAACACATCAAAAATTAAAGTTTTAAATAGCCTAAAACATTATTACAACACTCTTATACATAGATTTGAGCCCATTATTCCACATATTTGGCATCCATAACCATGGTGAAAGGCCTCCATACACTTTTACACCTAGAGGACTAAAAATCCCCTTTCCATTCTTCCTCATCTTAATTTTAACAAAGGGCTTGGAAGTTGGTCTATTACATGGGAATCCAACCACCAAAAATACCAATAATTAATAATATGAAAATAAAAAATATTTATATAAGTTTAAATAAAAAATAATAAGTAATTGGTCAAATATGAAATTTTTGACTTAAAATAATTTTGAAACCCTTATAATCCAAATTTATGAAAAAAATGAGAAAATACACTCCTAAAGGGTTATGAATTAGGTTGGGTGCTCCTTTATCTATTACACAACACCTATAATTCTTACTTAACACTCCCAAGGCTTAATAAATCCATTAATTACTCAAAAATAGAAGTGTGGTACAAAACAAGATATCTCCATCAAGCTAATTGACCTCTAGAAAATGTACACAAGACCATATTAAACATCATGTGTGTTAAAAAAGTATAAGGATACATTATTTCACATAGAATACAACCCCATGTAATCATATTTATTTATAATTTATCCATTTGAAATATATTGAGCTCTAAAAATGGAACTTTAACTATTTTAAAAAAAATGATCACCACATGAATTAACTTGTGATTTTATCCTAAACAACAATTTTTATGTAAAAAATGAGAGACATTATATAATTTTCCCAAACACACAAACACCTTTCCTAAAATCTCTCTAAGTGATTTTTTAAATAAATTTCATGTCTTTTAGCCTTATTTTTGGATGTTGCTTCTGTGTTCAAAAATTTGACTCTCCTACCTTTTGCTTCCTTAATTTTAACTCTGATTGAAATATTGAATTCCATTATAAATGTAAGTTCCTTGCATCACTCATGAAAAAAATTGCCCTATCTTCTTGATGGTTGTTATGATTGAGATTTGGGGTATACATTTTAGTCATAAAACTATTATTTGTGCTTTAGCTAATACCTTCTTCTTTGTTGGTGTATGGTGGATGTATGTATCCTCGATAGGATCCTCAAAACATTTTGAAGGTGTTTCTTTGAATTTTATGTTCCAATTCTTAAAAATTGATAGGTGGAGTGGATGTAAAATAAGAGTCCAAAAAGGCATAAATCCTACTTTTCACTAAATTTTTGTTTAGACCAACTAATATTATGGACTACACACCATGTGGATAATCATAAAAATAAAACTCATGTTTGATGTTTTATACAAAAAATCCAAACCTATTAAACATCTAACTCTTAATACCAATTGTTTGACCAAATGTTGATAGTAAAAAATGCAAATTTTACTTACAAATTTGACATTTATTTTAGAATTAAGGGTAACCACATTATTGGAAGCACTTGAGAATGAAAATAATTTAACATGAGCTTGATAATGAAAATTTTATATGGAAGATATTTATGAAGACTATTGCTACTAGATTAACACTATGGGTAAATAAGATTTTAAATAATTATTTGAATGTTGGTTAAGTCATAAGCTAATAAATATTATTTAAATTAAATATGAAAGGTGAATAAAAATAGACAAAACATGACAAGATAAACTAACTCACTTTATTTTTGGGTGATCGAGATTGTTTATTTTATTAAAATTCTCTTGCATCAAACACCCTAGGCAAAAAAAATTGTGGGCACCTGCTCAATTAGTATATGAATGGTAATTGATTCTTATTCTCTTCTAACTTATCTTTATGTCTTTGACTAATCCATTTGGGTTTTTAAACCCACTATCTATCCTTATCTTCCTTTCACTTGTCTTCTTATTTTTTATTCTTCTAGTGGGATTAACTTACTTCATTTTAAACACTTATTTTACTCCTCATTACTCTCTTTATCTACATTATTTTATCTTTGTGTGCTAATTTAAATTGTTTGTTCCATGTTATCTTACATGTAAATAATACCATGGGATTGGAGTCCCATTTATATCCTTAAGGGATTATCTATTTATCATCCCATGCTTCTTCATCTTTGATATCCTCTCCTTTCTCCACTACGTACAAATATTGATACAAAGTGTGTGTTACATCTTTAACAACGAGACCACATTATACTTCCTTATCTTCATTAGCCATTGGGACTTCATATCCATCTCTTTCTATTTTATATTTAACTCCCTCTTATGATTAATATCTATTGTCCACTTCATGTATTGGCTATTATAAAGTTCATCTCGTATTTTAGTTTCCAATTAGTTTCCCATTAAGTTCACTACTATCTCAAGGTGCATCTTCATGTCTTCCTCATCATCTACTAATTTCATAGTAGTGTGAAATAAACTCTCCACCTCCGCTATCATATTATATTCCATATCAGGTTTAACTCTCATGAAGGCTTTAAAACTATAATCTAAATCTTCTTTAGGGTGTTTTTATACTTTTTTTTTGCACACATAAAGATGCCTTGATATTTATTTGTCTCCATTATTTATTCTTCTCTCCTCACTATTTAATTAATCATTTCCCATATATGGCCTTTAAAGGCCTCTTATTTTTAAATCTTCCCCACACCCAGTTTCCTTTCCACTAGAGACTTCTCAATTAGCCTCAAAGTTTTCTCAATCTAAAAAAAATTCCTTCTCTTCATTCATGGTGTTACCCATGAAAACTTTATTTTGTCCTTATCCCAACTACATTACTAAATAAGTTCTTCTTCATGGTACTGCCCATGATATTTATCTTCTTCATTGTACTCACCAAAATATTAGCTTTCTATTATTAGTTTATCTACTATGTTAATGATGGATTGAACAATTTTTATCTTATTATTTATTTCTTAAAGTTATTTCATGGATAGCTTGGAGTTACCCCTTTCTTTCTCATTGGTTCAACTTCTATATGAGTTTGTACTCAATTAACAATAGTTTTCAATTTAATCACTTGGATTGCCTTCCTCTCATTCATGTCTAACACACTTACCATACTATATTATCTCCCTTACCATATATTTTTCTCTGTATTTTTAAAAATTTAACACTCTTCATTAATCTATTGTTGTAACTTTACTCTTTAGACCTCTATTAGCCTTTCTTTGCTCACACACTTCTGAATTTTTATTTGAACCTTTGTTATTTATCTACCCTCTCAAAATGGAGAATATTTCATTGCATGCAAGACTTTATACCAAAAAATTATTTTGTGTTTCATACTTAAACAATGTTTTTTTAAATCTCTACTCACCTTCCATAGTGGAGAACAATTCCTTCTTTATATCTTTCTATTTTCTACCCACTTTCAACATTGGAGAACAACTTCATATTTGCTAGTTAATCATTACAACTAATCTTATCATTAGTATTTATTACTCACAAATTCATAACTAGATTTGATACTATATGATGTAGATTTGGAAGAATAAAAATCAAAGCCACAAATTACAAACAACATACAACAACTAAAACAAATTTAAATACCATAACCTAACTTAACAACAACAATTTAAAAAAAAAAAATTGAAATAATCATAGAGGTTTTTAAAAGACCCAATGGAGTTTTTTATATCATTCTTATATGTGGGTCCATTCTTTTCTCTGCATCTTAGACATTCACATCCATGGCTAAAGGCTTCGATACACTTCTACACCTAGAGGACCAAAAATTATCTCTCTATTCTTCCTCATCATATTTATAACAAAGGGATTGGAATTTGGCTTGTTACATGTGAACAAAACAGCTTGAACTTCCCCTAATTACTAATATAAAAATGAAAAATAGATTAATTTTTTTATTAAAAAATAATAAACATTTGGTTAAATATAAAATATGTGACTCAGAATAATTTCAAACCCCTCACAAGTCAAATTTATGCAAAATCTAATAAAATACACTCTTGAATGGTTATGAATTAAGATAAGTATCACGTAATCTATTATGAATAACCTCCAATGCTTACTTGACACTCTTAAGGCATAAAAACTCCATTAATTGATAAAAAAAAATTATGGTACAAAACAAGGTATTTCCAAGAAATTAAATTGCATTTGGAATATGTACACAAGACTATCTTTAATGAATGTGATGTGATACAAAGGCATAAGAATGAATTATTTCACATGTTTTAAAACCCCATGTCATAATTTTCTAAAAAATATCAACATTTTAAATATCTAAAGCTCTAAAAATGGTACTTTGACCATTTTTTTTTTTTTAAAATGAAAATACTTGCCACAAACACTAATTTATGATTTTTTCCCAAAAAATGATTATTATGAAAAAAATTATAAAGGTTGTTAATCATTATAAATAAGCACACAAAAAAATCTCTCAAAATATCTTTAAGAGATTTTTAAAAAAAAAAAAAAAAAATTTAGATCTATTTTTTTGGTTTTTTCCTCCATGTTTAGTAACTTGACCCTTTTAACTATTGCTGACATATTCTAAACTTTGGTTGGAATATTTAATGTGCTTGTAAAACACCCAAACTACATGTATCACTCATCACAATAAATTCCTTATCTTATAAATGGTTGTTAGGATCAAAATTTGGGTCTTTCTATCATAAATTTAAATTGTTATTTGTTCCTTGAAATATTCCTCCTTCCTTGCTCATGTAGGGTGGATGTTTATATGATCCATAGGATACCAAAAATATGGTGAAGGCACTTCCTTGAATTTTGGGTTAAAATTTTTAAAATTTGACATTTAAAGGGTATGTAAAATAAATGTCCAAACTAACATAAATCTTAATTTTTACTAATTTTTTTGTTTGGACCTACCACATTTATGGGATACACACCATGTGGAGTATCATAGAAACAAAACATGTTTGATATTTTTTTAGGACAATGCTAAAATTATCAAACCTCTAAGTATGCACACTAATTTTTTGACCAAATTTTGATAGTTCAAAAATGAAACTTGTGATTAAATAATTGAAATTTCCTTTGGAATGAAGGGTAACCACATTATTGTAAACATTTAAGAATGGAAATAAGTTAAGACATGAATTGATGAGATTTTTATTCTATGCAATTGATTTATGACTATAATGCTAATTTTCTACATTTTAATCAATTATTACATTTTAGTTTCCTATGCCATATATTGGGTATACCGATGACAAGTAAATCTAGGAAGGAACCTTGAGAGAGAAATTTAGTTACTTATGCCTTCATTCCACCCTTTGTGATAAGGCTATGGATATTTGAGAAAAAATATGGCTTCGCCACCTTTTTCCTCATAAACTTGTGACTTGGCTCCAACTAATCATTTATGATTATTTGGGCACCTATTAGGGTTTCCAATGTCTATTAATGACTTTTTTGAGTAGTTTTCACCTTGTTTTAGCTTATATAGGCATCAAATTTTAGTCCATTATTAGTATTGATCATTTTATTATCCTAACTTGCCATAAAAATGATGTGTGCTTGATCTATTAATACATTGTTACTATACCAATTTTAAATTACATTTATTTATGCACTCATTACTTTTGATTTGTTAATCCATTGTGTTACCCTTCATGATATTACGGTGTTACTCATATAATATGTAGTAATCATTCATCCTATGAATTCTCTCCCTCTCTTTGGGTTGCCTTGAGTATTGAAATGGAATTAGATACTTTGAGTAATTACATGTCACATAATTAAAGTTGTAGATACTTTTAATCTCCTATTCAAATTGATACACTTAGATTTTAGGTTGTTAGATTACTAGCATAATTAGAAGAAATATATAATGGAACCTTGATTACAGGGTATAACTTTTTTTTAAGTTTAATATACTCTTAAGGTTAGTTTATTTATATGATAGGTTTAGATTTCATTTATAAAATCCTAAATATTTCATTCTAAAATAATATGCTTACTTTTGCATTGCACTTTCATTCTAAAATAACATGTAGTAATTTTAAAATCACTTTGCCATTTTGAATCCTAAATATTTTAGGGTAGGACTATAGAATAACCATGGTATAAGTAGAGTATATATAGGAGGTAGTGGTTAGTATTGATCATCATATTGTGAATTTTGTTCTTATTGCATTATGTTGGAGATTTCTCGTCAAAGTGGGTCGAATAGTTATATTTATTAATTATTTTGATCTTTTGTCAATTATTATTTTGGATATGCTTATTTTTATCATTTTTTTACAATATGTTATTTCATTATTATGAATTATCTAGGTAATTACATTACAATTTTCTTCAATCAAGAGACATTGAAACCATGATGAACATGAGAAGGTAGAAGTCATAGCTAGTATGTTATAGGGCCAATCTGTTGAAGTACCTTATAAGGCCCATAGAAATTTGGAGATAATTTTTAGTGATCCTTAATTTTCAAGGAGTGATAATTACAATATTTTAATTTGATGGAAATTACATCCCTTGATTGAAAGGCATGCTTTGAACAATGATGACCTACCCATTATTTCATGTGATTCTAAGTTAGGTTGAGATTTTTCATGAAGATTGAAAGAATATTATCCCACACACATAAGGTAGTATTAAATGAATATTCCACTAAAATAAATATAAACGACTAGATAAGGGTGATGCACGCAGTTTGAATTTTTTTAATTCACAACCTTGACTTGAGAATTAAAATAATGCAACATTTGTACCTTAATAATTTTTTATGACAAGCGTAGTTGGTTTTGGAGTTACAGATGATTATTTTCTTTTGGATGAGTTGTTGTGAGTGATTTTGATAATGACACTCTTGTTGGATATCATACATCTATTTTGTAATAACCATAGATAATGCATATAGTGTTGTATGTTCCTCATATTTTTGGGATAATTCATCATCAAGGACATTATCCTTTCCCTTATTATAAGGGATTTCATAATCATATCCCATTAGTTTGATGATCAATTTTTATTGATTTGGTGAGGATACTATTTATTATAAGAATTATTTGAGACTACGCTTATCCATTTTAATACATAAATGACGTCCTACAATATATGGCCTCCACTTGCTTTCCATGTAAAGAATGGTCATTATTTCTTTCTCATATGTCAAATGTACCATATTTTCCCAATGAACTCCTTATAGGTAAATGTGGTGAATTTTCATTCTCATACAAGGAATGTGTTGATTCCATTTCAACATGCATTGATTTCCATGAAGGAGGTCTTTGAGAAATATGGCATTACCAAAATAAGTGTTGTAAACATTATATACACCTAGTATTTTTTATTTTTTCCACTTTACTAATGATTTTTCTTGTAAGACTTGTCTACACATCAATATCCTTGATTTCACATCTTAAAGATTGTAGAAGGAAAGGGTTGGGTTCAACTCATGGTAATTTAATTGATATGTTTACACACATTTATATGATATATTTACTACTATTAGTCTGATCTTCTCGAAATCTCTTTCTATCTTCCTTCTATGCATCTTTTTGGTCTAGTTATGCTAGTCTCCATGTATTCCTACTGTATCGACTAGGACAATATAGTCTATTTCCTACCTATTTATCCATGTAATATATCATCCTAGATGATACAGTTCTGATTGTGTCCCTATAGTTCTAATTGTATTGACCTAAATAATATAATTTTGAGGCAATCAATATCTTGTTCGATTGTATTGATCTTATTGATACTATTGGCCTAGATTTTTAAGTTATATATATGTGGGTCATAATTATCATTCCCAACACAAAAAAAAATCATCTACTCTTCTTACACTCACATTTATTCCCTTAAGTAGTAATAGGAAAAGTTATAATGTTAAAGTATTATTATTGAAGGTCAAGTCTTGCTAAAAATCTTTGGAGCTCAATAGAAGGAGTTGAAATAAATAGGTACCCCATAGTATCTGGAGTCCACAAATAAGGACATATAGATCTTATTATTTTCATTTGATCTCTTCATCCTAAAATATTTCTTAAAAAATTCCACTAGAGCTAAGGGTGACATTGATGAGATGACGAGTCAACTTGAAGGTAAGTATATCGATCCTCATTCTCTTTCCCTTATTTAATTAATAGATATAGATGATTTTCTTATTATTATAGTAGTATGTATGTTATTCTCCTTGCCTATTTTATCCTTATATTGAATAAGTTGGTATATTATAGGGATAATAGGGTTTTCATTACAACTTTTGTTTTCATAGACTATACTTTTAGTTTGGCATTACATAATTTACTTATTATTTAGATTATTATTATTTTATATCTTGAATATTTATTAACCTTTTTTTAGTTCCATTCATGCACTTTCCTTATTATAATCTTAATACCCCTTTGTTACCATTTCTATATCATTGATTTATCTTGTGGTCCACCTAGAACCATACCACATATATTAAGCATAGGATTTAGGACTCTATACCTTGAAATTGAATGTAGATTACCCTATAATAGATCTAAAACCACCCCAAGTATCATCACTATACCATCAAAATATACACATGATCTATGTTATATCTCTTGTGTTTCTATCTTAGTCTATAGAGAGAAAGAAGATTGTTATTTTAGTCATCCTAACTTGCATGTGAATAGGAGTGTGACATAAAGTATTAGTTGAAATGGAAATATTTATCCAAGTGAATATTGAGAATAGGGGTAGGGACACTATAGTTGTTTATCATATCATGTTACAACCTTTCATAGAATATCCACCTTTTGTTACTTTCAAGTTTTCCATTGGACTTGGGGAAAATTAGTTTCAACTTCCCCTCTAACTTCTACATCCACCATGCCTAGTCTAGTAACTAACATGGCTAATTTTACCTTTAATGGGACTACCCAAAGTGATCTTATATCCAATGCATTGAAATAGGCCACCCAAGCCTCTACCTCAAACTAGAATACACCTAATATTAATCAAGTAATCTTTCAAGTTATCAACTAAATGGATACCATACAAGCTTACAATAAGACTAAAATTTACAATTAAGATCATGTAAATACAATCTAAAGCTCAACATGTAAGTGTGGAATGACATATTTAAATCCCCCCCCCCCCCCACTTCCCCTTAAATATTCTCTTGGAAAGCTCATTCTTCAACCTCCACTTCACAAAAAAGTTATTAAACACTTTTAAAATGAATATGTAGTCCCTCATATTGATAATATTGACATTTGTTGAATTAATCCTATGATTTATTATAATGGATCCACTGATCTTGATTTGTAGCTAAAGGCTTTTGAAAACCTTTATAAGGACTATATTAAAGTTAATACTTTTACCCCTACTAAGTTATTAGTCAAAACCTTAACTAGTGATGTTTGGAGTGTTACAATCAACTTAAGTTCAGATCCACTACTAGCTTAGAAGATTTGGTTAATGAATTTGTGCAAGAGTTTCAATCCAATGACTTACCTGAAAACAATCTAGCCAACTTTATCAATTATAAACAAGTGGAACATTAATCTAGCCAAAATTTCATTAATTATTGAATTTTTTTAGCTAACAAAGTCAAGCATAATATGGCATAAGATAACCTCATCCTTGTATTTATTATTACATTGAGCACTAGATTTTAATACATTATTATATCCTTAACTCCAAATCCTTGGATGATTTCTTAGACCAAGTTAAACAACATGACCATCTCCTAAGATAATTCGAGTCTTCCAAACCTAAATAATGAACTAGAATGCTTATGAGACCTAAGAATAAGCATGCTACTAATGATGGTTTTTCTTATACATATTAATCTAATAAAAGAATATGTACCATTATTCCATGAATGTCCAATGAAATTAATCTCTCCCAACCCAAATCAAGAAGTCATTTCCAACATTATCCTTCTCCTTCAACACATAGCCAAACTTGTGATGCCCATCAACATTTTTCTCTAGATGAGCAAGGGAAACACCTTCCTATATCTTCATCTGGAGATGTTGAGGTGTCCCATACTAACACCCATTGGTATGATCCAAACTAGATGTGTTGGTTTCATGTTAATTTGGGTCATTCTCATCAAACTTTCAAGCAACTTAAACTTCTAGCATCTGAATTTATCCTGGAACACAACTTTGATCATGAAGCCATGACAATAGAATTCCACAAATACTATGATAAGTTTACTAAAATTCATGAGAATAAATTCAAACATGATTCACTTAATCATGTTAATGGTCACCTTGATATATATACTAGTCCTCCTCTTAATTATTTCAAAACTAGTTACCTAGTAAGCAACCTCAAAACCCTTCCAAACCAGCCACCAATGTTTTATAAACCATAATTAAACCACATTATTCCAATGATGTGGAAAACATGGTAAACATGAACAACATGAAACACATCATCTCATATATATCCTCATCCTCTTAGGTCACACATTCCTACTATAGATTAAAAACATTTCCATGGCTATCTTTCACATTATCTCATAAAATTATAGTTTATGTCCATTTAGAAAATCAATGTATCAACCAACTTGATATAATTTGATGTTGATCTAATTGTATCAGCCAACCTAATACAATTCCATATTTTTATAACTACATTAACCAAACTAATAAATTATTATGATGATCTAACTATATCAATCAACCTAATATTATTCCATGTGTTTGCAATTGTATCAACTAACCCAATACATTTTACTGTTGGCCCATATATATTGGTCAACCCAATACAATCTTATATTCCTAATTTTAATATAACTATATCATCTTACCCAATACACTCTACTTTTATGCCTAGTTCTATTTATAATTTATCAATCAACTCAATACAATATATTTATATTGCTTTTATGTCACCAATTGTATCATACAAACCTATACCATTACCTTAATATACCTCTACTATACTGAAAGTGCCAAGTCTATACACTTTACCTCAAAATTTGGTTTTGATTCATCTATAGCAAGACCTAATTATTTTTAAAGTTAGTTTCATTTTTATAGTTTAATTCTTCTCATTCTAGTTTTGATGAGTGGGATTCCATAGAAGCTATTACTTGACTTCCATCTCATTTTTTCCCCTTGATCTTATGTAGAATTTTTTGAGATAAAAACCACCTTTTACAGTTAATTATTGATATAAAAATTCCTTGACCACCACCTTTGGGGAAATAAGATACCTTATTTGATTCTAAGGAAAGTATCATGCAGAATATGAAAATGTGTCTATCCACATCAACTGTAAAATGCATATGACCATACCCATCCAATTCCCTATTACATCTATGATCCCAAATGAGCTTTTTATTCATGTAAATGACCTGATTTTATTCATTAATTTTCAAATACTAAACATCCAAGTCAAGCAAGCCTTAGTTGATGAAGACTTTGAGTTTTTTCTTTAGATTTCATCAAATCCTTATGATACTCTCAATGCAATGTTAAATATCTACCCATAACATGTACCAAGGATACAACCAAAGATAAATACCTCTTTTAGGATGTATTTGGCTTGTTATCAAGGTGTCAGTTGTTATGATTAGGGTGAATTTTATGATCTTAAAATTTAATCTTTATTATAAAATCTTGATTAGCCATCCTTGTACTCATTGCATGAGGGCCATAGCTTATTATACATACCAAATTTTCCTTCCATAGATGCATTTTATAAGGTGCAAGGTGACACCAACCCTTCGATTTTTGAATAGTTTCAAGAACATGGTGTTTATAAAATATATACCATTGAACCTTTACCTAGTATCTCATTCTATGAGTTCCAAATTTTTAATTATCTTATCAAGTCTATTATAGGTTATAGTGATCACCCTAAGATTCTGGGCAACATCCCACCAAATATCCTTGATTTTAAAAATGATCTTGATAATATTAAAAATAAAAATAAAAAATACACTCCCATCCTAACATTATGGCTCAATTATTTCATAATTTGAGACCTCTTTCTCACAAAAGGCCAACTAATGAGTTTTCCACTTTTTTGGTCATTCATAAGAAGCCCATTTTTGTCTACCATTCTAGAGATATAGTGGTTGAATCCCTTAATGTAGATCTTATCACTCTCAATTATGATAATGGATACATGATAAATGACCCCTACTTGTATGCCCAAGTAAAGGATGCATAATCATTATGTTACCTTTCCTCTCTTTATTGATCTTATGATAAAACCTCATTTTACACTAGTATTAATGTGGTTAATATTTTTATATCTCTATATACCAAACCCTGTATATTTTCCATTATAGTAGAAGAGGGGTACATGGATCTAAATTTTGAGTTGACATATTCTAACACCACTCATTAAGTTTATATTTTTAGGTCTGACATGTAGCTAGTACCTACCTCAACTACACCAATTGTGATTCATATTTATGAGATATTTTGGAGCATACTTGATGATCAATTTAATATGTAAAACACTAATTATCCCTAGATGATTGATCTAACATCACACCCACCAACATTGAAGGAAAAACTATTTTTTAAGTTTCATAATACCTTCAATCATTCAGATCATGAGTGTAGAGCTTGTTAGAAGTATTTAAAGAAACATATGTTGAAAATATAAGCTCATAGCATGGATAATATACCACTATGTTCATCTACTCCTAGGCACTAATATTTATTTGAAAAGATGACTACACATTTTTTGACTAATTATTGAGCTCTTTAAAAATAATTTGAAGTAATTTTCTTAAAGGAAATTAATATTTCCTCTCCAGTAAAACATGATGCCTCTAAAGGTTACACTTGCACATATACCCAAAAATGGAGAGGTTTATTTTATTTGGCATGGGTGTTCTATACATTATAAAGATAGATGTAAATCTATTCAATAATTTTTTTCTAAGGATCATGCCTTGAGATCATCACTTGCATTCACATGACCCATCTAAGATGGATGAGTAGGCTACCATATGGCTATAACCACCTATTTGACTATACGATTTGTGTTCACTTACTACATAAGTTGTATATCATCTTCCTTGCCTTTGTTATTTATAGTAGGAGAATCCATGTCCTTCTCATTCTAACACAACTACTTTTTATCTTGAGATTTGTTTTAAGGAATTACTTACACAACTATTAGCAAAGGTAGAGGAGACCATGGTTCAAATGAGATATCACTTACATTGAGATTTGACAAATGTTATTGATAATGTTTTTAGATATATTTCATGCTATTTGTGATCATACCCTTGGTTATGTCATATATTTCATTAAACATATCTCACATGTTGTCATAATACATTATTTTATTTAGTATATGTATTGCTCATTGTTTATATTTTGTACAATGTGCTTTAATTTTATTTCACTTTACTTATTTAACATAGTTTTAACACTTACATTTCCATTTTATACCATTGCTTCCTTTATGGTTCTTTGGTATCTTTTTATTCCTTATTTTTAGATGTTTTATCTCATTTAAAGTCAACCTTTGTTTCACTTATGGATCTTTGGTATCACTTCCAAGTTTTCATACTCCATCACATCCCTTGGTAGATGTTTTCACATTTTATTTTATATTTATACACTTTTTATAGTCATCCTTAGTTTCTATTGTGGATCTTGGGTAACACCTACATGTTTTTATACTCCATCACCTCCATTTTTGGATTCCTTAATATTTTATTTTATACATTGATATTTTTTACCATCATTTCCTTTTTGGTTCTTTCATATTTTTTTTTTCACTCTCCCTCTTTTGGTATTATTTCTCTTATTAGTGCTTATGCTAGACACTTTTTTAGATTTGTATGGCTTCTCTAGTGACCTAATTACTATATTTCATAGTGTTTCCCTTATTAATATTTTTAATTTGTGTTTTGAATTAAATTAAAATGTACTTTCAAATCACTCTTTTATTTATAATCACTTATGAAACAAAACTCTCCCTTTTGTGGTCAATTACTAGCATATTCTCATTGTATCATCCCCACTATCCCCATATTTCCCACTCCTTTCACTTAGGGAACACTTGGGTCAGTTTCAAGATTGAACTTTTTGCTATGGTGCAAGTTTAAAAGTCACTATACATCATAGTTACTAAATTCTCACCTTTAGTGGTTGAGTTTATTATTTTTTGAGTAGTCATATTTAACACCCATGATTGGTCCTTCTAAATATTTATGGAGGAGGAAAATCTATAAAAAAAAAGATATAAAAACCACTATCTTAATAAAAATTCAAAATATATTTAAAAATAATATCACACCAAAAGACATGATCTTACTTTTGGCACACCCCTTATCCAAGACAAAAATCAAACTCAATAGTTGGCCTCGTGAGAGAGTCAAGGTCCATTGGCATGAAATAGGCCAGTAGACTAGGGTAGAAGGTATCTAATTTATATCTTAAATTTTTGTGACACCTATTTTTTCACAATAATACCAAATCCTCATAATAGGATGATGACTCTATAAGGGGTCTTGAGGAATAGGGAACACATTGTATGAAGGTAGGATCCCTTTATTTTTCATGAATTTAACCTTTATGGGATTATATTTGTATTCCACTTTTTATCCCAAGCTTACACTTGTTAGGTGGGGTTATTTAGGTCCTTGATGTCAAAATATCTTAGCCTTTTCCATTATATTACAATGTCTTATTCCCACTAAGGATTTATATATCACCCTTATCATGCTTTGATTCATTACAACTTCATATTATCTTTCCAAATATCCATTTGAAAAATATTTTTGTTAGTTAGTCACACCCCTCTTATTTATATTAATTTTTTTCTATCTATTTTATTAAAATTTGATTCTTACCCTTCATTTTAGTGCCTCTTGGATTTTCAATTTGTTAGTTGCATTATAAGGACTTGGGGAATACAACTAGTTTTTTTTATCATAAAAACCCATCACTTTAATATTATTACCATATCCATCATCATAGTAATGTCCCTAGATGGTTACCCCATATCTTACAATATTTTTGATCTTGTTGAATAGCTTAGGCTTGTCAGATGTACTTGTTTGAAATAACACTAATGTTAGCATCAAAACCTTGATCTGATTTTGGTTTTGAGAATAGAATTTGATCACCATATTATAAATTATGGATTTATCAATTTGTATTATTTTATTGATAAGATTTTTAAATGTGTTTTTAAAATGAATCCAAAGATTATAAGCAATATCTAATTGTAAATTATCAGTAAAAACTGTGGCTAACTATTCATCAGGAGATTGTGTGGGAATAAAATGGCCAATATATGCCATCGATACAAGTAACTAGAAAAAAATTCTCACCCTCTTTGTTTGGCATGACACAAGTTAAACATAGTCACTTCATGATCTACATTGTAGGAAAAGTGCTACACAAACTTTTTAGATAAGTCATCAAATTCATCAACATAATTTTTGGGTAGATGGAGAAACTACTCTAAAGCTTGTCTAGCCAAAATACAAGGAAAAATTGAAGAAAATACACACTAATATATGAAATATAGAGACAATAAATGAATAATTATTTCAATTTTTCCTTTGGATCATCCTTCCCTTTTGTTGGGAGAAGAAAATGGATAGTAAAGCTATGCAAGATATTCTTCTGATATTCATGCATTATGTACTCAGTTTATCAGATATATGTATATTTTGTCCTATCCCCATGAATTTTAATAGGTTATAATATGAATATACTCATTTTTTTTCACCAAGTACAAGAATAACATGAATCGTCATAGATTGTAAATGATGATATATGATGCAGGAACATCACTCTAAGGGAACATTTTTGTCAAATTTTGGATTGTTTGAATTCATGTAGGTTTTATTATGCTTTTGATGGCTTGAAAAGGCCCCAATAATTCTTATAATTAAAATTGGTAGTATAATAATGCATCTAGGTAGTATAAATTTCAAATTTAGGATTTTCTCACCAAAACTAGTTGTTTGTAAATTTTGAATTTTTGCTTATGTTAGGACTTGAAGGGGTAATGAAATGGATTGGTCAGGTATGTGAACAATATATAAACACCATTAGGGACCTATTGAAACCATATAAAGGGTTTAAATACTCATTTGTATGAAAAACCCATATTAGACCAAATTTGCATACTTGGTAACTCACCTTGTAACTGTTGAACGGTGACCAAGGTAGTTACGATGATTGATATTCATAAAAAAGTGAGAATTTTTGAATGAAATAAAACTATGTATGTTTATTTTGAGGATATACTTCAAATAAATATAAGGAATAACTCCTATTTTTGTATATGATAGATAAATCACTTTGGGATCATGGATAATGACCCATTTCAGGTATTCATTGGCACTCATCCATCTCATGAGGGGGGTCACTCCTATATACTTAGACTAGATAATGGGGATGGTTAGGTTTTAAATCACTTGGTACTCAACTACATTATCTATCTATCTATCTATCTATCTATCTATCTATCTATCTATCTATCTATCTAGGGCAACACTCAACTCTCTCGGTGATCAAAATTTTGAGATAAAGATCTAGATATATAGAGAGGGGAGTGAAGGGAAAGGGTATGAATCATATAATAGTTACATGAAATCTATATATAATATAACTTGCATTGAATGGTCACATCATACATACCCCTATCTTAAGTATTTTATCTTTATTTGTAAACTATATTTTCAATATTGATGATCAAATGGAATTGGATAGTTGTTCTAAATGTTCTTGAAGTATTGTTGAATGTATTTTGAGATTATATGTTGTAATAATAATTATCAAATAATTTGGTGTTTAGACTTATTCATCAATAAACCCTTGTTTTACAGTTGTTCTTTGTGTGAGTTTCTCTATTTGCAAACTATGTCTGTTAAAATTAGCAATTAACAAGGTTAGAAGACTATATCATATGCTATTGAAGGTGTAATGAATATTTTTTGAGGTTTAATATCAATATATAATAAATATACCCTCTTATGCATAGAAACTTTTAAAATAGACTCAGTTTCTATAGTAGACATTGCAGGACTAGACTATGTGTTTATTTTGAGGAAAAGAATGAACTTTGCATTGATTTTCAAGTGCTTGATGTATTGATGTAAGTCCCTTGAAAGTGGTTAAAGGTTATTAAATTTTTTTTTGAATTTCAATGTGCATTAATCATCTATATAGGAACACATGCCTATAGATACACCATTCTCTTACAAAGTCAATAATGTTTGGAACTAAAAAATCTTAGTAGAGAGTTGGAGGACACTAACTATTGATTGGAAAATGTGAACAAGGTCATGATAGACCTAGCAATCCTTTTACAGAGCTTTAAACTCTCTCAAATTTACATAGTGTCATTTTATATGCTCACAAGTTGTGATAGAGCTACAAAAGCCCTAATTTAGGGTTTCTTACATATCTTGCATTCTAACTATAAAAAATCAACCAAAATTTGTAATCTAAGTATATTTGAGGTTATGTAACTAATTTACATGGTTTTAGGTGTGTATGGACTATGTATTACATATTTTTAAGGTTTAGAGTGCATTAAGCCTAGAAAAGGGCTAATTGAATAGGCCAAAAGTTGGAAAGTAGACCTAGACAAGGAATCAGGACACCAAAATTGACACACATGTGTGTCTTGATAAAATAAAGGATAATAAACCTTTGTAAATTATTAATTAACTATAATTTTTACATACTAGTAGGATAATAGGGGTAAAGGGTTGTTTGAAAGGGTCAAAGAGCCTAGGGTGTTTGGAAAAGAATTCACAGTTAAAACTTGTAGTGAGGAACCTCTACCTCATTTTGGTATTAGAGAAAATATTATATACCTAATAAAAAGTGGGGGAGAGAATATATTTTGTAAAAGAAAACAATAGGTAATTGTTTGACAAATTACCTAAATAAGGATCACAATGCCACCTAGGATTAATAAAGGAGGTGCTGCAAGGAACCAAGGGAACCAAAATGCTATGTTAGAAGACTTGAGGAACCTTAGAGTTATCTTAGATGCTAGGTTAACTGCATTAGAATGAAACCAAATAAGAGGAGTCCTAATAGGGGACTTGAGTGATAGGGAAGATGAGCTATAAGACCATGAAGCAAAAAAAGAGACAATTGAAGCACATGAAGAGCAGGGTATAGAGAAACTCATGAAGCTGATCATGGGTCAAGGATCCAAACCAAATGTGGAATTACCAACCTATGTAGGTGGTATTTATGGAGAATAAATCATGAATTGGGTGAATGAGTTAGACAAGTATTTTGAGTATTAAGAGGTGCCTGATGAGAAAAAGGTCAAGTTTGCAAGAACCAAATTAAAGGGGCATACTTCATTATGGTGGGACTTAACACAATATGAGAGAATAAATAAGTGGAGAATAATATAACTTCTTAGGATAAAATGGTTGTCAATCTCAAAGGTAAATTCTTGCTAGGTGGTTATGAGATAAACTTATTCAAACAATTGTAAAATTTGAAGCAAAACAAAATGACTGTGAAGGCATATACAAAAGAGTTATATAAGTTGAACATCACATTAGGATATGTTGAGGAAGATAAAGAGAAGAATTCAAAATATTTGAATGGATTAAGGTACAACCTATAAGATGAACTATCACTTGTTAGCCCAAGAACACTAGAGGAGTGTTACCAATTTGCACTCAAGGCTAAAGACAAGCTGAATAAGAAACATAATTAGAAAAATAGAGGAAGGGTATAAATTTCAAAGGTAGAGGACAGTAAGGAGGTAGAGGTTTCTCACAAAGAGGCCATCAAGGTGAGTCAAACAATTCATAAGAGCAACCCACTAATTCAAGAGGTAGTTTTAGAGGCAAGAGACCTTTTAATAGAGGTGGTTATTCATCAAGGGGTAGGGGATTAAGTGGATTTGTAGGAAAGTGTTTCAAGTGTAATAATTTTTATATCCATAAGTCATGGGAGTGTCCAGAGGACTAGCCAGTAAGAAGCCCAAGAAAAGAAAGGAGAAATCAGATTACACAAGGAGGTGATAAAGATAGTGATTGTTCTCCATCACACATGGAAGAGCCTAAAGTTAGAGAATAATTTATCATGAGGAGTGTGTTGATCAAGCCACACAAAGAGAATGAGCCACCACAAAGGAAGGATCTTTCTAGGACATCTTGAAAATTCCAAGGTAAGTGTTAAAAAATGGTCATTAATTCAGAAAGTATGGATTACCTTGTTTTAGTAGAAATGGTTAATAAGCTTGGGTTGAAGAAATTACCTCAGTGTACTCCATGCAAGGTCTCATGGTTTAATAAGAGACAACAAATTTTGGTGAGTGAACAAAGCTGGGTATATTTCTAAATTGGAACATATAAAGACAAGGTACTTTGTGATATCATCCCAATGGATGTGTCATGTGATTCTTGGAAGGCCTTGGAAATATGATAGATAAACCACTCATGATGGAAGAAGGAGAATGTACACTTTGATCAAGGATGGATTTAGTCACACTTTGTTTCCATTGAAGGATGAGGAGAGTGATCAACAAGTTACCTCACACGCGATGCTAGTAAGTGATAAAGAATTTTTGAATGCCATACATGAATAAGAGATAGGCTTTGATTTGGTAAATATGCCTAGGAATGTTATGATAGACACTAAGATAAATTAGCTACCCCAAGATATTAAAAACATGTTTGAGAAGTATGCATACATAGTTGTTGATGAGCTGCCTAACACATTTCCACCTATGAGGAGTATAACACATCACATAGACTTTGTACCTGGATCAAGTCTACCTAAAAAGGTAGCCAAAAAAATGACCCCACAAGAGAATTCTAAGATCAAAATAAAAGTGCATGAGTTTCTTGACAAAGGGTTGATCAAAGAAAGCTTGAGTCCTTGTGCAGTGTCCACAGTGTTATTGCTAAAGAAGGAAGGTGAGTGGAGAATGTGCACTAATTTTAGGGCCATAAACAAGATTACTATAAGATGTAGATTTCCACTTCCAAAGATGGAGGATTTGGTGGATTTCTTAAGTGGAGTAAGATATTTTTCTAAGATTGACCTCAAGAGTGGATATTACCAGATAAGAATTAGGCAAGGTGATGAGTGGAAGACTGATTTCAAGATAAATGAAGGTTTGTGTGAGTGGTTGGTCATGACATTTAGTTTGAAAAATGCATCTATATATATATATATATAATGAGATTAATGAATGCGTTACTAAAATATTTCATTGGCAATTTTGTAGTAGTATATTTGGATAACATACTAATCTACAACCAAAGCAAGGAGGAACATCTTCACCATTTAGATTTGGTTATGAGAAGGCTACAACAAGAGAGGTTATTGATCAAACTCAATAAGTGTGATTTCATGAAATTAGAGCTATTGTACCTTGGATTTTTCATATCATAATGCATTCTAAAAATGGACAAGAAATAGATGAAGGCAATCATGGAGTGGCCAACACCTAGGATGTAAGGAGAGGTAATAATTTTTCATGGTCTTGTAAGTTTCTATAGGAATTTCATAAGGAATTTTAGTGGAATATGTGCTCCCATCATTGACACCATCAAGGGGGACAAGAAAAAATTTGTGTGGAATGAGAAGGCAGAGAAGAGTTTCCATTATTTAAAGTAAAGAATCATTAAACAATCAATACTAGCATTGTCAGACTTCAACAAGGTGTTCCAAATAGAGTTTGATGCAAGTGGTGTAGCCATAGGGGTTATCATAAGCCAAGAGGGCAGACATATAGCCTATTTTAGTGAGAAGTTGAATGATGCCAAGAAGAAGTATTCATCATATGACTTTGAGTTTTATACAATGGTGCAAGCATTGAAGAAATAGAGGCATTTTCTCATGCCAAAGGAGTTCATAGGTTACATGGATAATCATGCACATTATTTCATCTATAATTAGCCTAAGGTGAACCAAAGACATGTGAAATGGGTGGAATACATGTAAAATTTCACTTTCACCATCAAGCATAAACAAAGACAAAGCAACAAGGTTGCAGATGCATTGAGTAGGAGAGTCTTATTGGTGATGTAGATTTAGTTAGAAAGTGTTAGGATTGAGGCAATCAAAGATTTGTATGAGGATGATGAAGACTCTAATAAAGAATACCATGCATGCAAACACCCAAGTACACTAAACAAGGAGCCATGGTTGGATTGTGTAATTCAAGATGGACTATTATTTAAAGGAGTACAATTGTGTATGCCAAAAATCTCTATAAGAGAAAACTTGATCCAAGAGAAGGATAGTGGAAGTATGGTAGGCCACTTTGGGCTTGACAAGACATTAGATTTGGTCACTAGGCACTACTATTTGCCTATAATGCAAGCAAAAGTAATGAAGTATGTGGAAAGGTGTAAGATTTGTCAATTGGAAAAATGTAAGAGCACTAATGCAAGTTTGTATCAACC
The DNA here is from genome assembly GCA_037957365.1 of Torreya grandis. Classification (NCBI taxonomy): domain Eukaryota; kingdom Viridiplantae; phylum Streptophyta; class Pinopsida; order Cupressales; family Taxaceae; genus Torreya; species Torreya grandis. The sequence continues at coordinate 2,475,662 of JARHVA010000320.1, forward strand.
CCTACCAGTCCCAAATATGCCTTGGGAATTCATAATTATGGACTTTGTGATGGGATTGCCTAGGACACAAAGGGGTTTTGATTCAATTTTTGTAGTTGTTGATAGATTCTATAAAATGGCACACTTCATACCATGTAGAACTATTAATGATGCCACACATGTGGTCAATTTGTTTTTCAAGGTGGTAGTGAGACTTTATGGACTTCCCATAAACATTATTTCTAATAGAGACACCAAGTTTATTGGTCACTTTTGGAGGACATTGTGGAAGAATCTAGGCACAAATTTGAGTTTTAGTTTTGATTACCATCCTTAGACATATAGACAAATTGAGGTGGTGAATATAAGCTTAGGGGAATTATTGAGGTGTTTATCCAAAGACCATCCCAAGCAGTGGGATCTTGTGTTACCTCAAGTAGAGTTTGTTTATAATGATTCTACCATTGGGAGCACTAGTATAAGTCCATTCCAAGTAATTTATGGCATGAAACCTAGAGGTGTATTTGAGGTTGTAAAAATCATCCATATGGATAAAATAAGTGTTGAATGTGAAGATTTTGCAATGGTAATGAAAGAGGTACATAAATAGGTAAGGAAGCACTTGGAGTCTACTATTGACAAGTATAAGAAACATGCAGATTTGAGTAGAAGAGAAGTGAATTTACAGGTTGGATACTTATTCTTAGATCATATTATGAATGAATGGAACCCAAGGGGTGAATACAACAAGTTGAAGATGAAAAAGATATGTCCTTGTAAGATTCTCAAAAAGTTTGCAAATAATGCATATGAATTGGAGTTACCTAGTGGGGTAGTAATTTCACCTATATTCAATGTTGTAGACTTATACCATTAAAAATAATGGAATTAATGAGGAAAAATAGTATATGATTCATATACATCAGGCTCAGATTGGGCAATATAGTTTCCTAAGGCCAAGACAGAGGAGATGGAGTACATATTAGATAAACAGGTGATCAAGAGGACTAGAGACGAGTAGTAATTTAAGTACCTAGTCAAATGGAAGAATAATATATTATAATATTCCATGTGGATGACTTATCATGACATACATAAGTTAATGATTCCTTTGGAAGCACTCATGGACAATAGTCCATGAGTTCATTTACCTTTCTCTAGGAGTATGATGTAGGAGCATCACTCTGAGGGAACATTTCTATCAAATTTTAGCTTGGTTGCATTAATTTAGGTTGGATGATGATTTATATGGTCTTAAAAGTCCAAAATAATGATTATAATTCAAATTTTTAGTCTATTAATGCATCTAGGTAGTGTAAATTTCAAATTAAGGATTTTCCTGCCAAAATTAGTTGTTTGCAAAATTTGAATTTTGGCTTGTTATAGGACTTACAAAGGTAATTAAATGGATTGGTAAGGTATGTGAAAAATTTATAAACACAATAAATTACCTATTGAAACCATATCAATGTTACAAATACTCATTTATATGAAAAATCCATATTAGTCTTAATTTTCATACTTGGTAACTCACCTTGTAACTGTTGAAGGGTGACCAAGGTAGTTACAATGATTGATATTCATAAAAAAGTGATAATTTTTAAATGGATGATATTTATTAATGTTTATTTTAATGAGATACTTTTAATAAATATAATTAATAACCCTTGTTTATGTATATTCATCATATAAACCCCTATCTTGAGTATTTTGTCTTGGTTTACAGACTATATTTTCAAGATTGATGATCTAATGGAATTGGATAGTTGTTTTGAACATTATTTAAGGATTGTTTAATTTATTTTTATACTATATGTTTCAAGTAATAGTGAACAAATCATTTGTTTTTCAAACTTATTCATGTATAGACCCCTATTTTGAACTTATTTTTTGTGTGAGTTTCTCTATTTATAGATTGTACTTATTAAAATTGGAAATTAACGAGGTTGGAAGACTATATAAAATGATCCTAAAGGTTTAATTAATATTTTTTGAGTTTTTAATACCCATATATAATAAATATACCCTCTTATGCATAGGCATCTTTAAAACAAACTCAGTTTCTATAGCAGACATTGCAGGACTAGACTGTGTGTTTGTTTTGAGGAAAAGAATGAACATTGCATTGATTTTAAAGTGCTTGATGTATTGAGGTAAGTAAATTGAAATTATTTGAAGGCTATTAAATTTTTTTTGGAATTTAAATGTGAGTTAATCATCCATACGGAACACAGGCCTATAGATACACCATTCTCTTACACAGTTAACAATGTTTGCGACTAGAAAACCTAAGTAGAGAGTTGGAGGGCACTAAATATTGATTAGATAATGTGAAAAAGGTAAAAAATACCTATAAATACTTTTATAGATATTTTAAACTTTTTAAAATGTCCAAAATGAAATTTTATATGATCATGGGTTGTGATAGACTACAAAATCCCTAATTTAGGGTTTCTTGCATATCTTGCATTCCAACCATAAAAAATCAACCAAAATTTGTAATCTAAGTATATTTGGGGTGATATAACTAATTCACATATTTTTAGGTGTGTACAGACTATGTAGTATATATTTTGAAGGTTTAGGGTGCATTAGGCCTAGAAAAGGGCTAATTAAATAAGCCAAAAGTGGAAAAGTGGACCTAAATAAGGAGTTAGGCCACCAAAATTGACACACAGGTGTGTCTTGATAAGGAAAAGGAGAAAAAACCTTTTTAAAGTATTAATTAATTATAATTTTTCCATACTAGCAAGATAATAGGCGTAAAGGGCCACTAGAAATAGTCAAAAAGCCTAGGGTGTTTATAAAAGAATTCACAATTGAAACTTGTAGTGGGGAACCTTTGAATCAATATATATGTATTTTTGTAAGAATAATATAGTTCCACCTTGGAAGAGATTAATAGATACTATTTTGGTTATGGTTACCTATTATGTTTCTTACTTTGTTAGTTGCATGCACTTTCATGTTTAATGTTTGGCCTATTTCTATCTAATTTTATTTGAATTCTCTATAAACATTAATGAAATACTATTTGTTCCTAACTCATACCTAATTCACAATAATTCATCCTTGCTATGATTTAATTTTTACACTTTGTGTATGAATTCTCTGCACTATCCTGCATACTAAAGTAAAACTTAATTATCCTCATCCTTAGCATGTTTTGATGCTTCAAAAACCTCTACTAACAATGGTGTGGTGAGCATGGAAACACTCCTTCTATAGTAAACTATGATAATATAATTACTAGGGTAGAGAGATATTGAGACATGGTTATACCAAAACGTATGTAATTTCATAAATGAAGAATCCAAATAAATTGGTCTCACCATATAAGAAATCATTTAAGAGCATATCTATGGAGATATTTACAAAATATTTTGGTGCGAGTTTCTTGAATTACTAGCTAATTGGTTAGCATGGTTTAAATACTATTGATTTAATCCAATAAAAAAATAAACAATCATTTGCACTGAAGAGAAAATAGACTAGTTGTAGAAACTAAAAATTGACTGGATGAGGGAAATAGATTATTAGGTTATTACCACCTTAGATGGATACATCACTGAGTTTGTGGTATAAGGATACATAGATTTCAAATCTATAAAAGACTTGTTTGTCTGAGGAATTAGAAAGAAATTTTTGCAATGATTACCTCTCCTTATTAATATGTTGGTTGTGGATAAGGCCATGGTGCCTACTCCAACCAATATAGAATAGTCACTTCAAGCATATGGGGGTATATGTGACATGATAGTGAATGATGGTTAGATGATTAGGTAAGGATTGAACTTGAATCCATAATGGAGACACAAGGGAAGAAGATTAAAAAGAAAATTTTGGATTTATAATGTGAACTATGACAATAAAATAGATGGAATAACTAAAAGAATACCTAGATAGTTGTGAGTAGAGGTAAGAGTAGTAGTAAACTAGGTGATGAATGAGTAAGAAGATGTGACAAGAATGATGAAAGAGAAGAAGAATGAATAATGAATAAATAATGTGATGAATGTCAGCAACCAAAAAGAATTGATGAAGAACGAGATGAAGAAGAGATGTTTAAAGGAGAGAATAGTGTAAAAGTAGAGTACGTAGATGATAGATGTAGTATATAGCTACAAGAATAGGTATTATTAAAAGAAGAAAAATTAAGTAAAGAAAAAAAACATAGACATAAGTTAATCATAGGTTTATATGCATTAGAAAAAGAAGAAGTTATAAGAAATAATCATTCACTAGAAGAGCACACGTCCCCCTAGCCAAATTTTTTATATTCCGATAGAAGTTTTTAACTAGGTGGATAGGAAGATAATAGTTGGGAAGGTCCATTTTCAAATCAAGTGCATCATTGGGGTACCAAATTGAAACAACATCAATTTTAAAGGCTTTAAAGTCCATAGGTCTTGTTGAAACCAAAAAAAGAAAAGAAAGAAATGCATAAAAACAATGTGTGCACATTGATTCTCCTAGTGCATAGAGTAGTACGTATGCAGGACCGCCCAAAATGTAGCCTCCTATTGTAATAGATGTATAGAAGATTCCATTGACACTAGTTTACACAATGGGTCATCTCGGAGGATTCATAAATATAACAATCTATGATGGGTCTATGGACTTTGAATAGTACTTACTAGCTTATGAAATGAGATGGAAAACTAAGGCCATTATTGATGAAGCTATCTATGTTGGAAATTGGATAGAGTTATGCAAAAAATTAACTCAAGCAATGATGCATTCAAATATACAGATAAAACCTATCTTTTAAATCATACAATATTATATTATGTCTCTCTTACTATGTGAATATACATAGACTATTAAATAGCCATGGAGGAAGCACAATGACTTCCTATAACATAAGATCTAATGACCTAAAATAACATGAATAAGAACAAAGCTTACAGGAATACAGTTCCTGATAGTAAACAAACTAAAATCAACTAATTAATAATGTTACTAATATAAAATCCTAACATTCACCTCCTTAACATTATTAATTCCTATCACCCCCTTAATTCAAACATGGAAAAAAGGTTTCACACTCTCTATGTAGCCTAATCACCTTTGAGGTGGCATGCCATCTTTGTGGCTTCATGATCTTGGTGGCACCTTGGTTTTTCCTTATAGGATTACCAAAAACCTAAAAGTGACAGGAGTACATCTCTTTGCTTAATACCTTTGATGGTTTCTTGGATTACCATAAACCTTTATGGTGTTTTTCTATAGTTTGACCATGAATTTAGAGGTAGCAGGTAGTCTCAACCACTTCGATGGTTTCTCAGATTTCCATAAACCCTTTTCCAAGAACCAAGCACTACTTTAGTGCTTTTGCTCCCCATTGTGTTCTTCATCAGGAGGTACTAAAATAGAAACTAATGCTTACTATTTTTATTGAAAACCATACTTCATAATCACACCATGCACAACATAAAATAAACACATTAAAAAATATCACCATAGCAATGACATGACTGCATCATAGGTGACTCACAAGAGGATGCCAATTATCCTCCAGCCTCCATGTATCCTTCAACCTCCAATATGTAAAGTTGCTTACTTAGTTGATGTGTTGATGTAGATTAGATTCATGTTGATTTTAAAGGAATAGAGTCCCCCCCAAAAGATTGATATTTTTGACATTTGACTCAGGATGTTGGGGTCACTAGAAAATGTGTCCGTAAGGCAATTTTTTTTTACATTTTTTGACATTATGACAATATTATAAGACATTTTTACAAAAAAAATGACTCAAATGACATTCACCTAAATGAGACCCTAATATTCACCTAAATTACAAGACTTAATAATAAAACTTTATTTTATTTTTTATATACATAAAGCTATTAAATCAAATACTATTATGGACCCAAATAATTTTGACAAAAAAGACAATTGTAATTTTACTTTTGGAAATATAAAGGACTAAAGAACATGGAAAAAATATAATTCAAAAATTAGATTTCAACTAATTAAAAGACATATAAAAAATAAGCTAATGACATAATAATTAAAATAAGATTCGACAATACAAATGACTCTAGCTTTAGATAACATAAACAACTGATTAAACACACCCTATTATCAAGAAAAAATATTTTAAAAAATCTAATTAAATATTGGATTCACTAAAATCATTAAAAAAAATGAAATATTATATAAACTAAAATTGAGAACCAATGTACCCCATACGAGGATAGCTTGAAACAATTTGTGGGAGATGTGCTTGGATGATCTGTAGCAAATGTAGATGCAATAGAGTTAATGAATGCAAATTTGATCAAAACAAATACCATTAGCTCTTCACTGATTAATTTGCATGGAAATAGTGATTATAAAAATGTGGATTGCATGCACAGACTTGCATGAGGATCATAGAATTTGATATAAGTGCAAATCTTTTAGGTTGTTTCTAGATGGGTAGTTAAGCTATCAATTCTAATGTTAAAATGCCTCCTTGATATCTGCCCATCTATAATAGGTAGAATGAAATCATGTACTAGATGAGGTGAATAAATGAATCATCATTCCAACAAACATATGGACCATGCTTTAAAAAAATAGATTAATATATTCAATTGATCACAAATTGCTATAATGGGGAGAAGCTATTTGATCATGACGATGTCTTTGTTGTTGATTATAGTCGCACTTAATATAGAAACAAGTGTAACTTAGATTATAACTACAGTGGATGGTTTAATTATCAAATTTGAATAACAAAGCTAGAATGTGGATGGTTGTAGATGATGAAGCAATAGGATCATGATAACCACTTTTATTTATTCTCAAATGAAGTTTCCAAACAAAGCTTCCACATGTAAATCTGTAGTTGAGTCTTGCAGACTGAGTATAATAATCTTTTCTCATCATTTAGGGCATTCTAGAACTATTATGATTCTTTCCCCATACAATCACTCAGTTCTTCATGACTGCTCTGATACCACTATTGGAAAGTGGACAGATTTATTCAAAAATTAACTTAGGAAATCATGCATTCAAATACATAGAGAAAAATTATTCTTTAAATCACACAATATTATATTATGTCTCTCTTACTATGTGAATATACATAGACTATTAAATAGACATGGAATAAGCACAATGACTTCCTATAACATAGGATCTAATGACCTAAAATAACATGGATAAGAACAAAGCTTACAGGAATACAGTTCTTGATAACAAACAAACTAAAATCAACTAATTAAAAATGTTACTAATGTAAAATCCTAACAGTCTAAAAGTGTGAGTTAGTAGGGGCACTAGCTGAAAGATCACTTGAGTTCATATACTACAAATATGTTCAATGGGAAACTCTACAAAAAGTTAAGGAATGGTTCATCACAGAGTTCAAGATAAAAAAAATGTACAAGCCAGACTATTTAAGACTTGAATGAGATAAGGTAAAAGTTGAGAGAATAAATCTATGACTATGACCATAAATTCTTTAATGTGATGAATTAGGTAGAATTTGCCTTAATAGATAAAGACAATTTTGCATGGTTCATCGAAGGACTACATTCTAGATTCATATTTTACACTACACATACTCAATATGCTATAAAAGTAGATGCTAGAGTTGTTGCCCTATGAGAAGAGCAAATTTAAGACTATGGAGAAGCTCATGTTACCAATTCCAAGATTAAAAATACACTACAAGCTTTTATGAAGAGAATGGAGAAATACCATGAGGTAGATAAACCTAAATTAAACATATAGTGTATGGAGTCTATAAAAGGACATCACAAAAATGATTGTCCTAAGATCAAGACAAAATTATGTGAAATCTGTTGAGTAATGGGGCATGCAACAATGCAGTGCCATCTTCTGTAATAGTATGTTAATAACCCATAGAATTTGTATTGTAATTTTTGAAAGTCAAACAATCATGATGAAAAGAACTATAAGGATTTGTAGGATCTCAATCTTGTTAACAAATTTCAATGCAACATGATGTGTTACTGTTCCTGAGTCCTTCTTGAAGAGGCTATATAAGGGACTCTCTTTTATTGTAAATGGATCTCTCTCTGACAATCAAGAACAAAACTCTACCCAAATTGAAAGGCATTACTGAGACTTTGAGCTCAGATTGTTGATCATATTTTGTTATTGGAAGAAGAAAGCGACTTTTCAAGGATGTCAAATTTAAAGGGAATATCCATGGAAATTCAAATAAAGCATAGAATTTTAAAGAAGAATCAAGCGACTGACTAAAAAGAGAGCCTGAAGACTCAAATTACTATAGGGGAGAGAGGAACGAAACCAAAGGACCAGATCACCAAAAATATATTTGTTGTCACTATGTAGCAAATGTCCTTGGAAAAATAAATGATTCCAAGCTCATAGGTTTATAAAGGTTGTGTGACCCAAATAGGTCCACAATGGATTCCTAGTTCTCCATAATACCAGTCTCAAGGTCTAGTCGGTTGGACCCCTTCTTCACTGAGTTGGACACGACCATCTCTATAATATCAATATGCATCACCCTAGAGTTTAGCCATGACATAACAATAACAAACAAGTTAAACCTCACTAGTTGGGTAATAACAATTCAAAATTTGAGATAATACCCAATAACATTAGCATTATAACATTATGTAGCAAAAAGGAGGGTATAAAGGAGGGTATCAATCCAATATAGGAGAAGTTATGGGTGAATATAGAGGAGAATACCAATATGGTATAGGAAATAACTATCAACAACCTCCTTTGCAATACTACCTATGTGGAGAGTATAATCATGTACAATAATACTACCCTTTGAATCATCAAAGATAGTCTTACTATGCATACTGTATAATATATGACCAGCACAACATAGAATATTGTCCTATCTTGGAGAAGAAAAGAAAGGACAAGGCCATCTAGAATGTGAAGATGGTAAGTGCATAGCCTAAGAATGATGCCTTCCTAAATACTGTTACATGACACCAACATGCAAAAAAAGGTTTACCTCCACTTGAAATGCCTCAGGATCAAGGAATCCAAAATTTAAAATAGGATAAATACCTAGACCTAGCTATATAAAAGGGGATCATGTATAAATCTACATAGATGTTGAAAATCATACACCATCAAGACACTACTGAGGGAGATTCTACATCAATAGATGCCTAGATGTATGGCCAGATTGTGTGCATTATGAATCAATATGGAATTGTCATTGCACTGATAGATCTTATAAAATTTTTAAGCACACTATGTAATGAAGACATCTCTCAAAATATCACAAACATGTTACATAATCTATTGGAGTGTGCATATCATAGACAATAAAAGACAAAAAATCTTGTGTAATATGCCAAAACCAAGAATCCCTGGGATGTAGATGCATGAATTGACATTGAGGTTGCATGTTATGAAATTATAAATGATATATTTTATTTTAGTATCATAATTACTATTATTCTTAGGTCTACAAGGGAGGATATTGGACAATTGGTTCTCAGCTACAGTCCATTAACTTTAAGCTTAGCTAAATATAGATGATTTGAGCCTATTGGTATATTAGAAGATGTTGAGATCAAAGTCATATTGACCTTGTGTGGTGAGTTTCAAGTCATTGACATGAAGACAACAACAACACATTACCCTTTGCTAATTAATAAGAAATGGGCATATGATGGTCAGATGACTATCAACATAGTGTAGAATCAATTAGAGGTGCACCAAGGAGATAAGGTTTTCATCATTCCTCTAAACAAAGCAAACAAATCATACATCATTAAAGTTGAACCAAAGTCTCCATATGTCATAAGAGAAACTAGCTGGATGAAGAGAACTCTAAAGAAAATCCAAAATCTATATGTACAACTGAGTGAAACTTCTTGTATGACTATACTAAACCTCAATTATAATCATTACTCACTCAACAAGTAAAGATAATTAAATAATAAAGGCTCAAACTAGTAGTTACTCAGCCATTGACAACCTAGTTTATCATATAAGATTGTGCATCTATGTTTGCAAAAACCTCTACTCATTAGAATTTGACTTCCTCTATCAAGTAGATGATCATATGTGGGACTATATAGAGCTGACTAGAGAAGGCACTTTACCTTGGAAAATAGCTTCATCTATTAGTGGAGACTCAGACATGCACCTACTCAACTAGGTTCGAGGTGATTATGAACTTCCACCTATGAGAATGGTATTTGTACATGAAAGATAACTTCCTATTTACTATGTAACTAAGGATATTAGTGAGTTCATTATGCACTTACAACTTCATGTACCTACCATCAGTCAGTGGGTCAGTGCTCTGAATTATGCTTTAAAGGAAGTTGAAACTACATGGTGTGCAATTCATAGAAATGACCATCTTGAGTGGGATAATGCATGTGAGATCATGATTAATAGGTTTCAACTATCATAAATCATCAAAAGCAATTGGCCTCTCTTTTAAGAAGGTGAGTATCCTAAAATTCATATTCATAAATTGTTGAAGTTTGGATTGAGGAATGTGTGGTAAGAAAGTACTGGGTTCATATCTTCAATTATACACTTGATCCTTTACCATTAACATGGTATATGCATCAAGAGTGCAGGAGGGAGATAAATAATTGGGTGCAAGTGAAAAGTGATTTAATTTAGACATTTGTTTTTAAAGATGAACTTCATTTGGTTCATAATTAACTCTTGAAAATCAAGCATTTCCTATGTCATGGGTGCACAGAAGATTTAAGCACCATGATGAAATCCACTGCATAGAAGAATGCAAATTCTAATTTCAATTTGGCATTACAAAGATATAAAACTACCAAGAAATAAGAATAATCTCTTACATAGCCATGCCTCTAAATACAAGATGAAGAAGAGGACATTGAAGATTTTGATTCTGATGGTGATCTAGATTTGATTGATTTATTTGAATCTAAATAGCTAGTAGAACCACTAAAAGACTTTGGCACAAAACCTACTAAATAAGAAAAGCTACACAACATATAAATTCTAGAATACGAAGGGAAATAGAGGATACAAGAATATGTTGATGAAGAAAAGTGCAAGATTTACCAAAAACCCATTAAAAAGCATGTAGCAAACATTGGAACTAAGGAGGTTCCAAAATTGGTACATATAGGTGATTATTGGATAGAAACTAAAGTTTCTAAGATTATTAAAATCCTAAAAGACTATCAAGACATCTTTCTCACTACATTTTCAGAGGTTCAAATATTTAATCCATCTCTAGGTGAGATGCATATCAAACTTAAGGATTGTGCATGACCTACAAAGAAACGGTTATACAAGTTAAATTCAAACATGAAGCTAAAAGTGAATGTTGAACTCAAAAGAATGTAGGACACAAGTATAATCTATCCTTTAGAAAAGGCAGATTGGGTTAGTCTCATGATAGTGCAGCCCAAGAAAATAGGGGAGATATGATTATGTGGGGACTATCATATTTTGAATGATGCATGTGTGAAGGACCCATTCCCAATTCCCTTCATAGATGAGGTTTTATAATCTATCATAGGGCATGAAGTCTACCCTTTCACATATGGTTTCAGTGGTTATCATCAAATACCCATTACTAAAGAAGACATAGCCAAAATGAATTTTACCATGGAATGGAGATCTTTTATGTACAAGGTCATGCATTTTAGCCTTAATAACACACCTATAGATTTATCTAATATAGTGGTGATTGCTTTCAAGGACTTTATTTATGATTTCCTAGAAGTCTATCTCAATGATTGGGTAGTATTTTCCTTATTTAAAGAACATTTATCTAAGATGCACCTAATGTTATAATGATGTTGAGCTCTGTGCATTTCTTTGAATTTAAAGAAATATCTATTCTTACTATCCTTTGGTGTTTTACTTGGTCAAGTAGTATGTAGTGAAGACATTTTGGTTGACCAGGACAAAATTTTAGTTATTTTGAGTATGCCTCCACTAGTAAGGTCCACAAAAGTATGATATTTTTTGAGCCATATAGGATACTATCAAAAGTTTATCAAAGGATATGCAGCTATTTCATCTTCGTTGGAATACTTACTATGCAAAAATATGAATTTTTTCTAGAATTTAGAGTGCCAAGCAACCTTCATCAAGCTAAAATAGATATTGGTCACTATGCCCATCCTCATCTATACAGACTAGAGCAAGCCCTTTCATGTGTACATTGATGCTTTGAGTATTGTAGTTGTTGTTGTGCTTGTAAAACTAGGAGATTGTGGACTCAACCATCCCATTCATTTTTATAGCTACAAACTATCTGATGTAGAGAATAAATACATAAAAATTGAATGAAAAACATTGGCTATAGTGTTTATAGTATATAAATTTTGACACTATCTGCTTGTGACACCATTCAAAGTCTTCATAGATCATCAAGCTCTGGGATACCTTGTAAACAAGTTGATGCTAGGAGGACACATCTCTCAATGGTTGATGTTATTTTAAGAGTTATAATTTTGAATTAATGTCAAACTAATAAGTGAGAACATGGGACCAAATCATCTTGACTGCATTCCCAATGGTGAAAAACAAGAAGAATTATAGGAAGACTCTCTTGATGCTCATCTATTTTGAGTTTCTAAAATTCTTGAAATTTTTGAAGCAATTACCAACTTCCTTGAATAAGGAGTCTTCCATGCACACTTATAAGAATGAGATAAGAAGAAATTTGTTACTAGATACTTACCATACACCATAAATGGGCTTTTGTATCATTTGGGGAAGGATGAAGTACTACACAGGGTTGTTATAGAACATGAACGACCTTAATTCTTGTAGGAGACACACTAAGGAGTCGTAGGAGGAAATTTTATTGGAGAAAATAATACCAAGAAGTTTTTATAGAGTGAGTTATGATGACCAAATATATTTTAGGATGCACATAGAGTATCACAACACTGCAATGTCTACCAATGCATGAGTAAACCACTACAAAAAGATGAAATGATTTTGCAACCTTTGTTAGTTGAGTAAAATTTTGAATAATGGGGAATTGAATTTATCATATCTATCAATTCACTAATAAAATTATATAAATCAAGGTATATTATAACTATGACCAACTATTTTACCAAGTGGGTTGAAGCTATTATGATACCTAGTTGTACTGTGAAAGATGCAGCAAAGTTTCTCTATGAAAACATTATTACAAGTTTTGGATGCCCTATCAAGCTCATTAGTGATTGAGTCACACACTTATTTAATAACAAAATCAAGGATCCTACTAAGGAATTTATGATTTATCATCACAAAAGCACTACATACCATCCACAAGCCAATGGCCAGCTGAAGCTTTCAACAAAGTGTTGCGTAAAATATTGAGAAAGATCTTTGACACTAAGAGGGATGATTAGAAAGATCATTTTCATATGATTCTATGGGAATATTTCACACACTATAAGATATACATAGGATTTATTCCATTCCATTTGGTATATGGATTTGAAGTAGTTATGCCAATAGAATACTTAGTACCTAGTTTATGCATTGTCATGGTCATGAGACTAGAGGATCATGAGTCTCTCACCACCAGACTCCTCAAAATGAATATGATGGATGAGTATAGATGTAGAGCATCATGAATGCAAGAATTTTATTAAAAAATCTAGAAATCATGGCATGATAGGAATTTTTTCCATAAGGAGTTTCATAAGGATCAACCAGTCTTAGTATATGATAGTCTTTTTAGAGAATTTTTGGGCAAGTTACAAATTTGATGGAAAGGGCCTTATATTATACATGACCTATCACAACAAGGAATTATGGTTTTAAGATATTTTCAAGGAACCATTTTACTGGGGTGGGTGAATGGTTGTAGGCTAAATCCCTACTACCAATAGTCAAATTTATCTCATTCTGCTAAGTGAGTGGGTGTTGAGTAGCAGCAAGTAGATTAGGATGTATCATTTTTGCATGTTTTTGTGTGTTTATTTTTCTATTTATGTGTGTTTGTAGATGATATATTCATTACCATTTAAAAACCAAAATACCAAGCATATCCTACACCATCCATGTGCAAGAGAATCCATGTGGGCCATCATATATGATAATAAGAGGAAACAAAAGAAATTAAGTCTGAGAAAGAAACAAACAAGTCACATCAGGAAGATTTCCACTATATAACAATCATCCACCAGAATTAAATGCTACAACCAAGGGTTTATTGACTTAATCTTCAATAAATCAGTGGCCCATCAACATCATCTACTCGTACCCCCATATTGAAAACAAATATCATAACAACATATCTCTATACATGTGTCAATGATTAACTGCCTTAATTGCTAGATTGGATTAGATTTTCCACTTCAACCATTGCATTCATGATGAGTGGATAGATAAGTTAAACATTTACAAAAAATACAATAGGCACAAAATCTATAAATTCCAAGTTCAAGAACCAAGTCAACATTTTATCCTTGTGCATATTTTTCATGATTTGAAATTATAAAGAGCCAAGCTAGTTTTCTTGTGTAGATAGTAAATAAAATTATAATTTCATCACTTCAAAAAATATGGAAACTTCACAGCTCATCAAGGGTTTGATAGAGGCACAAAAAGAATAAATTGTAATTGACATACCTCTTAGACAAAGTTTAATGATCCAGAGCTATTCAACTTCCTTCGACAAATGAACAAAAGTTATTTCATCCAAACCCTATTGGTGTTGCACAACTTATTGATCCTACATCCCCTCACCAATTCAAAAACATAGATGTTAAGCACCTAATATGAATGCCTACCTTTGGTAACCTAGGGGATATTATACAAGTTATACTTGGTTTATATAATAATGGCAATATCTACCTTGGCCTAGACATCACCATTGTCATCAACACAGAAGCTAAAGCTTGAGCTTTGGGCATGTCTGTATGAGGAGACTCCCTATCTCCATAAAAGATGAGAATAGCCCAAATTCTATAGTAAGTTATATATTTATATGCTCAAAATAATAGAGGGATTCTAATTGATGAAATCCTAGATGATCCAGTGCACATCCTCATTGAGTGCATACCAAGTCTTTGAAATAAATACCAAAAGGAGTCAAAGACATTACCCACCACATGATCTATAGGAATGATAAATTTAACTAACTAGAGTACTTCATTTAGGAGCTACTCACTAACATTTATAAGTGTTGCACCTCTCTAAAGTAGACATTTTAATACTAGTTCCTCATCTTCTTGCTCTGATTCACGTAATGGAAATACCCAAAGGGAAAAGTGCACCCCAACATATATTATTGTCTGATGCAACAATTTTGTACTCTCATCTAGACATAGGAGCATGTAGCCATAACACATGAGGTAAAATTCAAATAATGGTAAGAGGAGTGTTTGGAATTGATTTCAATGCATCCTTAGGTGCCTCCAGATGTCATGTAGTTTTTAGGCCAACATGAAGTCATCACTTTGTTACCAAAGGGTGTATTTATAAAAATTCATGAGTTTTTAGGGTCACCCTTCACACCACTTCCATTATTTGTTACCATGGACATGGAGAAGGTAAAATTCACCAAACATAACGTTTTTACAGCTAGGTGTGCAACTCCATTATAGGCCATACCACTTGGCACACCTGTCCCTATAACACAATAGCCAGAAGAAGCCACCATCTCATAGTAAAAGAAGGGAAAGTGTAATATTTATGTAAAACATCATTTGACATCCCATCCTTTGAATCATAAGACATGTCACATACTAACTTGGTTAGATGATTTGAAAGTGTCACATATCACTAGCTCATGTGTCCTACCACAAATAGGCACAAATAAGCAAGAATTATATCAAGTCATAATTGTAGACATAGATGGATATTTATATTATAGGGAGGAGGAGAAGGAATTATTCTTCTATATGTTGGACCTTCCATCTTGCCTACCATCCATTATTATTGATATTATAAGGGAAGAAATAGAGTAGTTACAATGGAGAATTGATTTTTTCCAACCATAACCTGCTCCCACATTCATAGCTAAGGATATATTCTCACCCCTTATATAAATCCCACCAGAATCACTCATGCACAAACCAAAAACAAGGTGGGAGGCTAAGGTCTCCCCTACACTTGAAGAGTACACATTTGGATGACCAGTTGCTACATAGGAATCACAACGTATCCCTACCTCTACTTTATAACCACCTAAATGTAGATTGGTCATGCTTAGGCATAAGAAAGCATATGTTTCTAGATCATAAATTTGAACAAGTTATTCTCTTCCATCACCACATGCCCAAGAGTTCAAAGATATCACACTTGAACAACCCACTGCTAAAGAACAATATGCCTCTAGGGAAAAATCAACCCATATAGTAGAACAATGAATATGGAAGGAGGAGAAGAAGCAATAGAAGGAGCAAGCTCATCAATAATAGGCAACTCAACAAGACAATTAATCCAAGGTCATATAGAATGCCAAGGATGTAGAGGTTGATAGACAAAAGGCCATGGATGTGGCTAAGAAGGCCCAAGAAGCTACCAATGCAGCCCAAAAAGCCTAGGAAGAGCAAGCACAAAACAAAAAAGAAGATGAACTCACTACCAAGGCTAAGGTAGAGGAAGAAGATAAATGAAAAAAAGATGTAATGGACTAAATATAGTAGGCCATAGAAGTTGAAAAGTATGCCTAGCAGTAAGCAGAATAAGTTAAGAATAAAAAGAAGGAAGAAGAAGATGAAGCCCTACACTAACAATAGGCACAAGTGAAGGTATAGACACAATAATAAACACAACCATAGGCATAAGCATATGCTTCATAGGAACATGCCAAGGCTATAATCCTGGTAGAATAGAAGAAGAAAGAAGAATAATAATGTGCATAAAAGTTGAAGGCTAAGGAGGAACATGCAAAGGTGTAAGATACACATGAAGAGATGAAAAATAAAAGGGAAGAGGAGGAGGAAGAAACAATAAAGTAGGTTGAAGATGTTGTATAGTAGATCAAGCTAGTAGTAGTGGCCACATCATAGTAGTAAAAAGTACTAGATCACTGTAGGAAGAATCAAAGAAGCCAACACAACAAGAAGCAATAACTATAGCTCAAATAGGTCTTTAGCTCCTAGAGTTATCATTGGGAAGAGTTTGGATTTGGGATGTTTCAATATTTGTTGCTCATTACACCAATTTTTTTATCCCACTTACCATGATACTATGCCCAGACCCTTCATCACTTGTAATTACATTGGCCTCACTCCCAATCAAGTAAAAAGATTCATTGGATGTCTCTAGGCTTCTATTGAATAAACAATTAGAGGGTGCAGTAGGTTTTCAAGAATAAATTATGTAGAAGGATGCCTCATTAGAATTGGAGATGGGTCAATCTAAGGTGGAGAATGTGGATTTAAAGGCTTACCTTCATGAATATGCAAAGATGATCAAGGATACCTACCTAGAGTTGGTCACTCGAGTAATAGGGGACCAAGTCATGTTTGACTAGTGCTAACTTAAGACATTCATCTCTGAGCCAACTAAGGACTGGTGTACATCTCAAAAACTCCATGTAATTGGCACATTATACCAAAATTTGAATACTAAGGTAGACACATTGATCACCTTAATAGAGGAGTATCAGGGGATGCTTGATATTGCTACACTGCAAGCACAATAGGTCATATGCAATTTGTTGGACTAGAATTAACACTTGGATAAATCTTTAATGAGCTCCAGTACATACTTCACCATAGCTAAAACTACCAATAAAAGCATGGGTAGTCACACCACTTCTATGTATGATAATGATATATCTCTCTATGACTTACTAAATTCCAAAGACAACATGCACAATAAAATTCTTAATTGGTAGAGTGAGATTCTATGCAGTTTATTTATAGGTCTCTAGGCCTAATGCCACACAGACAAATTAGAGTAGCTGAGTGATGAGATAAAAATGAGAGTGAATAAAATTAAGGTATCCATGAGAATCACTAATGACTCAAACCTAAAGTAGCTCATTAGATATCATGCACCATTGTGCACCCTGATGTATATGTCTAGGAAGTTATGTTAGACTAGCATGCATACAATATTGACCTATCTCCATTTTGTAATGAGGTTGCCCAGATCCTCAACACTCTAGCGTACAATCTTCCATTTTATCTCCAAAAGGCCATCACTCAATATAAGGTTACATATTCCAGGGCCAAGAATCATGCTAGCCAGTCATCATTTGCATCCATGCCACCTATATCATGCTAAGTATTGCACAAGGTGCCAATTTTCAAAATTTTATAAAGAATTTTGTATTAGGGATGACTAGTAAGATAAGAGGGGACAATATGGTTGAAAACCCATAAAGGGTGGCCACTTGGTTATGCCAACCTATTAAAAACCTAAAAGGGTGGTAGGTTGGTATGCTACTTAGTTGAAAACTCAAAAAGGTGACTAAGTAGTGCACAATAGGTGAAAACTAGAAATGATGCCTTGAGTGATTACTATGACTCTTATTGGTCTTACCACTTCTTTAGTTTATGTCCTTTATGTAACTTCAGATGATCCTACAATGTTATCTTAGGATGAGACAACATTTTAAGTCTGGGAAAGTGTTGGGAGAAGAAAATGGATAGTAAAGTTGTGTAGGATATTCTTATGATATTCATGCATTATGTACTCAGTTTATCAATTTTATGTATATTTTTTCCTGTCCCCATGATTTGTAATAGGTTAGAATATGAACAGACTCATCTTTTGGTGCCAAGTATGAGAACAATGTGAATTGTCATAGACTAAAAATGACTATATAAATGTATGCTTATTAGAAGAAGATAGTTCCACCTTGGAAGAAATCAATAGAGACTATTTTGGTTATGGTTACCTGTTGTGTTTCTTACTTCGTTCCTTGCATGTGATTTCATGTTTAATGTTTAGCCTATTTCTATCTAGTTTAATCCAAATGATCTGTAAACATTAATGAAATTTTGGTTTTTCCTAATTCTTACCTAATGCATAGTAATTCATCCTTGCTATGCTTCAATTTTCCCACCTTGTGTATGAATTCTCTGCACTATTTTGTGCACTAAAGTAAAAATTATCTATCCTCATCCTTAACATGTTATGATGCTTTAGGAACCTCTATTAACACCTTTATATTTGTCAAATTAGGGCATCTCAAAATGATGCAAGAATGAGATATGTAGGTAGCTCATATCAAATGGATAAGAGCATATGTTATCTAACTTAAAATTTTTACCTTAATTTTCTACTTGGATGGCAAAAACTACATCTTTTACCTCTTGAAAACACTAAAATGTTGGAATGGATTGAAAAGGATTGGGCATATGTTGTTGCGTATTCATAGGTGGATTATCTTGACCTAGATACAATGGTGGTATGGGGTATTGGGGAAATTTTACTTAGCTAGTTATACTAGGAATGTTCACCCATTGATTCAGTCTATATTGATTATAAGGAACTTATTATTGGTAAGCCATTTTTTATTGAGTGTGCCACTAGTTTGGATAGAGCTATGGACTAAATGGAGGAATTGTTTATTGAGGATTGAAAAATAATTGTTGCATATAGAAGGGAACCTCGTGTTGACTCGTAGAGATCTATTATATGAAATAAACTTATTGTTGGTTAGGTGGAATATGTTGTTGGCTTGAATAGGCATAGATTTTATTATAAGTGATATGTGTTTGACTAGCAAGATCATGTTATTAGTTAGATAACGTCTGTTGGAGATTAGTTACCAATTATTGAAGTGGAGGATTGGTCAACACCTATTGAGGTAGAGGATCAATTACCACATATTGGGTTAGATAATTTGTCACCACTTGTTGAGGTTGAAGATTATTAACAACTTGATGTTATGACTTGGATGCATTTGTAATTATTTATTGTAAAAATTTAGGAAAGTTGGAATAAATATTTTTTTAGTGAGTTAGGGGAATGTTTTGTTGGTTAAGGGATAACACTTGACGTGGATTGGGAAGATTTGGTTGTACATTATCAACCAATTATTATGAATAATCCACAAGGTGTTATTAGGAAATAGATTGTTGTAATGTACAACTAAATCTTCACAATAATTCATAATACTTAGTTACATACTTTCAGATATAGGTGTGTTAAATAAGTATGTAACTAAGGTGTTATTAGGAAATAGATTATTGTTGGATGTTGAATGGGATATCAATTTTGGTTGTGGTTTGGTCAGTGGACTCAAATCTATAAGTGGAAACTTTTGAATATCGAGAGTAGTTAGGGAATTAGATACAGTATCCAATACCTGACTAGCTTATTGTATTTAAGAGGTGATAAATTAGCTTTGTGACAGTGAATCAATAAGTTGACATTTTCCTTTGCTATATACCATGAGAGATTTAATATAAGTTTGTGCAATTTTTTATCTTTGTCTAGATGTTGCTTGATTTTATAGTAATGTAACGGGTGTCTATTTAGGAGTTATAACCAAATATTGTAAATTCTCTATGGGAAATCTAGTGAGAAATTTAGCACCCATTTCTATCAACCTTACAATATGTTCTTTTTTGTTATCAAAGAGGTGTCATGTGAATTAGTCACATCTATGCTTTACACTAAATATAATGTTTAATGGGTATTGTTGGTTTTGTCCATGTTCAACATTAGACATTATACTTGATAAATATTTTTGATTTTATCCATGTTTAATAGTGGATGAGACACTTGGGAGGTATTGTTGATTTTGTCCTTGGTCAGTATTGGATGGTATATAGTGAGGTATTTTTCATTCACATCTTATTTGACATAATGGTCATTTCTTATGGATAATAAATAATATCCTCATCAAAAGATGGGTTATAAATAGTTCCACTATGAGTATACTTCAAAATTTTTGGGTTTATGATCTTCATCTTGGAATAAGCCTAGATGCTTTGAAATTTATTTAAATTCATAACATAGTTTTGACAAAAATAGGATAAGACACTTTTAAAATTAACCTACCTTTGTTTCATTAAAGTAAAATTCAAAGAAGGAATCGTTCAATCAGACATGTGTCTACATAAGCGATTTAGTAAGATGTGTATGTGAACCAAAGTTGTCTAGGTATGTCAAATGTTTGTCTTACTAGGGCTATAAGTAATAATTTTTTGGGTTTTGATCTTGTTTGAAATTGTATTTTATTTTTAACCACACTCAATGAATGTAGAAAATAAAATTTATTGTTTAGGAATTGTGAACTTAGAATGTTTGCAGTAGACTATTTGGTTAATTTGCAAATATTTTGACATTAGGCTTTTAACAAGTATGTTATTTAATGTTGGCTTAGTTTTAAGTTGCGTAAAAATTTTATTGAATTTGGATTTAGATAACATTTGATTATAATTGAATAAGGCATTGAATTTCTTAAATAAGAGTTTGACTTTTGACTTTGGAACTAGAAATAAACTATTTTTGACTTTGGAATTGGAAATAGAATTAGAATTTGGATTAGGTTTGGAACTAAATGGATAGCATAAAAAAAGTGTTTGGATAATAAATTAAACCTTAGTTTTAAATTTAATTTTAATTTTTTATTTTTATTTTACTTTGGAACTTAGAACTTGTTCAAATTTGATAGCCTAAAAACATGGTTTGGACAAGAATGGTATGTATTTGGACAAGATTTAACAAGACATCTAGAAGGAGTAATTTTTAGAAAACTAAAATATCATACCCTATTTTAGAATCTATGATCATGTCAATGTTTTCAAATTAAAATCATATTTTGGGCATGCCTTATTCATATCTCTAAAATCTATACATATTTACATTCCTTGTGGCTTTTTGATTACTAAGACTATGTTTGATATTTGTTTAGAATAATATATAGGATGTATATATCATTCCTCCAATAATTATTATAATTCATTTTTTATTAGTATAGCAATGCGAGGATGCATTTTTTAATCTTATTTTTAATTAGCTTGGTGTCTGGGTGTACAACAAGGTGATGCACAACTAGATAAGGATCTAATCTAGACATAACTAAATAAGGCCAAGTAAAAATATCAATAACTTCCCAAACGAGGGAATTAATAATTTCATCTTCCTCTTTAGTTAGAGACACTCTAAGCTTGATCCATTTGGGATCATCTGTGGTTCTAATGTTCAATTTTATGGTGTCTTCTATGAGCAGTGTAAAACCATCATCTAGAATAGTTGGAAATGAGGTACATTATTCTTATTCATCATCTTATGGCTCAGATAGATTTTCAACCTCCCCCATGTATTAATAATAATAATCACCAAATTATGGTAAATCCCACTCAACAAAGGCATGTGATAAATCTTGAACTAGTTGTTTGAATACTTTCTAATCTTTTGAATTAATTTCTAACTGGCATGGGGTTATAGGACTAGATGCACCATATGATTCATTCAAAAGAGGATGAAATTTCCTATCCAATGGTGATTGAAATATATTTTCACCATGGGAATCATCTTTTTATTTACTATTTTCTTGGCTTGAAAGTGCCTCAAAGAGGTTTTCACTTTAGGACCTCAATATTTCATTTTCATTTTTTTTTCTTTGTGACCAAGGAAGTTCACCTATTATTTGAAATAGGTGGTAAGTTCCAATGTAATATCAAATCCTTGATTATAATCATCAATCATAAAACCATCTCTGAGTTCCAATAATTCAAAAATTACCTCATTATTTTAAGAATCATCCAATGGTATATGTGCATCTTATTGGTCTCAATTAATTAATTTGGGGTGATGAAGTAAAATAGGGTAATTATAAGTGATATGGGTAATGGTACAAATGGTATTGGTATTAAAAATATTGGTATAAACTAACTCATCATAGATGCTATAATTAGACTCTACATCACTACCAACATCTTCATCGTTAAACTATAAATTGGTATCAATCTCAAGATTGGATGGGTCACCCCTAGGCGGTTTATATCTAATACCTCACGTTCATTTATTTTTGGTAACATATACTAGATCAATAGGACTTTGTTTCTTTCCAATAAGCCCTTGCCTTCATGATCTTGATTATCCATTATTTTTTTGGGAAAAAGATATTTTTTGCTTTTATAACAAATTTAAAAGTCATCATTGTACAACCATGAGTCATCATCACTTTTGATCTATTTTTGCTATTGTGTAGTGGTTTTGATAAAATAAATAAGTCCTTTTTGGTGAGAGTCATCTTTATTATGTCATTTCATTCCGACACTCTTCACCTTGTGTCAACCATGTAATTTAGGTGTTTTAGGTAATTTGGCTATATGAAAAGCATTGCCAATTTGGTATTCACCATGGCCCTTATCTGTAATGGTAAAATGGTTGGATATTTGATGAGGTGGTATAGATGAATTAGATTCAAGACTACTTGGATCCACATAATTTGAATTAGAAGGTTGAATAGATACTTCTTTATCCTTTTTAGGGACATGCTCTAGACCAAAGAGATAATTGTAGCTTTTGTATTCTACTTCAATATGCTTACAATATTGGTAGGGCTAAAAATATCTAGGTATGGTGACATCCAAACCTAAGTGAAGTAATTTTATGCATTGATGTAGAGTAGAAGGTATTATACATACTTCATGTATCCAAGGTCATCCAAGGAGTAAGTTGTATGACATATCTAAATTAAGAACATGGAAAAGGGTATCATGGGGTAGAGGACAAAAGATAATAGGCAAGTAAATGGTACCCTATTATTATCTCTCCTCATTATCATAGGAAATAATGGTAATAGTATCTAATTATATATATGTTGTTGTGTAGCCCAAATTTTTTACCAACTTCAAAGTTACAATATTTAAACCTGAAGCATTGTCTATGAGGATGCATTTAATTTATATAAATTTGGTTATTATGAAGATAACCAAGGGGTGACATATCACTTTGGTCAAATGTAAGTTGTTAGCCTATAGCCAATTGAATCACAAGCATTTGGAAATTTTTAGAATCAATGTCTCTTGGGACCTTAGATTGGCTTAAAATCTAGTTCAATATGTTTTTATGGACATTTGATCTATGCATAAGATATAGGATATAAATCTATGTTGGTGTCTTTTGTAATTGTTTCACAATATCATATGGATTATCATTGGTAAAATTAGGTTGTTTAAGTTTTTGAGGTGAATGACCTTGAATAGGATTTTTAGAGGAAGAAGGTGGGGGTCCTTGGAAGGTAACCTTATAACTTCGAGTTGTGATTATGAAATATAGAGTTAGTGAGAGGTTATTATAATTAGAAAAAGGGCTTGGGATGGTAACTCTTTGTCATTGGCTAACATTAATGCCATTTTGAACCAAATGAGGATTAGTAGCATATGAAGGAGGAGGTTGTAAAGTGGACAATGGTGGACATCGGGTATTGTCAGTTATTGACTTAGTATTGGTTTTGATAGTGGTAATATGCTCGCTAGTAATGTGACCTACAACATTGTCATAGTCATAGGGGATATTATTATAGTTGACTTGGTTATATTGGGTGTCTTGGCATTCATTTTGATTAGTTTATTATTGTTTTTTATTCTATCATTGATTTTAAATGTTGAGAGGCTTGTCTTGGTTCTGATTATTGGCTTGGCATTGATTATAATCCTAGTTATTAGATTTATGTAATGGAAAATGGTTTTGGTAGATACCCAATTTCTAATTAGATTTTGGAGTACCATTATCCAATTCTATTTTGCCATTTTCTATAAAATCATGAATGAAGTGGTGAATTTGTAAACATATATGAATAAAATGACCTATAACTTGATGATAGTCATATAACTTATGTTTCCTATACTAATTAAGTTTAGGTTGGCCTTCTGGAAATGGTTTTGGAATTGGAAAAATTATCATTTTAACTATAACCATGTTTTGGAACAAGACCTCAATAGGTTTGCTAAGATTACTGAAAACTCTATTTTGGTATTGACCTTTTCCTGGAGGTGGTCATTATAAAGTAAGTGGTTGATAATGTGGGGTTGATTGACTATGAAATGGTTGAACCATTTTCACATGTAGATATTTAATTACCCCATCTCTTATAATAATTTTTTTCATGTTGAACAACTCAAGTTTGTCAGATGTACTTACTTGAGTTGGCACCAGCACTGGAATATGAACTTGTTCTAAATTTGGTTTTGAGAATAGACTTTGATCACCCCATTATCAATGAGTGTTTGATTAATTTGTATTCCTTTATAAATAATCTCTTCAAATGTGTTTTCCTAATGAATTCAAATATTATAAGTGATATCTAATTATAGATTAGCAATAAAGACTATGGCCAACTATGTTTCAAGGAGATTGTGTGGGAATTAGCTGGCCAATGCATGTTACCATTGCAAGTAACTATTAAAACATTCTCCCCTCTTTATTTAGCATGACATAAGTCAAACATAGTCACTTCATGTTCTAAATTATATGAAAAGTGATACACAAACTTTTTATATAAGTCATCAAAGTTATCAACAATTTTTTTGGGTAGATGGAAAAACCAATCCAAAACTTACTAGCCAAACGACAAGGAAAAAGGGAAGCAATTACATGCTACTATATGTAATATCTTGAAAATAAATGAATAATTATTTCAAATATTCCTTTGGATCACCTTTCCCTTTGTATTTGTCAAATTTATGCATCTCAAAATAATGTGGGAATGGGATCTATAGATATTTCATATCAAAGGGATAAGAATATATGTCATCTAACTTGAACTTTTTACCCTAATTTCCTACATGGATGGTATTAACTACATATTTTACCTCTTACAAGTCCTAAAAAAGGAGAATGGGTTGATATGGATTGGGCATATATTATTGGGTATTTAGGGGTGGATTACCTTGACCTAAATACAATGGCGTTATGGGGTATTGGGTAGTTTGTACCTGGTTAGTTCTACCTGGAATGTTCACCTATTGATTCATGTTATATTTATTATATGGCACTTTTTATTTGTAAGGTAGTTTCTATTAAGTATGCCACTGATTTGGAGGGAATTATGGCCTAAATAGAGGAATGGTTTGTTGAGGATTGAAAAAGACTTGTTGGTTATGGAATAAAACCTATTGTTGAATCGTAGAGATCTATTGTATGAAATAAACTTATTGTTAGTTAGGTGGATTATGTTGTTGGCTTGAATATGCATAGTGTTGATTAGAAGTGGTATGTCGTTAAATAGTAAGATTAGATTATTGGTTATAAAACATTTATTAGGGATCATCACCACTTTTTGGGGTGGAGGATTGATCACCACCTATTGGGGTGGGGGATTGTTAGTAACTTGATGTTGTGACTCAGGCACATTTATAATTGTTTGTTGTAAAGTGTTAGTTATATTGGAATAAAGAATTTGTTGGTGAGTTAGGGGAATGCTTTTTTGGATATGGGATAACATTTTATGTCAATTGGGATGTGTTGGTTGAGATTTATCAACCACCTATTGGGAATAATCCACAAGGGAATTGGAATCAAGATTAGCCAATGGATTGCTTTTGGATATAGTTATGTTAAACAATTTTATAAATAAGGTGTTATTGGGAAATAAATTGATGTTGGGTGTTGAATGGGCTAGTAATTTTGGTTGCAATTCAATTAGTGAACTTAGCTATATAAGTGTATTTTTTTTAATATTGAGATTATTTAGGGAGTTACATAAAGTATCCAAGACCTAACTAGCATGTTGTATTTTAGAGGTGATAAATTGGATTTGTGAAGGTGATTCAACATGTTGAGCTTTTCCCTTACTATATGTTGTGAGAGCTTGACTAGAAGTTACTACAAGGGTCTGACTTTGTCTAGATGTTTAATTTTATAGTAATGCAAGGGGTGTTTCTTTAGAATTTATAACCAAATAGTGTAAATTCCCTACAAAAAATCCATCATTAAATTTATCACCCATTTATAACAATCTTACAAGATGTTTATCTTTATTATCAAAGAGGTGTCATACAAATTAGAATTGTTAATGTTCAGCATTAGATGGCATGTTTAAGGGGTATTTTTGTTTTTTTCATATTAAACATTAGGAAGTACACTTGAGAAATATTGTTTATTTTGTCTATGTCTAATAATGGATGGGACACTTGTGAGGTATCATTGATTATATCCTTGGTCAGTATTAGATGGTATATCTATGAGGTATTGTTGATTCACATCTTGTTTGACATAATGGTAATTTTTGTATGGATTATAAATACACTCCTCATTGAAATATGGGTTATAAAAATCTCCACCATTAGTATACTTTGGCACCTTTAGGTTTAGGATCTTCATCTTGGAATAATCCTGGATGCTTTGATATTTTTTTGAATTAAAAATGTGGTTTTAATCAAAATAGGATGGGACACTTTTAAAATTAACTTGATTTGGTTGTATTAAAGTGAACGTTAAAAGAGGAATGGTTCCATTAGAGGTGCATCTACATAAGTGATTTATTAAGACACATATGTGAAGCAAATTTGTCTAGGGATGTCGAATGTTTCTCAAATGTTTATGTCTTACTAAGGATATAAGTGATCAATTTATAGGTATTGATCTTGTTTGAACTTGTATTTTATTTTAAACCATGCTTAGTGAATTTAGAAAACAAAATTTATTGTTTAAGAATTATGAACTTGGAATGTTTGCAGTAGACTATTTGGTTAATTTGTAAAGATTTTGACATTAGGCTTTGAACAAGTATGCTTGGAATGCTAGTTTAGTTTTAATGTACGTAAACATTGGATTGAAGTTGGATTTAGAAAATATTTCACTAAAATTAAATAAGGTATTAAATTTATTAAAATAAGAGTTTGACTTTTGATTTTAGAACTACAAATCAACTATGTTTGACTTTGGAATTTGAACTAGAATTAGAATTTGGATTAGGTTTAGAACTAAATAGATGGCATAATGGAAGTGTTTAGACAAGAAATTAGACTTTAGTTTCTTAATTAATTTAAAATTGGGAATTTTAATTTACTTTGGAACTTAGAACTTGGTTTAAATTTAATAGCCTAACAGTCTGGTTTGGACAAGAATGGTATGTATTTGGACAAGATTCAATAAAACATCTAGAAGGAATAATTTTTTACTTGGAAAATAGAAAGAGTAATGCCTCTTTATGTAAGTGTGCATGAGATATATTTTTAATGTCAATTTAGGACTTGATTTATTGTTATTTTTGAAAACAAATGGATTTTTGACATAACAATCAAGCATCACATGCTATTTTAATATCTGACACAAGATTACTTAGTAATAATTGATCCTTCTATATAATCTTCTTTGAGAGGATTAAAATTTTAAGGATTTATTAAATAATTAAATATAATTATTGGTGATTTTTTAATCTTACCCTTATCTCAAATATTTATACATGTAAGGTAATATTTGGGGGTTATTACCTTTGTACCCCTACATCAATGAATGTTTCACAACATAAGTAACTTTTACAAAGTAATCTACAATCAGGATATTCATAAGAGGGTATAGCCCCTTCAAGACCACTTCATCCATTAGATTTCAGTGAAGTACTACTAGATTTATTTTAAACTACTTAAAGTTTTACTTGTCTTTCTGGATGGTCCTCGAAGGGCTCAAATTTGTTGAAGAAGATATTTAGGCATAGGGATATTCATATCTGGATACATCCCCTATTTAAAATACCCTAGATTCCTCGATGTTGATATGTTTAATAGCTTAACATTGAGGTTTAACCTATTGTTTTCATAAAACCTTTTATAGGTAATTTCTATAGGTGTTTTAGTATTTTTCAATTTGTTTTTCTTTAAAAAATTAACTTATTAAAAATATAAATGATACAAGGTTTAAAGAGGAATACCTATGATAGGGGATGAGCACCATTGATCTAGTGAAGTAGGAGCTCATTTTTTGCTAGGAAGGACTACCTAAAAATAAGAGAAAACTTGGATAAGATTGGATTAATAAGATATATGAGTGGATTGCTTAATATTAGATCAGTTCTAAGAAGTGGTACACTTCCTTAGAGGGATGTTAGTCCACTATTTTATGCAATTAAGTAGATAATATAATGATATAAATTACAATAAGGCATGTGATAAGAGATGACACTAAAATGAATCAAATTAATCTACTACATAGATATTATCAAAATGTTCATTCCAATATGTTATAGCTAAGTTTTATTATTCTTGAATTACTTCTAGTTGCTCAGTGAGAACTTCTAAAGTTGGGGCAAAAACGATTTCACAAAGTCTTAACTCAAAGGAGATGTCACTTTGATTAGTGAATACTGGTTGAAGGACTATGGGTAAGTCATGTATTAAAATCACATCATGTATAAATCTAGGAAAGGTCATCTAAAGACTATAATGCATGATTTCAAGGCTTAGAAATAACAAATTAGAATCACTTAGGATTTCTAAACTAGTCTTAGGTTACAGACAAAAATAAAAACACAGAGATTAATGTTGATTATCTCAAGATCAATATCAGTTATATAATTGATGTTAATCTTATGAGTAATCATCATCGATCCTAATAGTGGATATAGAAATTTTAGAATGGTGGCCCTAAAGAAGGGCTTCAAGAGATTTTGAAAGGCTCAAGGGATGGTTACTAATTATCTAAACAGATTTAGAGAAGTAAACAAGATATAAATGGATAATATAGTAATCAGAATGCACTCAAGAAAACAACATACTTACCTTGAAAATGATTCTTGTGCTATAGATAAATATCTCATTGACAAGGATGTGCTTAACCTTTGATAGAGTGAGTATAGGATAAGACAAGGGTAGCATTCTTCCATAGTACTCCAAGGTAATTTATTCAACATTCTGATGTACAAATTTAGGATCCTTTAGCTTGAGGATGGAATAAGTATAAATTTACATCGATCCTAATAGGATCAATAATGATTGTGGAGATCAGTGTCGATCCTATCCAAGTTTAACCTATTTATTACAACAACACCAAATCATGGGATTAAACTTATTCTAGTTTAGTTGTTAATGAGTCTTAGTTATGGAAACATTGTTAAAGAGTTAAAACAACTTATCTCTAACAAGTTTAAGGAGATTCTACTAGGTTTAAGGATGGTTATTTAGTTACTTAGGTAAAAAGGTAATTAATTAGATTAATTATGCAATGTAAGATGGTAAATGTTAAAACTATATTAACTAGCATAAAAAAGGATGGGGAAGGGGTGAGACACATTTATTCATAATAAAATGGTGTAAATTTATAGTGTCTACATTTGGCCATTTTTGTTGAGTTGTTTGGGATAACCTGTCATGAGACAAAAAATATGATGGGTCAATGCCACAAGTTTATGTGAGGAGGTATTCCCCCTCACACTAGGAGCCTTCAAAGGATTATGAGATAGAGATGGGTTTAAAAATGAGGTGATAATTATGGATCTAGGAATTTGACTCAAGAGAGGATGGTTAGTATGGTGTTAGTTTTAAAATGAAAACAAAATGAAAGAAACACACTAACTAGCATAACATCTCTAGGCCTAGACACTAGGGAGAGCTTAATTAACAAACATGAATAAAACACACAACTAAAATTCAAGATAAATCCTCTTTTCCCTTCCTTGGATGCTCCAAAATGCTTGTTGTAGTGGTTTTCTTGGTTTGTGCTCATGAAGTCCTCATCAATGGAAGATTGGCTACCTCCATCTCTCCTTGGCACCTTTGGCTTATGGCTTGGCTTGGCTTAGAATCAATTTGGCATGGTAACACTACTTTCTTGAAGCTTTTGGAACCATTTGTATATTATAACTTTGCATAATCAAGACTTATAAATGATGTTCATGGCCTCTCTATTTATAGATTTTTTAGATTGATCAGAATCAACCTAAACCATCCATTCTGAGATGAAAATGTGTGGCTAAAGATTAATCCAATTTCACAATTAAAATTGGTAACTATCCTCATTATGACATTGGAAAAAGGAGAAATTAAGAGGCATGGAGGGCATCATGGAAGGTATTGATGAGGCATGGAGGGCATGAATCTTGATATTTATGGCATTTATGGCCTAGGGATGTCTTCCCAAGAAATGAGGTCACCTGATAATGCATATATTCAATATCTATTTCTAAAAACAAATTTTCAAAAAGTTTTCATGGATTTCTTGATTAGGCTCTAATTTGGTTTAATTAGCTCTTAAGCGTGATTAAGTACTTTGTGAACAAATTACCTAAATTAATTAGAATGATTTGTTATTAGTCCAAAATTTGACTAGATTAGAATTATAAGTCCATGTCAAATGCATTGGAACCATTATCCCATTTAGGATGTTACCAATAGAAAATTAAAAAATAACTCATCTTGTGCAAGAGATTTGATAGGAAAGATCAATCTAGAGCACCTAGGTGTAAAAATTGGCATTTTGACTTGGAATGATCTGATCAAAGTTAGCTGGCCCATAAATTGAATTACCCCATTTATGGATACCCTAGACAAAATTGGCACTTGAATATGTCAGTTTCACATCATTTATAATGTTTTAGCAATTGTAGGCCAAATTATGTATTTTAGGTGGAAATTGGTCAAAAGCCTGTTTGGAGGTCATCAGTGGCCAATTTTAGGTGTCTATAGTTTGCCCCTATTTGGGAAGGTGTTGTAAGCTATAATAATAGTAACATCTTTTGAAATAATGAAAAGGTCATGTATGCCTACAACTGCAATGCTGATAAATTAACTATATGATGCCCCCTTGAGGGAATGGTTGGCATAAGTAAGTTGATCAATGGTCCCTTGAAAAGAAAGAAGTGAAATGAAGGGACTAAAGAAAGGAAATATGATGGGGTGAAAACACAATGATACTAAAAAAGTAGTCAAAATCATTAAGAATACAAGCGGGACGGTGCACAATGGTTTGCCTAAAGGTAGTTATAAACATTTTAATCTGATAGTGGCAATGTGGTATGATAACATAATGATTTACCCAAAGGTAGTTATAATCATTGAGAAGATGGAACTTCCCCAATTAGGATAGATAAACAAGATAATAACATGCCCCTGTATAGGCAAAAAAATTAAAGTGGTGACAAAACAATGATTTTCCCAAAGGTGGTTATAATCATTATACTCTGATTATGGAAAACTTGATAAATTTGGCCGAGGATGATGATAACTTAACACAAAGGGTAATGATGAATTGGAACAACCTAATAGTAGGGAGATTCTCATCTAAACTAATAAAGATTGGAATTCTTTCATGGTTAATTACTGTGTGTGAGATATGATTGGGATTGAATCAGGATATCGGTATTGAAGAGATGCCACTGTTGTTGAATAGACTTCTTAAAGCTGAGGTTTGTTGTAGCACATTTTGGTAGGCATCATGGTATAACATCATGAGGACTTGGATGAAATATGTATGAGGATTGACTCCCATAATCCAATACTTAATAGAAAACAATGCACTAATGATAGAAACCATGATGACAATGTAAACATATGAATATGAATGGATTCGAGTATAAGTGTGGGTAAGGAATCATCCAATGAACACACGTAAACTAAATCAAGGCAACAGTTATAAAAGTAAATAAATAGATAGCCAAACAAATAAAATAAGTAAAAAAAACCAAACAATGCAATAAAAACCCTACGAACATTGCCCTTAGAAAATAGGTGACAACTTAACAAATGAACAAAATGGGGGAATAGAAGAAAAGGAAGGGGGTGGCTAAGTTATCTCCATATGCACTAGGCAAGTGGATGTTGCCTACATATTTCCATGGATGTAATATCCAATAAAAAAACTTCAAGCTAAATGTATTTCTTCTAGGGAATGGGAAGAATGTGATAACTGAGGAAAATGAAGAGAATAGATGTGATAGAAGAAGAGAAATGGTCTTTCAAAATGGCAAGTGTGTGAGAGAAAAATCCAAAAAGGATGGGGAAACTAAATGATAAGTGTTTTGCTTGTAACTTAGTAAGGGTTCCTAGAATCCTTAAGGAAAAGAAGTGGTCAATGTTTTTGTTCTTTTCTAACAATTTTTCAAATGTTTTTGGAATTGTTTTGGAGCATCTCAACTCAATCGAGAATGATGAAACACTAAATGGTTCAAGCTCATAAAATGGTGAGAGTGTGGCTTAGGTTACTCACAAAATGGTGAGAGCATGGCTTAGGTTACTCATAAAATGGTAAGAGCATGGTGGAAAGGGTGACTGAGCTGACCTCAATAAGTATCAAGCACTACCTACATATTCCTAGAGTAGGACCTCAAGTCACTATAGTTCCGCCCTACAATGGAGAAATTTGACTAGTGTAAAAGTCAATTCAAACAAAATAGGCACAGTTGGTAAAAAATCATATTATGATATAGGAAGTGGCAAGTTGGTATTTTAAGGCTTAATATTGCCCCTAATTTTCCCATAAGCAGTTATAAACATGACACAATGACATAGATCAATGGTACTAATTTTCCCAAAGGTAGTTATAATTAGTAGCAAGAATAGTGGTAAGAAAGGAATAAAAAATGAAGGATGCAACTACCAAAACTTCTATCACACTGTCCCAAAATATGATCTCTATCTAAAGTGCTTGAACCAATTGATGACATTGATCAGATACCTTGGTGTTATGTAATGAATGACACAAACTAAAGTTAAATGGGCTAGGATTTAGAACACACTATGATGATAGGTCAGAAGCAAAAAGTGGATACAGTGAAGAGGATGGATAAGGATGGTATTTATATAAAGAAGAATAGTAATAAAATAACATAACTGAAATGGTCCTTACAGACAATACACCTTAGCATTCAAGCATAGTACCACTTGAGATGAATAATATTCATCGGCTCAATAATCTCATCTCTATTTGGTGTGGCAATATTATATGCTCCCAATCCATAATATATAGTAATGATGAAAGGCCCTATCCAATTTGGTTTGAATTTCTCTTTATGCTTCTTCTCAACCATGGTATTCTTTTGGTTTTATTTAAGAACAAGATCACCAAGTTCAAATGTTCTATACTTAAGACATAGATTATAGTGGCCTTTGAGTTGGTTTTGATATGCTTAATTATTATTGAGTGTGGCTATGCATTTCTCATCAAGTAAGTCTATCTCTTACAGGTGAGCTACTCGATTTTCATGATCATCCAAGACATGCTTGAAAGAGATGAATAGTGAAGACAATTCAACCTAAATAGGGAGGATGGATTCAGTACCATAAATAAGTGAGTATGGAGTGGCTCTTATGGGGGTATGATGATTGGTATGGTATGCCCAAAGGGTAAGGAATATCTGCAAGTGTCAATCATGATTGGCATCATTGACAATCTTTTTGAGAATATTGACAATTGTTTTGTTGGATGCCTCAGCTTGGCCATTACTGAGGGTAACATATTGTATAAAAATGTTGTATGATGTTATATTCAGTACACAACTAGTCTACATCAATATTCTTTAATGATCTTACATTATCAGATATAATGTTAGAGGGGATACCATAGCGATAAATGAGATGGTTGAAAATGAATTTGGAAATTTGCTTTCCAATCACGTAAGGGGTATAGCTTCAACCCACTTAGTGAAATATTCGGTGGTAGTAAAGATATGTTTATGGCCATCAAATGAAGTGTGGTTAATCTTCCCAATGAGGTCAAGTCCCCATATAAAAAATGGCCATGGTGTCAACATCAATTTTAGAGTTTTTGTTGGGGCATGAATCAGATTAGCATATCATTGACATTTATCACACTTTTTTATATATGTAATAGCATTTGCATCTATTGTGGGCCAACAATAACCATTACATAAGATATTTTTGGATAGGACTACCCCTAGAATGAGTGCCACATACTCCTTCATGAACTTCTCTTAATGCTAGTGTAGACTCTGTCGAAGTTAAACAATAAAGTAGAGTTCCATCAAAAATATGATGGTAAAGGATGGATCCAAGTAAAGTATAATGAGTGGAATGATGAATGAAGGCTTTGGTTTGTTTTTTAGATAGGTTAGGTGGTATAACTTGGTCATGAAGGTAGTTTTAGAGGTCTGAGTACTAGATAGAATTAGGACCAATAATATCACAAATCATGGAAATGGTTGAAGTTTCATGAGCTAGTGCTAACAAATTCTCGATGAGGAACTGATACTCTCTAGCTTTATCTATTTGTCAAATTAGAGAGCCAATAGTAGCCATGACATCTGAAATTTTGTTACTAGCCTTTGGTATGTACGAAAACTAAATACTGGCAATTTGTTGCTTAAGAGTGTCGACCATGGCTTTATATGCAACCAACTTGTCATCTTTGGCCTAAAAATGATCTATGACCTAATTGATGATTAATTGAGAATAACCATAAAATTAGATATGAGATATATTCTAATGCACTACTTTTTGAAGTCCTACAACAAGTGATTCATACTCAGCCATGTTGTTTGTACAAGGAAAGCTAATTCTAAATGATTTAGGGATTAGATCCCCCTATGGTGTGATAAATAATAAGCCTACCCCTAATCTATATGTAGTAAATGAACCATCAAAATATATTTTCCAAGGTTACTCCTCAAGGGGTGTGTCAATTATGGTCATTATGGATTCATTAGGAAATGTAAATGTGAGTGGTTATGTGTCTGTGAGAGGTGCTTCAACAAGTTGATCATCAAAAACTTGTCCCTTGATTGCCTTCTAATTGACATACTCTATGTCAAAATCACTGAGAGATCCATTTAGCCATTCAACCTTACAAAGCTATTTTAGATAGTAGATACTTGAGCGGATATACTTTTGAAATGACCATGGTATTATTATTCAACATGTAATGGTGTAGTTTCTAAGCTATGAAGACCATGGTTAGACAAGATTTTTCAATAGGTACATAGTTATGTTCATATGTAATCAAGGTACGGCTTAGGTAGTATATGATATGATTTTTTCCATTATCATTATGTTAATCCAAGAGTGCTCCTAGAGCATGGTTGGTAGCTGACAGGTATAACAATAATGGATTTCCTGGCATAGGAGGTAATAAAATAGGCAGATTAACAAGATAATCTTTAAGTTATTGAAAAGCTATTTAGCAGTGATCATCCCAGTGAAATATAACTCCCTTCTTCAAAAGGTGTGTAAATGGATGGCACTTGTCTATTAACTGAGAGATGAAGCAATGGATTGACTAGATCTTACTCTACAAACTAAGAAGTTGCTTTAAATTGGTCGGTGGAAACATCTCAGTTATAACATTGAATTTAGCTGGATTGACTTCAATACCTCTATGAGACATGATGAAGCCAAGTAATTTTCCTGAGTTTACACCAAACACACATTTCTTTGGATTGAGTCTGACTTTGTACTCCTGTAATATTTCAAATATATTACACAACACTGCTGGATGGTCGGCCTTGGTTTTGGATTTTCCTAATATGTCATCGACATAGTCTTTAACATACATCATATAATGAAATATTAATGTCATGGCCCTTTGATATGTAGCTATAGTATTCTTAAGGCTAAATGGCATTACCTGATAACAAAATTTTCCCTATAGAGTGGTGAACATTATTTTATGTTGGTCTTCTAGTGCTATTTTGATCTGGTTATACCGTGAAAAGCCATCCATGAGTGAAAGCATTTCATAACCTACCATGGATTCAATGATCATGTCAATATTAGGCAAATAAAAATCATCTTTAGGATAAGATTTGTTGATGTCTTAAAAATTAGTACAAATTTTGATTCCTTCAGGCCTTTTACTAACAGGTACCACATTAGAGATCCATTCTGAGTAGTCAATGGATCAGATACATCCTACTTCTAAGAGTTTTTTCAACTCTTTCTTTACCAATACAACAATGCGAGGATGCATCTTATGTAACTTTTGTTTTACTGGTTTGGTATCAATATTAACCATAAGGTGGTGCAAAACCAAGGTGGGGTCTAAACCTAGCATGTCAGAATAGACCCATGAAAAGATATCTACAAATTCTCTCAATAGAGCTATAAAGATGTCATGTTCCTCTTCAGTGAGGGACACTCTTAATTTTATCCATTTTAGGTCTGATGGATTCCTAATATTTACCTCTATTATATCTTTGACTAGAAGGGTCAAACCATCTTCTAGGATAGTAGGTAATGAGTTGAATTGTTGAATTATGTCAGGGTCCTCCATTAGGACTTGCTCTTCAACTTTTCTTAAGCATGATGAATATGAGTCCTCTAATGGAAGATTTGGCCATGTGACAAAAATAGTTGGAAATTTTTGAAGAATTTGATCAAATACTTGTTATTTCTCAAATTTGAACTCAGATCCATAGGCAAGTTCATCATTGGTGGTCTCCTAGTCTAAATTTGAAGAAGAATGAACACCCTCATCTAATTGCACCTGAAATAGGTTTTCACCACTAGATTGGCCTTTATCTTTACTTTTTCCTTGGTCAAAAAGTGCCTCAAAGAGATTTTCACTTTGGGACCTCAATGTTTTACTTATTTGCTTTTGGCTAAGGGTGTTCACTCACTCTCCAAAATAGGCTACAGGATCTAATGTGATTGAGAATCCTGATTTGTGATCTCCCAATGGAACATTGTCTCTAACACCTAAAAATTCATAGAATGCCTCATCATTCTAGAATTCATCAATTGATAGACTAGATTCTTGTTGGTCCCAATCTATCAATTGGGTATAATACAATGGCAATGGATTATGATGAATGGTCATAGTAAGGGTACAAATGACATTGTTATCGAATAGGTTGGTTTCCACTAGGTCATCAAAGGTGATGCAATGATTGGACTCTGTTTCACTATTGGCATCATCATCACTAGTCATTGGTGATAGAGTTTGAATAAGATATGTGGGGTCACCCCTAGATAGTTTAAATATAAGTCCATAAGGTTTTTCATACTTAGTCATGGAAATTGGCTTGATAGTTCCTTGTTGATTCAGTCTAAGGCCTCTTCCTTCATAATTGTGATGCTCCATGATCCTATTTGGAATAGGATACTTTGTATTTTTATAACAATCAGCTTGGTTTTCATTATATAACCATGATTTATCCCCTTTAAGAGGGTCAAGTTCTAGGCCATATGCTGGTACAAATGTGATAGGTCCCTTATCTTTGTTCTTTTGTTTCCAATGCATATGTGATGTGAGTTTAGGTTGCCCAAAGGTTTTTAAATTATAAGAAAGATTGGCAATATGAAATGTATCATGGGTCACATACTCTCTCGATCTATTATCTAAAATGGTGAAATGATTAGAAGCTTTAGGAGGTGGCATGTGGGAAAGAGAATCCAAGATATTAGGATCTATGCAATTATTTGGTGAAGGATCAATAAGTATAGCCTTTCCCTTATCCTGCTTGGAACTTGGATTCATGCTGTACTAATAATTATAGCTTTGAAATTCAACCTCAAGATGCTTGTAGTATTCATATGGGTGTAAATCTCCTAGAATATTCACTTCCATCCCTGAGTGGGAAAACTTGATACATTGGTGCAGCATTGATGGGACTGCATGAATCTCATGTAACCAAGACCTTCCTAAAAGCATATTATATGATAACCCAAGATCAATAACATGGCAAAGTGTATCATGGGTCAAAGGCCCAATGATAACTAAAAAACTAATGGTGCCTTGTGATTCTATTTCCTGATTATCATAGGCTTTGATGGTTATCATTTTTGGTTGGAGATATACCATTATGTACCCAAGAAGCTTGATGAGTTTTAGAGACACTATGTTGAGGCCAGATCCATTTTATAGAAGGACATGTTTCACTTTATGCCATATTATATAAACTTCTATGTATAATATATTATTATGGAGTGGGCCAAGGGAAGACAGATCAATTTAGTTGAATGTGACTTGTTTGCTTAGAGATAGGTGTTCAACCAAAGCTTGAAATTTATGAGGGGATATGTCACTAGAAATAGTGGATTAGATCAAAAACTCATTCAAGATGTTTTTGTGGATTATTGATGTTCACAGAAAATCTAAAATATAAATTTGTGTTGGTGTCTTCTACAATTATTCCACAATATCAAACTTCTTGTCTTGGTCAGTAGTGAATAGTTTATTATGAGGCTAGATGATTGGTTGAATGACAGACAAAGTGATGGATGGTTGTGGGCCTAGGATAGTAATATTTGACCTCTGAGTTGTGATTTCACAATCAAGATTAAATATTGGACCATTATTGCTAACCAATGTTGGGAATGGTGTGAGACCAGACAGGACAAGTCTCGATTATTGATGCACTCACATATGGTCATGTGGAAAGTATGAGTTGTCGATATAAGGCCCAAAAGTAGAAGTCCTATTTTTTGGTTTTCTTATATGCATTCCTAGGTCAAATAAGGATTAGCCATGTAATTTGGCTGAATGTTGTTGTTTAGCAATGGTCTAGACTGATTAGTGCTTGGTCTAGGATTAATGGAGATGGTATTAACACTACCCCCTATAATATAACCTACAAACCTATTGTAGTCATGTGAAACTACATGGTAGGTTTGTTGGTTATTACCATTCTGACATTGGTTTTATCCATTATTTTATTGTTATGGGTTTTGCTACTGGTTTTGTTGGTTTGGCCTTTGATTTTCATACTGTTGATTTTGTTATTGCACTGGTCATTATTTTTGTTACTGATTATTTTCTTTCTACTAATTATTATGTTAGGGAAAGGGGTTTTGATAAATCTAAAGAGTTTTATTAGAAGTAGAAGCACCATTATCTAATGTTATCTCCCCATTCTCTAACATATTCTCAATTAAATACTTGATTTAGCCATATCTTCATAGATTATACCCATTGACCTGATGATAGTCATAGAATTCATTTTCAAGGTATTAATCAAGATAAGGAATGCCTTATAAATAATTCTTTGGTATAGTCCAACTAATTAGATTAGTGATAGAAATCTTGTGAAATATAGACTCAATAAGTTCTCTTAGGTCACTAAAGACATGATGTCAACAAACCTTTATCAATGATTTCCTTAAAAGTATGTGCACATTGTAGTTCCAAATGATAAGCTATCTCACTATGAAAATTTTTAGTAAACACAATAGCTAATTGTTTATCTGGTAAACTATGGGTAAAATAGCTTGCAAGGGCTCTCCATCACTGTAAATAACTTACAAAACTCTCACTAGCTTTTTGCTTTACTTACATTAAGTCCACTAATGAAATCTCATGCTTGAGATTATAGGAAAAGTACTACATAAACTTATCAGAAAGATCATCAAAATTCATTACTAAATTTTTGGGAAACTTTAAAAACCACTCCAAGGCTTGTCCAACCAAGCTCCTTGGAAACAATAGCAAAAGGTATATGTCACTATATGCCATTGGTTTACATGCGACAAAGAATTTGGTCAAATGAGCCTTAGGGTCACCTTTCCCTTTGTATTTGTTGAATTTTGGTGGTTCATATCTTGGAGGAAATGGTATCTACAAATACTCCATGTTGAATGGATAAGAACACATGTCATCCAATTTAAACTCTTTAATATGTTTACCCATTTGAATGGTAGTAATTACATCCTTCATTTGTTGCAATTCTTGGGATAGGGAACTAGAAGGAATATTGGTTTGAGGGAAAATATTGGTTTGGGTAGATGGTTGGGAGGTCATAAGTGGGATACTTTAACTAGGGTATGATGGAGATACCTATTGGGGTACATTAGTTTGGCTGGAGAAAGGATCAGGAATACACGTACATGGATTAGGATGTACATGACATTATATAATTGGTTGCATGATATTTTAGTTTAGATTGGTGATAAAGGTTTGACTTGGAGGATTTTGTGGTTGGGACAGAGGGATATAACTATACTATGCCTACTATGGTTGAAAAGAGACATGCTTCTAACTAATTGAACTTTGTTGTTCAGTGGGAACTTCTAAACCAAGACCCTATCTCTAAATTTGTGGCACATTTTGAACCAACGATTGTCTAGTATGTACTTAAGAAATATGGGGACCTCCTTATTGCATGAATCCTTGTGAGGAAGTGAAAATAGATTATATATTTAACATCTATCATTGACCAATATTTGCATGTTTTTGAATAGTAATTACTTGGTTTTGAATTGGTATATTAGTCTATGACTGAAGAGGTATGTTCATCATTACCAAGTGAGGAGGAAAATTTATTTCCCCTGATTGAGGTTGCAATGTATTTATCCTCTATTGTGTTGATACACTAGATTGTGTCTACTATTGTTGAATACTACTCATTACTTGTTGAGGAGTAGGGTTCATCACATTCTATCATTGAGGCATGACATTAGCCATTATTTGATTACCTAATCTTGTAGGCTATACACTTGGGGAAGCATTCGATTGAGGTTGGGGTGTAGAAAATCCTATTGCCTGGTATAATGATTTACCCATGGGATTAACTACATGCACATGTTGTTGGCTACTTGTTTACACATTAGTACCACTTTGATCGAGATTGGACATTTTTTGCACATTGTCCACTACATTTGGTTCACTATTCTGTGTAGAGGTCGAAGACATTTCTTCAATAACAGGTATATGCATCAAGTTATCTATCAAAGTGGTTTGTATGAATGGGTCAAAATATAAATTCTCTTGTCCAATTAACTTTATCAACACTCCTATTGAAGGAACTAGCTCAATGAGAGGCTTACTCACCATGTTCATCTAATTGAAATCATGTGCTAGATTTAGGTAGGTTTGATATGTTGTCTGCATTTGGTTAAAGTGATCTTCCATGATGTTTTTTCCTCAATTAGATATATTAGGATCTTGGTATGTTGTTTGGACTAGAGCCATAAGATTGATAGAAGAAGCCTGTTGATCATAAATGATATTGTGGGGCACTCTATTTTCATTAGGAAAGTCTATTGGAAACTTGGCCCCTACCTCTATGGCTCTAACCAAAATATCATCTTTTTTCTCTAACAAATATCACTCAAACAAAAATGGATCATACGTGGAAGTTGTATTAGTAGAATATGACTATTAAAGAATTGACTTGTCCACTATGGGTATTATAGCTAGGTATTGTGCAGTTTTTTCTTGGTCTTATTCTGAATAAAGTGGTGTGTTAACCATATAGTTAGCCAATGGATCTTGGCTTTGTGCCCCTGATTGAGTATTATAAGAGAGATAAGAATCCATCTCATAAAAAATATTATCTACATAGGGGTCTTGCACCATTTCTTCTTATTCAACTACATTACTAATCCCTAGATTATACATGAGTCCACTACGTGTGTAGGAATACATGTTGGGATCCATAGTCAATGCTTTGGAATAAAAGGTCAAAGAGTTATACAAAATCTAAAAAGGACAATGTCTAAAATAGATGATGTTCCAACTTGGTCTAGATTCATCAAAAGGATCAAAAGGTTTATGCAAATATTTGTGAGGAAATAAGCTAGCGTGAAGTATCTAATGTTTCATTATTCACACAAAGATAAGCAAGTAAATGGATCAAAAATAAAAAATGCCAAACTCTAAAGTCAAAGTGTTTCAAATCAGTCTAGTCTAGGAATGTAAAAGTTGTTAGGTCTTTTGGCCAAACATGTCATCACAAGCTAGGCTCAAACAAGGCATGCACTAGGACTCTTGGCCAAATGATGTCAAAAGCTAGAGTTTGAAATAGATGAAAGTTTTAATCTAATAGATTTGAAATACTTATAACAAGTACTAGGCATTTAATTCTTGGACATGAACTTGATCAACTAGGTATAAGGTATGAAACAAAAGGCACTTTAGAAATAGTTTATTTTCTTACAAAAAATGGTATAAAACTTGGTTCTTTTGATAAATAAGGTAGACAAAAGTGAAAAATATAACCATTTTAGACAAAAGATCAAAAAAGTACACTTGGATTGGTCTGAAAATGTAGGAATAAATTTGAACTCTATGAAAGAGGGTCTATGAAACAATATTTGAAAATTTTTGGGCAGCATAACGATGGTATACTACCCAAAAAGTGTGACAAAAAAGTTTGTTTCAAAAACATTTTAAGGAAAAGATAATATTCCACAATTTTGACAGCATAACCCTACTTTTTGTGACTAGAAATGTTGTGGTGCATAGACTCAAAGTGCAAGTGTTTGGAATAAAATAGCTTAAGTTTATCAAGTGATGACAATTATTATGAGTCTTAAATGACCTTCAAACCAAATTAGAAATTAAACCTAAGTTCCCTCAAGTTTAGTGAAAATGGCGAACCCACTTAACACATCAACCTTATGAACTTATAAAAGTGTAATTTCAAATTTAGATTATAATCGAAGGACTTAAACAACTTTGGTAATGGTCTATACTCAATTGGGTAGCATAACTCCACCAAAGTGAATGATAAGACTCTCAAGCATTTGATGAACTTTTAACAAGGCAAATTGATGATCTCATGTGGGCAACATAATGCCTCTTTGTTCAAAGGAAAATTAGGACCATATGTTTAGTTTGAATTATTTTTTTACACCAAGTTTTGACTTTGAACAAGACTTTACTCTAGGACAAGACCAATTAATTAATCACTCTTAGATCCTAAACTGAAAAGGTTGCTTGCTATTATTGGAATACATCAATATACATCATTTGAGAGGATTTTTAAGTGTTCATCCAAAATTAAATATGCATTATATATTAGGGTTTTTACATCCCCCTTCTCTCAAATGACAGTACTACGACATGGACCTTGAGGTGTACCTTGCACCAACAATACTTCCATAGAAATTAGGGACTTGTCTAAGATCTAATAAGTTTTTGAATGTTCTAAGGGAATCAATTACACAATGACTTTCATGATAAAAAAATGCAAAAGAAAAGCATGGATTTTGGGTCCATATCACTTGGCTTGTTGCACAAAGGTCTAGTCTTTTTTTCAACCACTACATCCTATTGTTCACTCAGTGTAGTGTGATGTCCAAAGTGCCACTACGCCCTATGTGTATCTCCAATTAGGATCCAAATAAATTCAATGCCAGGAGGTGAAACCTTGGGTCAAAGCTTCCCTAAATAACTCGTATGAGGTGTTGGAAATATTTTCATTGATGTCAAAGGTCTAGCATTATTGGTGATAAAGGCCCCATTGCATTTAATGATGTTTGTAATAGTTATATCTTGCCTAATGTGTGTTAATATTTATTTAATATTAATGAATATGTTTTTGGTTGCATATAAGACAAAGGAAGGGCCCATGGAGAAGTCAAAGAGTCACGGGGTAAATACAAAAGAAGAATGGGATGCATTTTCCCATGAAGAGTCATCTTAGGGAATTACAAGAGTCACCAAGTGAAGACAAAAGAGGAAGGGTTCAATTTCTCATGAAGGGACACTTTGAGGAATATGAAAAGTCACCAAGATAAGGACAAAAGAGGAAAGGACATTTTTGCTTATGAAGGGTCACCACATGAATTTTCAAATGTAAGGATATGAAAGGTCATACAATTTTGGCACCATTTTCCATGAGGATTGAAGGGTCGTAAAGGGGTAAGTTCAAATGTCATTTGGAAAGCTATAAATAAAGGTTTGAGAAGCCATTTGTAATGAGTGAGATAGAGTTTGATTTGATATAGTAATATCTAGCTTAGAAGAGAAATAAGAGAGATGAGTATGATTTGTATTTGTTATATCTAGATTAGAAGAGCAAAGGTGAGAGAGGAAAGAGATATTGTAATGAGATATCATTTGTTGAGATAGCAACATTGAGAGATAGTTGTGTGGTATACATAAAAGGGGTTGGTGCTCCTGTGGGTTGGTGCTCATGAATTATTGTTGTGCTGGTGC
Source organism: Torreya grandis (assembly GCA_037957365.1). NCBI lineage: Eukaryota > Viridiplantae > Streptophyta > Pinopsida > Cupressales > Taxaceae > Torreya > Torreya grandis. The sequence continues at coordinate 2,520,251 of JARHVA010000320.1, forward strand.
TCAGCAAAGGGGTTAGTACTCTTGTGGGTTGGTGCTCATGAATTATTACTATGTTGGTGCTCAATAAAGGGGTTGGTGCTCTTGTGGGTTGGTGCTCATGAATTATTGCTATATTGGTACTCAGCAAAGGGGTTAGTGCTCATGAATTATTGTTGTGTTAGTGCTCAGCAAAGGGTTTGGTGCTTCTGTGGGTTGATGCTCATGAATTATCGCTATGTTGGTGCTCAACAAAGGGGTTGGTGCTCCTACAAGTTGGTGCTTGAGAATATTATGTTTTAAGTTGGTGCTCATTCATATACTTGAGATTGTTCTCCATGGTTTTTCCCACATTAGGTTTCCACATTAAATCTAGTGTCTCTCTCTATCTTGTGTGGTGTTTATTATTTCAATTTTATTGCATATATTGAATGTATGTTAAACTGGAATTTGATTAATGGAAAATTTTATAAGATATATGATATACTAATTCACCCCCCCTCTCAATATATCGCGTGCTTAACAGGGGGTCATGAAGTCCCCCTCATAATCCAAGTTTGCATAAAAATAAAGAAAGCATGAAAGTAGAAAGACTTTAGGGTCATTTCCAAGGTCACCCAAACTTTGATGAGTTCTTGGGGAGTTCTTTAGATGAATTTATTTCTAAGCCTTAGACTAGGCTACTTGTAATAGGAATGGCACTTTTGATTTGAAGGGTTCCCTAAAGGGGACAAATGGAAGAGCATGCACATGACATCCCTCTTTTTGCCAAAAAAAATCTAATTTAAATAAGTAATTAAACACAAAAAGTTTGGAAAAGGTGAGTTCATTTTAAATCCCAATTGGAAAATGAGGTGGTGTTCGTTTTACCCCTTGGTCTTAGTTGCAAACTTTGAAAACATTCACCATAAACATCTAACATTTATTTTTTTGTTAAACACCAAAACAAGGTTCCTATTGGGTTTTTAAGCATGCAAAAGGTGATCTAAACATGTTTTTAAAAAATTTCAAGCTTGGACCTATAGAAAAAAAATTAGCATGTCCTTTATCTTTGAAGCTCTATTAAGTTTGAAATAATGACCTTCAAAAAAAGAGCTCTTAGGTCTGTGTTTTAAGAAAAACATAGTGACCGATGTCAGTTATATAACCGAAGATGGTTACATTTTATAACTAATGATAGTTATCTAACTGACATCAGTTATACCAATGTGTCTAATGGTTGGTATTCAATCGATTTTGGTTTTACGATGTCAAGCTATCCAACTAATGTCGATCTTACTAGCTGACATCAGTTACTGTGTAAACCCATGGAAAACAAAAAATGGAAAAATAAAGTTAGAAAATCAATTTACAAGAGTTTTAATGGTCCAAATAAATATTTTAAAGCTGAAAAATGATCTTCTTCATGTGTGGGATGCATCTAGTCCCACCGGGCGTGCCATATGTGAATCTAGGAATTTGACTCAAGAGAGGATGGTTAGTATGGTGTTAGTTTCAAAATGAAAGAAACACACTAACTAGCATAACATATCTAGGCCTAGACATTAGGGAGAGCTTAGTTAACAAACATTAATAAAACACACAACTAAAATTCAAAAGAAACCCTCTTTTACCTTCCTTGGATGCTCCAAAATGCTTGTTGTAGTGGTTTACTTGGTTTGTGCTCATGAAATCCTCATCAATGGAAGTTTGGCTACCTCCATCTCTCCTTGATACCTTTAGCTTGTGGCTTGGCTTGGATTGGAATCAATTTGGCATGGTAACACTAGTTGATTGAAGCTTTTGGAACCATTTATGCATTATAACTTTGCATAATCAAAACTTAGAAATGATGTTCATGGCCTCTCTATTTATAGATTTTTGAGATTGATCAGAATCAACCTAAACCATCCATCCTAAGATGAAGATGTGTGGCTAAGGATTAATCCAATTTTTTAATTAAAATTGATAATTATCCTCATTATGACATTGGAAAAAGGGGCAATTAAGAGGCATGGAGGGAATCATGGAAGGTATTGATGAAGAGGCATGGAGGGCATGAATCCTGATAGTTATGGCATTTATGGCCTAAGGATGTCTTCCTAATAAATGGGGTCACCTGATGATGTATATATTCAATATTCATTTCTAAAAAAAATTAAACAAGTTTCCATGGATTTCTTGATTAGGCTCTAATTTTGTTTAATTAGCTCTTAAACATGATTAAGCACTTTGTGCACAAATTACCCAAATTGATCAGAATGCCTTGTTATTGGTACAAAATTTGACTAGATTAGAATTGGAAGTCCATGTTAGATGAATTGGAACCATTATCCCATTTAGGATGTTACCAACAAAAAATAACAAAGACACGCATCTTGTGCAAAAGATTTGATAGGAAAGATCAATCCAGAGTACCCAGGTGTAAAAATTAACATTTTAACTTAGAATGATCTGATCAAAGTTAGCTAGCTCATAAATTGCATTACCCTATTTAGGGATACCCTAGCCAAAATCGGCACTTGAATATGTTATTTTCACATCATTTAGCATGTTTTAGCATTTTTAGGCCAAATTGTGCATTTTAGGTGGAAATTGGTCAAAAGCCTGGTTAGAGGTCATCAATGGCCAGTTTTAGGTGTCTACAATAATGGATAAGGTGGATGGTAAATGAGTATTGAAGATGCAAGGATAAGCATGAAGTATAATTCTTCATTAACAGGATATAGGATATCCAAATAGGAATACCCCAAGGTAAACAAGTAATGGATTGCCATAACTAAGAACATGTGGGATCTATCAAAGATAGTTAAGATGGAAAATGCTAGGATGGGTTAACCAAAACATTTGATGTTCTTGGTATGTGTGCACTAAATAGGGACACTTGTGCTCAAGATGAGGTACATGTTCATGATCCAATGGTGATAGATGTTGAAATGAATACAAACCTCTCAAAGGCTATGGGACCATTAGGGGGCATAAGTCCAAAAACCAATAATGTTGGATAACAAAGGATAGGCTAGTTTTAATAAAGGATAACTTAAGTTTAATTTGAATAGGGATATAAGGATGTAGTAGATTTAAAATTAGTGCAAAGAAGCCAAAATGGACCAAATTGACATCGATCTAATGGATTGATATTGATGAAGAGAGAATCGACACCAATCACAAAAGAATTGACATTGACCCTAAATGGCTATAAATAGGCCACCGAATGGCTTTAGTGCTCATTTTTCAATTGGAAACATATGGGCCAAAGCTAAAAAATTGACACCTATCTACATGGTTGAGCAAGATATACACAATGGAGGCTAGTGAGAGTGGTCAACTATAATGACGATCACATGATGAGGTAGGGGTAAAATGTTTTTGATATTTTTAATTTTTTTTATTTTTTTCATTACTAATTTGGTTAGGTTTATACATTTATTAGGGTTGTCAGGGGTTGTAATTGATCCAAAGTGGATCGATATTGATTCACTAATAATCAACCATCGATCAATGATGGATTAATGTTGATGAAAAATTTGGCAATGATTAGGTATTTATTAGTGTTGATCCCTTAAGGGTTAATGTTAATTCCATGGGGTAAAGAAAACTTAGTGGATAGGATTATTTGCTATGAAACTAAATAAATCTATGGGTGATGGGTTTGTAAGCATGCATACTATTAACCATGTGGGATCGAGTGCCACCATTATAAGAGTGACTAAGAGAGGTGATGGGAGATGCAGATTAGGAGCACCTCAAGGTGGTAGGTTTAGGAGGACTACACCACTATCTCTAAGTATACCAAGATTAGAGTTTACTTATGGAATTAATAGAGATATAGTATCTATATTTATGGACCTTTTATCTACTAAATGGAGAGATGACCCTGACTTTGGAGGATATTTATAAGATAATAAAACTATCGATGTAGGGAGTAGAGATTACTTTGGTGGATGAGAGAGGATGGACAAAAACATTGACATGATTATATGGGGATGATGTTGTAGATATTATTTTCATCATGGGATATTTTATTTTTGAGGTTCTATATGATCAGGGTAAGGACATGAGATAGGTGATCATGATGATGATGCTAACCATATCTTGATATGCATTACCTAACTTTGGTGGAGGTATATTCTCATGGAGCTTGATAGGGGTGATATCATACATGTGGGAGCATCAAATAATATTTGTATGGGATCTTACATTACTTTCATAGATATATAAGGAGTTGTGGGGATAGAGGACACAATGGTGCAATGGGCTAGATGTCACCTATGTTTTATAGTGTTAGGCTTATGAGCATTGCATTCAGTGATGGGTTTTTATAATGTAGGGATGACTTTGCCTATCCACATGGAGATGATAGAGTATATGACTTCGAATAATATAGATAGGCTTTGGAAGAGTTAAAGGAGGATGAGGTGATATGGAGGCCATATGTCAGGTTTCTAGTATGGACCAAGATGGAGATGGAGTTGATGGTAAGGTAGTGAGTGAGGTAACTATATGGTGATTCAAAGAGTATGTGGAGTTATTCAAATTTGGGTACATGTGGTGATATTTTGGGTTGCATAAAGATACACTTGAGGCACCCTAGGTATATATGATGGATGACTCAAAGGGGGAGTTACTTAATATATAGGTTACAGATCTAGATCTTTTAGTGGAAATAGAGACAAAGGGATCATATGTGGATGATGTCGAAGTGAAATAGGTATATTTATTATGGTGGGTGGACTAGCATAGAGGGGGATAAGAGAGGGTGGTGTGGTAGAGATGGGAGATGGGAGTTGTAGATATGGTGGATGTAAGGGCCATAGGAGGGGATGGGGAGGAGGATATAGACATACAAGCTTTGATAGCAAAGAGGGATGTGTCCCAAGCATAATATTATAGAGTTGTATTTAAATGGGACCAACTACAAGTGAGATTTATAGAGTTATAGGGGCACTATGACACATTACAACAAAGTTATGATGATTCATGATAAGCATGGGATAGGTATCACGAGCAGCGCAAGAGCCTCAGAGTATTGTTAGTGGTTGTGAGGGAAGCAGTATCAAGATCCACCATAGGAGGAGGGGATAGGGTAGGAAGATGGGTCATATAGGTAATATGAGCATGGAAAAGTATCAGGACATAGTGGTAGAGATCTGATATTATGAGCATATTATTATAGACAAGTTATCATAAGTTCCTATATATGCTAGCCACATAGTCATGCAAGGTTGGACTCCATTGTGAACAAAGACTACCACAGTTAGCATGGGGAGCAAACCATAAGGGAGAGATTGGAGGGATGGGGGAGGAGATGGAGGTGATAGTGGAGGAGGTGGATTGGATATCTTCTTGAGCTAGATCTAGTTCACCAAGTAGTCATATCTATGGCTGATTATATAGATTGGCTTTGTACATATATTGTAGATTATGACATTTTAAAGATGTACATATGATTTTATGGATATATAGATTCATGAGTATTTGTTACACACATTTATGACATTAGCTTAAGTTATGTGATTATGGATTTGTATTATGTGGACTATGTTTAGATGGCATTTGAGTTATTTATATCACGGATTATATTGATTATAAAATATTTACATGGATTATAGTTTTTAGATCATGTGATGTAGATTTTATCTTTATTATGGATTTATGTGTATGTTTTTTAATGGATTTATGATGTATTATGGACTTTATATTACATGGATGGTGTTTATATGGCTTTTTTATTTTGATTATAGTAATTAGATTTTGTGGATGGGATTTTATGTCATGGTTGATTATGGATTTTTAAATTATGCTATGATTTTACGTGAATTTAAATGTTTGAAATTTATGATAAAATGGCTTCTATATTAACTGATCAAGGATGCATGACTCGTAATTGGCTTGGACCCTAACTAAAGCTAGGCCTCATGTTGCTTTCGCATACATGCCCTTTTATCTAATGTTAATTAAAATCCTTAACAATCCCTTGTCAACTAAATTCATAAATCTTTGGTTTAAAAATGGGGTTTTCATTTAGGAATGGGGGTAAAATTTAATTATCTAGCAATACACATTTTGTTTTATGTTTTCAAGATAATTACCCTTAATATAATCTATGGATATATGTAGACTAATTAATATATGAAGTCTACAAATTTAATGAAAGATGATCAATGCGGGAAGCTTTCATGGGATATAATTTTGATTCTATAGATTTTTACATGATTTTATTTTAATAGTAAATTGATTAATGTGGGAAGCTTCCTAAATCATTGGCACATAGACATCCTTCAAGGGAGTGGTCTACATGGTTAGATATATATATTTCAACAACTATCCTTTGATGGATCAGTCTGTAGATTTACTTTTTTATTGATTTTGATAATAGTTGTCCTTCAAGGGATCAGTCTTTAGATTTACTTTTTTATTGATTTTGATAACAATTGTCCTTCAAGGGATCAATCTGCCATTTTGATATTTTCTTGATTTTATATCCCAAATTAAATTTTTTACCATGGATTAGATTTAAGGCCACCTAGGGTGTTTTCATAAGCCATAGAACAAGGCCATGTATTATTATTTTCGAACAAGATTTTAAGATGGTCTTTAGGAAATAATGATTTGAAACTCCACTCTATTTTGAGTGGAGCTAATCCATGAGAACATGATATGAACAGAGATGGGGTATCCATAGTTAAGGATAAAATAGGTATATATTAGAAATACATGTGATTCTCGATCACTATCAGGTATGTTTAGAGATAAGGGATAAGATTTTAAGAGAACTTATGCTAATTAAAGTTTGTAATATGATAATTAATAGTTAAAAAGATGTAGATACAAATCATTAAGAGGCTCACATTTTGGTATTCCATCAATGGAGGCCAAACATTAGGCCCTAGATCCATATTTATGAGTGATAATATAGCGTCTAAGCTAATTCAAAGAAATATTTCTTTGTTTATTTATTTCCATATTTGTGACATTTTGGTTTAATTTAATGAAAAGGTCATTGATGTTAAATTCTTGTTATTTTAAATGTTGATTATATTCTCATTTTATCCATTATTGATATACATGAAAGTAATCAAGGGATGTGGCTCAATGCTCATCTAAAATTTCCATCTATGCTAATAGTTCTTGACAGTAATCCTCTTAAAAAATGATATACTTAAGAGAGATTTGAAGGGAAGTAATTTGGACTTCTAAGGGGATAATTGCTTTGGTACCATATACCAAATAAAAAGGGGTAGCCCCCATAGGTGTTTGAATACTAGTTCAATAAGCCCACAATGTAAAAGGTATGTGAAGATGTTAATCCTTTCCAGCCTCATTGACTATTTTAGATAACATATTGATAAGGGTTTTTTTTTATGTTTTAGCTTATCCATTGTCTTGTGGATAATAAGGTGACAAAAATCTCATCTTAATGCCAAAGGAATCACACAAATTTTGGACTTGCTTATTTTTAAAATATTTTCCATTATTTGTAATGATTTTATGTGGGACACCAAAATGACATATGATGTAATGATTAATGAAATCAATGATATTGTCAACCTTAGTCAAAATAAGGGGAATGAATTCAACCCATTTAGTGAAATATTTGGTAGCAATAATGATACAGCTATGTCATTAGGAAGATTTAGGATTGATCAAACCTATAAGGTCTAAACCCCATTAGGAGAAAGGCCAAAAGTCCCTGGCTACTTATAAATCATGACTAGGGATATTATTTTTGGCACTTCACACATTTCTTGACATAATCAAAATAGTCCCTATTCATATTGGGCCAATACTAACCTAGTGGCACAATCTTCTTAGCGATAGTTAAACCACTGAAATGACTACCACATATTCCATTGTGAGTTTCTTTGATCATGAAACTTGCTTCAAAATTTTGGAGATAATGGTGAATAATACCATAAAAGATCCCACTTATAAATCACAACCCCTAGTATTACATACTAGGAACCCCACTACTAAAAAACACACATAGCATTTTTAGATAAATTTGAAGGAGTTATTCCTTTAGACAAATAATTGAATAAATATGGATAGAAGGAAGATCAGTTTTGGTATAAGAAGGTTGATTGAATTTATGGATAAGGATAAATAATTTAGATTTTTATGAGGAAAATTGGATAAAATAGGCCAAGGAAGCCATGGTATTAGCAAACTTTTTAGTTGATCGAGGAGTGGTCTGGATGACATAGTGGTTAAGGGTGGCTAAAAACTGATTTACTAACATCTTATACATTTGGAAGATACTATTATTGCATTGATATATGCAAGTTATTTGATTGACTACCAATTAGGAGTCTCCAAAAATATGAAGTGATTTAACACCTAGATCCAAACCTATTTGGAGACCTATAATCAAGGCTTCATAGTCTAAAATATTATTAATACAGTCAAAATTGAGCTTAAAAGATACAGAGATAGGAGTGCCTTCAAGTGGTATTATAATAATCATTGATCCCCATCAATGTTTGAATTTAGATCCATCAAGGAAAAATGTCATCTATGTTAGAGAGTTATAAGTGATGTCACAGAGGTGTCCAGGTGAGTGGATGAAGTGTCTTAATAGTTTAAGTATCAATGGCAAAGTGTGTAGTGTGCTTGTCCTTGTATGCTTAAAGTATGCTTGGTCGATCTTTAGTTTTAGATTGGTTAAGGATATTTAGGGATGAGTGTGGTTATTTTAGGTTGTGTAAGAGTTCCCATAATAAGTATTATATACTTTTAATACTTGTGTGCATAAGTGGATTTCATCTGGTAGTTCATAGTTTTCAACTAGACATTTTTGGTCTAGTGGTAGAAAAATCTAAGTAGGTAGGTTACTAACATCACCATTTCCACATATGGATAAGTTATGGGTATTTGGTCATATGGGTGTGATAAAATTAGTCCCAATTTAAGATGGTCCAAGTTTTAGGTCATGTGATTGAGTGAAACAAAAGTTATTAAGGTTTAAAGTTGGCCTTCCAAGTAGATTGTAGAGGTTCCCATACTTAGCCAGACTGTCACTGTACGTCATACAGATATGTATAAACTAGTATGTTTGTGAATTTAATTAAGGTAGTAATAAATTAAATAATGATCAAAGGTTTACATGGATATTTTTTATATAGTGTCAAGAAGGTCCCCTAAAAATTTTTAATCTTAAAGTATTTTCTAGCTAGAGATACAAATCTTCAAAGTTACAGACTGTGATGGGCTAGAGACTGTCAAAATAAAATGCATTGATGTTTAAGGTCATTATCTATAAGATCAAAAAGTGAGCACTTAATCATACATATTGAGATAAATGGTGTGTATAAAGACAACATGTCAAAGGTTGCATGTGTAGGTGATAAGTGTCACAATCTCGATAATATGATAGAAGATCAATGGTGAGAAGTGGTTTGTACTAACAAAGATCAATGGTGCAGGACAAGTCAAAGAGTCACTAATGCACATAAGACTTACAAGTGGCACAAGCACAAGGGAATATTATTAAAGTGATTAGAAGGAATGTAAAGGTGCCAAGTGTCATAGTCTTGGGAGTTTTGAGAAAGATATAATGGTGAGTATTTCTTGATAAAGACCAAGCTACTCAGAGAAGATCAATGGAGCGTGTTTTTTCCAAATTATCAGGAGGCAACGAGATGATGGCAAGTGTTCAATGTTTAAAAGTTTAGCCAAGTTAAAGTTAGATCTAATTATTAAGAATATTGATGATGTGAGTTGAGTGATTTGAGAAAAGAGTACGAGATGTGTTCTAAGTGACCGAGGTTTAACTATGACCATTTGGATTTAAATATTTAAATTTAATGAAGGAAAGACTAGTTCTTGGTTTTTGAGCCATAAATTTAAATCTATGTAAAATTTTATCATGGTGTAAAAATAAAAGTTGTAGAGGAATCTAAGGTGCATCTATAAATATTCATTTGAAGGTCTAAATATTTTTACAATCAAATTCATTGAGCTCCAAATTTTATTGTGTGTTTGTTCATGCTTTGCAAGTAACCCGAGAAGGGATATTGAGTTTTTTATGATGATATTTAGATGTTTTAAGGGGACTTAGCTATTATAGAGTGTTATAAAGTCTCTAAATATGATCTATATTGACTTTTGAGGTTTTAACAATCCATATTATATATGAACAAATTCTTAAAAGGTGTCTATGTGTTTGTTCATGGTGGTTATGTGCACAAAATGTTGTTTAAGTGAATTGAGCTTTAACAGAAGGGTGTTTTGATGGTTTTTATCACTTAAAGAGGGCCTCTATATTTTGTGTCATGGGTCCATGTATTTTAAAGTGCTATTGTGTTCTTAGTTAACTCAGAGAAGTGTCAAAGATGTGAATGAGTCTTCATAGGACCTATAAGGTGACTTAGGCCTATTTGAAAGAGGGTTGTGCTTAAAGTGACCTATGTAAATGCCTTAAGAGTGAAGGCATGTGTTATGGATGATAAAGAAGGCTATGAGCATGATATTAATGAAGGATATATAAATAGTGAAATCAAAAATGATGATTTCTAGAAGTGAGAGACCTGAGAGGTGTGTGTATGTGAGAGTTGTGGAGTGAAGGAGAGTAAGGGTGATTACTGGATGGATTTAAGAATAGAGTAGGTTGATGACTATGTGTATGACCTATAATTCATATTTATAATGTCAAAAATAGTGCACTTGAAGGTTTTAAGATTAAGTATGGATGAAGGATAGATGATGTGTGTGTGAGCTTGATGTTTGATTTGAAAATTAGATCAGAGTGTGGACTATGTAGTGTGCACAATTGAAGAGAGATGATATACAATATATATCCATCAAATTGGCAAGAAATAAGTGATCAGGAGATGTTCATTTCATAGGTGTTGGTAGGGTGCTCAAAATATAGGTTAGAAGGACTTAACCAATAGGTGATCAGAAGGACTTGATCATCTTAAGGACTAGTGCTCCTTGTGAAATAAGTGTTTCATTAAAGCCAGTCAGAAGGACTTGACCAATAGGTATTCAAAAGGACTTGATCATCGTAGGGGTAGGTGTTCCTTGTGAAATAGGTGTTTCAATAAATGTTGGTTAGAAGGACTTGATCAGTATCTTATTTGTGATCATATTATAGGATAAGTATTTTATTTGTTTACAAGTTTGAGAGTGGGTTTTATTACATAAGAGGGTTTCCCACATAGATCTTATATTGTGTGTATGTGATCTTAAATTATCTATTGTTCATTGATATAAACATCTTGAATGCTTCATGATTGGTTGTATTGAATTCTTAAGTGTTTGAAGGGTTTAGAAATTGAATTGGATTATTTTCCACCACTGATTCACCCCCCCCCCCTTCAGTGGTTTTTACCTATAAAAATTGGTATTAGAGCTAAGTCATTTGGTAAAGGCTTGACAACTTGAAGGAGATCCAAGGTAAAATATGGGTAGACATCAAATGCAAGGAGGTTTTCCACTAATCAAGAACTAATGTTCAATGGATCCAATTATGGTTTTTGGAGTGTGAGGATGAGGACCTACATCATGTCTTTAGGGTTTGATACTTGGTAATATATTGTGGATGGTTATTCTTCACCTACTATTCCTCTCTCCAATACTGTAGATAAGAAGTTTGAGAATAATTCTAAGGAAATGAATGCAATCACTTGTGGTATTTTATATATTAAATACACTAAGGTAATCCATTACATATATACCAAGGAAATATGGGATAAATTGAAGACTATTTATGAAGGATATTCAAAGGTTAAGTTGGTAAAGTTGAAAACTCACCAAAGAAAATTTGAGAGTCTTAAGATGAAGGATGAAGATTATATGGCATCCTTTTTGTAGAGATTTGATGAGATTGTAAACATCATCAGAGGTCTTAGAGAGAAGCTTGAAGAAGCTATTGTAGTTCAAAAGTTATTAAGGTCTCTCTTTCAAGTTTGATTCTAAAGTATCTATTGTAGAAGAAAGTCATGATCTTACTCAATTGAAGATGGATGAATTACATGGCATTCTTACTACCTATGAGATGAGAATAGATGATGATAAACCACTAAAGAAGGAAGCAACATTAAAGATAGAAATGAATCCAAAGAACAAGTTCCAAGGTAATAAACTCAAGGAGGATGACATATTTGATATTGATGAATATGAACTAACTACTTTGTTTAAAAGGAAACTAAAAATAGGGTCAGGAAACTATAAGGGTAAACTACCCTTCAAATGTTTCAATTATGGAGAAGTAGGACATTTTGATAACAAGTTCCCTCATAATCATAAGAATAATGATGATGAAGATCATGGTCAAGGTCATGATGATGAAAAGAGATCATTTAGGTCTGATAAAAGCAAGAAGGGATTCAGAAGGTTTGACAACAAGAAGTACTTCAATGACAAGAACAGTCTCTACACCAAAAAATATTGTAGCTCATTAGATGAGGGTGAAGATAGTGACTTAGAGTATGATCATGAAGATGATGGTCATATTAAAGATTAATATATCTTCATGGTTGAGGAAGGAATTTTCTCATATCAAAATGAATCTACTTGGAGTGATTCAGATGATGATAAAGATGAGGTGGACTATGAGACTATATTGATGAATGCTCTTGAAGAACTAAAGATTGAGAAGAATATTAAAAATAATATGAAGTCTAAAATAAAGGACTATGAGGATAAATTTAGTATGTATGAAGGAAGAATGAATGAATACACAAGGGATCATGAAGATATAGTCAAACATCTCAGTTGTCAATTGGAAATCCTATGTACAAGACTGAAAGCTAAAGAATATGAATGTTCAAGGTATGTAATTTAAAATAAGTCATTAAAATTTGAGTTAGAGAAGAAATATATTAAGATGCATTCATTTATGAGATTTGAAAAGAGCTCAAGTAATCTATATAATATTTTGAGTGGTCAAAATCATGCAATTGATAGAACTGGTCTTGGATAGAAATAATAACCAGAAAATGCAACTCAAGACAAGATGAAGACTAATGTAAATCAGACCTTGAAGGTCAAAAATCAGTTAATAAATGAAGATGTTGGTAGAATGAAGATAAATTAGATCAAACAACCAAATTCCATGAGGTATGCAAGTTTCAATGTTTATTGTTACACATGTAATCAGTTTGGGCATAAAGACAGGGAATGCAAGAGACCTATTAGAAATGAGTTTGCATGGAACTATGATGGAGGTCATTATTAAAAATATGTGAACAAAGTTAAGTGCCTTAATTGTCTTGATGAGGGACATTTTACTAAGCATTATCCAAATAAGGTAAGGTAAGGTGAGTCTTCTTCAAAAGGAGTAGTTTGTTTCAATTGTCAAAAGAATGGACATATTGAAAAAAAATGTTTTAATTAGGAAAGGAAGGATAAAATTCTTACAAAAGGTATAGTGTGATTCAACTATAAATATAGAGGTCACATTGCTAGATTCTTCAAGCAAAGGACTACAAGATAAAATAGGTTCAATCAGGATCCTAGAGTGTTTGAAAGAAGGAAAGTTAACTCATGGAAACCAAAGGTGGTAAGTGTGAGTCATGATGAGTCTACAAGTCCAAGTAATATGTTTTATATGGTGGAGAATGTTATAGAAATTGGAGAGTGCCAAGATATATCATTGTTTGCTCATGTTGTGAATGAAGAGACCAAGCTCAAGGAGAAGACCAAAGTTCTGGTTGAGGCTAGTTCTGAGGTGTGTTTGGATACTAATGAGCAACCTATTGTGTGTTAGAAAGTTTTAATCTTGGTTATTATTCTGTCAAAGTTTGAAGGCGATGTTTTACAATTCAAAGAAGCTAATTCAATGATCAAGGTATGTCAAGACTCAATAGTTGATCCAAATATTGTATATCCTATCATACAAGAGAAAGTGAGCGATGTATAAAAGGAACAAGTTATAAAAATTCAGACTAAGGAGAACAAGATCAAGAAGTATTATAGCTATAAAAGGATTCTAGTGGTTATTGAATACATGTGGACCACTCTATGCTTCTTAAAGAGACTCATTTCAATGGAGAAGTAAGTATTGTTGTGTCATTCCAAAAAAGGTCCTAGAAGGTAAGATATGAGTATTTCTAGTTGGATTTGGTATGTCAAGATGGGAAAAGTGATTTGATGAGATTAGAGTGATGTCACAAGGTGTTTTTGTTGTATATGTAGTGTTTGTAGGGTCAAAATGGGTGTTTTTAGGTGGCATAATGAGATTGATGTAATGTCAATAATATTTTAGTGCTCATAAATTTTTTTTCACTTCTTTGTGATGTGTTCTAGGAAATTTTATGTCTTGATGATCTTATTTTTGCCTTTTGGAGGTTTTTGTGTGTTCTCAAGTTTATATTTCTTATTGCAGATCAAAGCCATGGTATAGGAAGTCAAGGTTACCAAAGGTGTGAAGGCTCAAATATTGTTACATAAATGTGTGATGGTTGTCTCCAGGTGTGTAATAAGTTTCAGAGGTAGGCATTGACCAGAAGGAGGTTTGTTGACCTTATTTCATTTTGAGATTTTAGAGTTTTAGGCTATGCTATAACTATGGTTTACCTTATGAATTGAGGTATAAGGATTATTAATATGTTTAATGGTCCAAATGGGTTATCAAATCATGCTTCATAGAGATTTTAAGGTTTGTGTTTTTCAAATTATTCAAGTTTTTGTCAAAATGAAGGCCAAATTAACTAGTAGATTTGTGAAGGAAGTATGTTTCAGAGGAGGATATAGGTGATGAAAATTGGTGTGCTTAATTTGTAATATTATAGTGATCCAAATATGAAATATTATTTCTTGAAAGTATGTCTACTAAAATTTGTGGGCTCTACAAGTTTCAGGTAGGGCTATAAGGAGTCTAGACATGCCTAGTGTGAATATCTGATGTTTTTTATCAAATTATTAAAAAGAGAAAGTCATGAGTGTTTGAAGGTGATTTATTAGGTTGGTTTAGAGCATGTTTCCTATTTTATAGGTAGTATGAAGTTTTTTTGCTGGTCTTTGAGGTGGTTTGAGAGAAGGCTAATAAGCTTGTATGATGGTTCTTCATGGTGTGTGGATATCTAAAGATGCTCAAGAGGTGAAATAGCTCATATATATTGGGGGAGTCCCTCTCAAATGTTTCTTGGTGAGTTCCATTATATTTCAATGTTTTTTGTGTTCTTTCTTCATTGGTTACAGTGCTTGGTTGAAGAGAGTGTTGGCATGTAGCAAAAGGAAGCTGTCAAGGCAAATAAGAGGTAGGATCATGGTATGGGGGATTTTGAATCATATTTATAAGATTTTCCTCTCCTATTATTGGTATTTTCAGGTCCCCAATATTATTTTGTGCCCACTTTGTCATTATGTCAAAGGGGGAGAAGGTTCTTATTGTGAGAGTGCTTGAAAAGAGAGAAAGAAGGTGAGTTGTATGATGGGTGTTGATATCAATGAAAAAGGGGGAGATTTTTGGAGAGTTTTTAGTGATGTCATGGAGGTGTCTAGGTGATTGGATGAAGTTTCTTAATATTTTAAATATCAATGACAAAGTGTGTAGTGTGTTTATCCTAGTATGCTTGGTTGATCTTCAGTTTTGGCATGGTTAAGGATGTTTAGGGATGATTATGGTGATTTGAGGATATGAAAGAGGTCCCATAAGATGTATTATATACTTTTAATACTTTTTTACATAAGTGTATTTCATCTGGTAGTTCATATTTTTAGTCTAAACTTTTTTGGTGTAATGGTAAAAAAATCTAAGTATGCAGTTTGTTGACATCACCATTGCCATGTATAGATGAGTCAGGGGGAGTTGGTTATATGGATGTGATCACATTAGTATCAATTTATATTGGTCCAAGTTTTAGGTCATGTTATTGATCACAAAAAATATATTAAGATTCAAATTTGGCCTTCCAGGCAGATTGCAGAGGTTCCCATACTTAGCTAGACCATCACTATACATCATGCAAATATGTATGAACCAATATGTTTGTGAATTTAATTTATGTATGAATAAAGTTAATAATGATAAAATTTTTACATGTATATTTTGTATATAGTTCCAAGAAGGTCACCTAAAAATTTAGACTCTTGAAGTGTTTTCTAGCTCAAGATATAAATCTTCAAAGTTGCACTTACAAATTGTGATGGGCAAGAGACCATAAAAATAAACTACGTTGATGTCTAAGGTCATTATCTATAATATATAATGGTGATAACTTACTCATAGATATTAAAATTAATGGTACATATGAATTCAACATGTCAAAGGTTGCATGCACAGGTGATAAGTGTCACAATCTCACTAGTTTGACAGAAGATCAATGGTGAGCAATGGTTCTCATCCTGACAAAGATCAATGGTGTGGAACAAGTTAAAGAGTCAATAATGCATGTGATAATACCAAGTGGCACAAGCACAAAGTAATATCAATAAATTTATCATAAGGCACACAAGGGTGCCAAGTTTCATAATCTCAGGAGTCATAAGTAATATGTAACGATGAGAACTACTTGATAAAGATCGAGCTACTCAAAGAAGATCAATGGAGTGAATTTGTTCCAAATTGTTACAAAGTAGCAAGATGATGACAAGTGTTCAATGTTTAATAGTTTATCCAAGTTAAATTTTGAGTTACTTCTAAAGAAGATTGATAGTGCGAGTTGAGCAAGCTGAGCAAAGAACATGAGATGTGTTCTAAGTGATTGAGGTTTAACTGTGACCATTTGGATTTAAATATTTGAATGTAATGAAAGAAATACCAGTGCTTGTTTTTTATCCATAAATTTTTATCTATGCATAATTTGAACATGGTGTAAGAATTAAAGTTATAGAGGACTCCAAGGCACATCTGGAAATATTCATTTGAAGGTCTAAATTTTTGTACTTTCAAATTTATTAAACTCCAAATTTGACTATGTGCTCACCTTTTATGTGTTAAATGTTTGCTAGTAAGTTTTTCCTATGTTATTTAAACCAAAATTCATGACCCTATAACGAAAATTCCCCCATGGAGTAATAAAAGAGGTGTTATGCTAATCTTCTAGGTTGATAATGATCTGATTATAACCATAAAATCCATCCATGAGTGACAAGATCTTGTGTCCTGCAGTGAGATCTACAATTTGGTTAATATTAGGAAGGGGAAAATCATCTTTTGGATAAGCAATGTTAAGGTTATGAAAGTAGTTACAAATGTATAGTCACCCTATGGTCTTTGTGATAGGTACTATTTTAGGTACCCATTGAGGATAATTGATAAGTTGGATAAAGTTAATGGATAACAACTGCTATAATTCTTCCTTATAAAGAAGTGTTATGTGAGGATGCATCTTTTGAAGTTTTTGATTTAGTTTCTTAGCTTCAAGAATAATAATTATTTTATAGATGACTATATCTGGATTGATTCTTAGCATATCAGTATAATGATGTTATTAATGTCATGAAATCCTAGTGTTCTTGAGAATCTAAGGATTGGCTCATTTTTGATATTTCTTGGGACCTCAAGCATCCCTATTTTAATATTAGTTATGACCTTGTTTAAAATACTAAAATACTTGGATGATATGATATTATTTAGATATGAATCTCCTATCCCTAAATAAGTTAAAATAGATTCATCATCTTGACACTCCATTACATGAATCAAGGAAGAATCTTCATCTATTAGGTCAAGAAAAGCTAGGGGAAGGGATATGGTTTTCTCATTGTTTTGATAAGTTAGCAATTCCAAGAAAATGGTAATAATAAAAAAAAGGTTAGGCGAGATGGAAATGGTGTCATCAGTTTCCATAGGGGAACTAAGAGGGGATGAGGGAGTTTCATAATCCCCATCCATAGGGATATGGGACATCAAAGCATTATTACTATCAGCTTCAAGAACTTTCTTGAAACTAAGGCCATGTCTTTCATGCAGTTTTCTAAGGTCATTTATCATAACCTCATGAGGTCCTTGTTCATAACATCCTAGGCCAAAGCCTTTCCAAGCACATCATTATAGATAGGTTTGCACGAAGTGTGATTTTTCAAGAAAGGAAAATCTATATGTGAATGGTTTGGTATGCATTTTACTTTCCCCATATAAAGTGGATTGGTTTATTCTTCCATAGGTTAAGTACATTTGGAGGTGAGGAGGTCTAAAGGGGATAATATCTCCTAGGTTAGGTTAGTAGGTACAGTGTCAATCAGGGCATCCATATTCCTAAGGGGTTGATAAAGTGATGAGAGTTAACAATTGATACTCCCCTATAGAGAGTTTTTAGAATGCCAAGTCAAAAGATTTTACATTAGGGATATAGGATGAAGGTATAGTAGAGCTAGCATATGTTTCCCCCAAAAATAATGGACTTAATTTATTTAGGGGTATCAAGACATCATTAGGTTGATAAGTCAAGTTTCAAGTCTTGAATGTTTGTGGATTTACTGGGACAACATGGATCTTACCTTCATGTTCAAATTTAAGACATCAATGTAAAGTGGAAGGAATGCAATGCATAGTGCATATCCAAAGACATCCTAGTAGGATGATACATTGAAATTCCCCTTATATCACATAAAATAACTCTAGGAAGGAACATATACCTACTTGGATAGGGAGGATGATTGTACCTAATGTGGGGTCAATAGTATCATTAAACACTCATAGGATGGATAGAGATTGAGATAAAATAGTTTATGGTAGTTGTATTTTACTAAAATCATGTGAGGAGATAATATTTATATTTGCTTCATTGTCAGTCATAACTCTTTTGATTTGTGTTTGATTAAATTGAGAAATGATAAATAGTGATGGGTCTTGATCATTAGGTTATAATAGGGATATTTTAGAATCATAGAACATGACAGACAATGACTTCTATAAGGATCCAATGAAAGTTGATAGAGGTTGGGGTTCATTTGATTATATCAAGGTGGCCTATAAGGCTTCTACCATATCTTCATGATTTTATAAATAATTTTGGATAAGTTTGTATAAAGACATCTTAATAAGAAGTTGGTAGAGTTGTTTTAGAACTAATATTTGTATCAACTTCATGGAATTATTATTCTATGTTTTCCCTAGAATAGGAACCTTAGGTTTTGGGATAGGCATTGTAGGATTTTTTGTGGTAGGAGGATATTTTAAAATAGTCACCTTGGCTTTGTTAGGATTATTGGTTTTATGACCCTATGTTTGTGATCAACTAGATATGTGTATGCTAGAGGGAATGGGTATGCTACATAAAGGTGTTACAGTAACTAAAGGAATATCATGTGTATTTTATGGGATATCTAAACAAGTATCCTCCTTGATAGCTTTCTCATCCTTTTTTTGTCAATTGTCTTGAATAGGCTTAGGTAACATTCCTCAATAGGATCCTAAATAATTAGATTTGGAAAACCTGAGAGGAACATATCTAACCAATTCAAATAGTTAGAAAATATCTCTTATTAGGAGATCTAGGATCCTAGCTATTTTGGAAGGTACTTCAGAAGCACTACCAACTTATTTAGGAAGAAGTTGATCATGGATTTTACTTATCACATGGGTCTCATAATTTGAGGTGCATCATGAGTTTTCCTATATAGAATTAGACATAAAAGGATGGTTGGCAAATGGTTTCCTAAATACATCTATGGATTGATTAGGAGGAGAATTATGATTATCTAACTGTAATTCCCTTTGGTTGATAAGGTTTTGAATTAGACCTTTTAAGTAATGACACCTATTGACATCATGACAAGGTACACAATGATAGTTATAGAAGTCATTTTATTTGTACCAACTAGGCATGGGGAGAGAATCATCAAGGGGTCTGATTGAAGGAAGTTTGATAATAAAATATTTTAAGATATTGTCTAAAATGGAAGCATATGACTCCTCCAAGGGTGTGTATTACCAAGAAGGAAACCATGTTTAAGGGTTCTATGGTTACGTTTGGGAGGTAGAATATTTGGATTGAATCTTTATCTCTGGAGGTGTTGAATTTAAGATAATAATATTTGTTGTGCCTTTAGTTTTGGCATTGTTAATCCCTTTAGAAGGATCGAGTTTGAAGTTCTTATTATGTAGCTTTACCTTTCCTTCCTCTAAGGCTTAGATTTATAGTTTATGAGCATGGAAAAGGCTTCATCAAAAGTCTTAAATAATTAAACTTTTAATGTTGATGAGATATGCTTAGTGCACAATCTCATAAATAACTTGATTAATTCTAGTTGAGGAAGGGAGAAAGTAAGTTGGTTTATGAGAATTTTCCACCTAGCTACGAAATTGGCAATGGATTAATCATTGAATTTTCTAATGGCATAGAGATCGGTTATGGTCACTTTCCTTGTGATGTTAATGGAAAAGTGTTCTAAAAGATGGTGTATGTGGCCCAAAAGAGAAAAAGGAGTGTTGAGGGATAGAGTTGTATGAGTCTAAGGCTAGTCCAGCTAATGATATGGGAAATGTCCTTAGGAGGAGAGAATCATCATGAGCTATGAGAAAACAAGCATGTATAAACACTTTAATGTGTTGCTAAGGACCTTCCTTGCTTTGAAATTACATAAATTTTAGAAGTTCTCATTGTGAGGGGTATGGTCAAATGGGGATGAATGGATTAATGGGTTCATTGCAAATTTGCTCATATGTGAGCATATTTTTATGCCTAGAGGCAAAGGCTTCTATATTTTCCATCCTATTCATAAGAATGTTCATAAGGTCAAGCTAGGTATTATATTGAGGAATACCCCCCAATATGTTTTGTTGTAGGTGTTGATAGGTAGGGAATGAAGTAGAAAATGGTTGAAAAAATGGATAACCAATGGAAGTAGTGATAATAGGTTAGGATGTAGCTACATACTATGGGGATTACAAGGTCATATTTTATTGTGGGGATCAGTGAAGGTAAGTGGATCCAAGCATTTGCAAGGGAGATATGTATTGAGTAGTCAATGGGATGTACTACTAAAGAGGTTGACTTAAAGAAGCATGTTATAAAGGTTAGGTTTGAGGATTTGAGTCTATGCTAGTTTGGATGGGTGGGAGAGTTGCAAGGATTGAAATTACTAAGTTCTAGGGTGAAGTAGTGGGAGGTGGAATAAGTGTGAGTTGAGCTGTGGTAACATTTTAGGCTTGGGTGATCGTCGAAGATGGACTACTAGATACTAGTGGGGGTGGATTATTCAAAGGTTGTGATACATTGGTATCAAAACCCATTAGAGGAGGATTATTGAGAGAGGAAATAATAGTTATAGTAAGCCCTTCAGGTCCCTCTAGGGTTATGCCAAAAACAATTCTAGAAGATTGGGTTTGAGGGGAAACCAAAATACGTATGGCTTGAGTACTAATGTAATGATTAAGAGTAATTGGATTACTATCTAATATATTAGCAAATCTTTAATCTCCTTATGTTTATAACTTGGGAATTTTTTCCCCCATAGATTCAGGAGAGGTGGGAGGACTTGGGGTGTTCTCCATGGATGAGGATGAGGTATGAGATTCATTTTGTTTTAGCAACTATTGTTGCATCAAAATCATGTAGCACCAAAAAGAAATAAAGAAATGAAATTCAAAGGCACGAAATATTCATTTTGATTATCTCATTTCAATGAAAGTAAATGCACACATTTCTAGATCTATTTAAAATATTCTAATTTTTAAGAGACTAAATTTAGAATGTGGTAGGAAAAAAGGTTAATGAGGGTACTAAAAATAGTAATATAAATATGGTTTTAGGTTTTTTGTAAGGATGGGAACCTCTATATATGCAAAGGTACATTGAGGCATGATTTTATGTTGGAAAGAAGTATGTGGCTTGGTATTGGTGCCTACCCCCTCACTTCACATGTCACAATGATAAGCATGTTGGGTGCTTAGCCTTTATACTTCTTGCCATAATTTTTATACTTGATCAGTACACCAAGTTATTTTTCCCCTTGGTGATGAAATACAAGTGGGTCTCCCTTAGATAGGAAAATGTTTCAGTACTTGTTATTATGTGACTTTGGTTGTGTGAGAAATTATGATTATTATGATATATTGACCTACCTAGATTAATCTATGTGAATTATCTAAGCAAGCAAAATATGATTATCTCTTTAAGCCTTAAAAAGGAAAGCAAGAGTTTTAGATTTTTTCTCTTTTTTGATTGAAATCAAACAATCAAGAAAATATAAATAATGAATGATTTCAGAATGAAATATAACAAGACTGATGAGGCCTTAGGGTTCCCACCAGGTGTGTTAGAATGTTTTATTATTTTTTGGTTCATTTTTATTTAATAAAATTAAATTCCTAAAAATATAAATGATACAAGGTTTAAATAGGAATACCTATGATGGGGGATATGCACCATTGATCCAATGAAGTAAGAACTCATTTTTGTCTAGAAAGGACAACTTCAACACAAGAGACAACCTGGATAAGATTAGATTAATAAGATAGATGAGTGGATTGCATGATAATAAATTAGTTCTAAGAAGTGGTACACTTATTTAGAGGTATGTCAGTCAATTATTTTATGCAATCAAGTGGATAATATAATGATACAAATTACAATAAAGCATGTAATAAGAGATGATACTAAAATGAAGTAAATTAATCTAATACATATATATATTATCAAATTATTTATTCCAATATGATATAGCTAAGTCTTCTTTTTCTTGAATTACTTCTAGTTAATCGGTGATGGATTCTAGAGTTGGGGCAAAGACAATCATGTAAATTCTTAACTAAAAGGAGATGTCACTTTGATCAGTGAATAATGGGTGAGGAACTATGGGTAAGTCATGTATTGAAACCGCATCATGTGTATCACCAGGAAAGGTCATCTACAGATAGCAATGCATGATTTCAAGACTTATAAACAATAAATTAGAAACACTTAGGATTGCTAAACTAGTCTCAAGTTGTAGACAAAATAAAAACACAAAGATTGATGTTGATTGTCTCAAGATCAGTATTAATTATGTAATTGATGTTAATCATATGAGTAATCATCATTGATCATAATAATGGATATAGAAATTTTAGAATGGGGTCCTAAAAAGGGGCTTTAAGAGATTCAAAAAGGCTTAGTGACTGGTTACTAATTATCTAAACAAATTTAGAGTAGTAAATAGGATATAAATGGACAATATAATAATTAGAATGCACTAAAATAGACAACATACTTACCTCTAAAAATGCTTCCTATACTGCAGAGAAATATCTCATTGAGAGGGATGTGATTAACCTTTGACAAAGTGAGGATAGGCTAAGATAGGGGTAGCGTTCTTCCATAGTACTCCATGGCAATTTCTTCAACATTTTGATGTACAAATTTAGTATTCTTCAGCTTGAGGATAGACTAGGTATAAATCAACATCAATCCTAATATGATCAATAATGATTGCAAGGACGAGTGTCGATCCTATCCAAGTTTAACCTATTTGTTCCAATAACTTCAAATCATGGGATTAAACTTAGTCTAGGTTGGTTTTTAATGAGGCTCGATTATGGAGAAGTTTTTAAGGAGTTAAAACAACTTACCTCTAATAAGTTTAGAGATATTATATTATATTTAGGGATGGTTAATTAGTTACTTAGGTAAAAAAAGTAATTAATTAGATTAATTACGTAATATAAGATGGTAAACGGTAAAACTATATTAACTAGCATAAAAAGGGATGGGGAAGGGGTAATACACATTTATTCATAATAAAATGGTGTAAATTTATAGTGTCTATAATAGGCCCTGACAACATCTACCAATAATTTATATCCCCCATCATATGTAAAAGGATGGTAGGAACATTGGTTTATGAAATCTTAGTTATCATACCCTAAAGACTTGTGAGAAGGTAATATCACCTCAATTTCATAGCCTAAAAAAAAGGAAAAGATATCTCTATTTTGATTCACAGGGATCCCACTAAGGTCAAGTGAAGTGCATACTTGGTGAATCTCTCAGGATAAAATAAGTGGTCACCTTCACATTTTTGGGTCACCCTATCGAGGGGAGATAAGCAAAAAATGACAAATAAAAGGAAATAAATGACTTATAAAGAACAAGTTTTTAAGCCCAAATTGAAATTGTGTGTTTTTATTAAGTTTAAATTGAAATGTTTGCAAATGGAAACATGGTTTTCTTTTTAGATCTAAAATCCACTCTTTTGGCTGAGGTCCTATGATAAAAGTGATTATAAATTTTCAAACATGCCTTTTGGATCAAAAATGAAGTCAAAAATATGTTTGTTTTAAGTCTCAAGATTTTATGTACATAGATTGAAACCATCATTTATCAGGGTGAAACCACTGATTCCTAAAAATAAACCACAAATGGAATCTTGGTGAAACTACCGATTAGCAAGGTGAAACCATCAAATAAATTAATGAAAATGCTACGAAGGATGAAATTGTTGAAAAGAATAAATAAATATTAATGTTACTAGACATGAAACCATTTAAATGTAAGGCAAAACCACTAAATAAATTGGTGAAAATGTTAAAAAGGGTGAAACTGTTGATTATGACAATCTAAAAAATGACATAAAATAAAAAATTGAGGGGTCAAAACCACTATTCTCTATGGTTAAACCACTGAAACATAAGGAAAAACCATTGTTTTCACCTGGGATGTAGTTTTATAAATTTTAGAAGAAAATAAGAATAATTAAGCCAATTTCTATATTAATTCTTTCAATTAGCAAAATGTATAAGGCCTAGAAGAGTTTGTGGGGTGGGTAGGGGTCCCAAAAAGCATGCCATTATGTAGACTAGGAATCTAAAGAGGTTTAATCAATAATTAGTGAATAAAATAAAAAACAACTTGAAAAACATAACTCTCTAAGCCTATTCACTAGGATTGAGAAAGATCAAACAATAAGTAAAATCAAGTAGAAAGCAAACAAACTCTTTATACCTTCCTTGGAGACTCCTTTTCTTTCTAGTATAAAGAGGTATGTACTTGGCTTGTAGACTAGATATATTTGGAAATGTTGATTCCACATGTGGGCAACATTTCCCGTTGTCTAATTTTGGTTTGTCTTGGAAATTGGCATGAGAATTTTTAATAAATGTGAAGCTCTAGTGTGATTTTTGCATGGTAAGTTTAATTCAAGAGAGCTTGTCTACAATAGAGGTGAAGGCCTCAATTTATATACTATTGGTTTGAATAAGAGCCATTGATATAAGGTCAATATCAATGGTGGATAAGGAGTCCTAAAACTCATGATTACACAATAAAGAGTGTGTAAGAGACTACATTTAAGGAAATTTTAGAGTGTGGAAGAGAATGGAAGAAAGGTGCAATTATTCATCTTTTGGAGTGTGTCATAGGTTATGTAAGAGGATCTTGTAAGAGATGTAAAAAAATGTTTAAGTGGCCATGTCATAGACCACCTTTACCACACTCCGCTCCATTCCATTGACTTGCCTTTATTATGTCATAAATGTGAGGTAATAAATTAATTCTAATTTAGGAAAATAGGATAACTTTAAAAGGTTATGGAATTCCATATTAGAAGAAGATTAGGTTTGATTAAATGGGATTAATATATAATTATAATAATGTGGTATCTTAAAATGTTCCTTATCCATCAAACACTTTATTTAATTTTCCTATGAAGACATTTACAATGCATCGAATTGATTCAGGATGTGTTTGACAAGCTTAACGTTTTGATATGACCCATTACCCTAATCAATGAGTTATTGTTGTAATTTTAGATTAAAGACGTAATTGTGTGGGAAATTTGGGTTAAATTATGATTTCTAGTTAAATTTGGATTTGGTTTCAATTTTTTTTTAAATTACAGTTTAGATAGAAAGTGGTTAAAATGAATTAACTACACAAAAAACCAATCAATGCTCAGTTTTTGAAGATGTTACTTAGTTTTTATCTTGCTCTTTCATTTCTTATATATTTTACTTCCATGCTTATAGTCAGTTATATATATATATATATATATATATATATATATATATATATTATGGAACTAACATATTTTTTAGATTTTACTTAAACTTTTTTTATACAGCTTAGCACTAGCTTCAATTATTTACACAACACTAGGTCATTTACTCATTAACTTTAGTTCCTATATTGAATCCTTTGGTGTTTTGTCTTTTTACACTATTTGATTTTTAGTTTGTGAATTTGTATTTTAAATACCATGGATAGGACCTGAAATTTACTCATAAACATCCATATTCTCATTCAAATAAATCATATTTCAAGTTTTTGGTTCCTTTTTATCACTTTACGTACACGTTTGGAGTCATTTATTATGCCTCTTGGATTCAATTTTTTGAGTTACATTGTAGGATCTTGGATACGAATAGGACTTCCTCAAAAATGGTCATAATTTCATTTCATTAATTTCTTTCACTCTCAACCTTATCTAGGTGTCCTCCCCAAAAGATAAGGCAATGATTGAGAGTAGTGTTTTCTTGTACTTCAAAATAATTATCTTCTTATATGGTAAAACTTTAACAATATATATTCATGTCTTCAGTCATAGATACCATTTCTCATGAAGATGATACATCCCTATCTATCACTATACCATGTTTACACATTTTTTGTGTTTGGGGCAACCCAATCATTATATGATCATTTCCATCCCCACCCCCAAATTTCACTATCACCTTTGGGCACACCAAGGTCAGTTTCAAGATTGCACTCTATTCTAACATGAAATTCTAAGAATTTTAAACACCATGGCCCTTTGTTTGTATCCTATAATTATTAATTTTAATCTCTCTTGTGATAGTCATTTTTATCACCCATGTTTGGTTTTCTACATCCATATGTAAGAGGAATAGAAAAATACAAAAGAGTTAAAATCCATATCATACAATAAAATTCCATGATTAAAAGGAAAATATAATCTTAAAATTTATATCACACAAAAATATGTGATATTTATTTGGCACATATCCTATTCAAGTCAAATATTAAACTCCACAGTTGGCCTCATGATAGACTCGAGGTCCATTGGCATGTGATAGGCTAGTAGACTAGGATAGGAGGTCTCATTATTATATACTCATGGTACTACCTAATTTATCACATAAATACCCAATATTCACTATATATAAATGAATTTTTAAGGGATTTTGGGGAATGGGGAACACATTTTGGGGAGGTAAGACCATTTTACTTTTTCATACATATTAGCCTTCATGGGATGATAATTATACTTCACTAATTAGCTCCAACTTATGTTTCTAGGTCAATCTCTCTAAGGTATTTATTGTAAAAGTTTTCTTAGTATTAAAAACTTTATTGGAGTGTATTTATTTTGGTAAATATTATGTTTTTACCTTGGTACCACCCTTCTCCCCCACCATTCATTTCATTTCCCCCCTTCACAGGCATGTTTATTTCTAAATATTTTCCCAACTTCTATAGTTCCTATTATCCATATCTTTTTGACATATTCAAAATATAGTAGTTTTTAGTTTATTTATTATTAGAATAAAACTTACATCTTTGATTTGTTTTAATATTTTATTTTTTTTATTGCCTTATATTTCTAGGATTTCTCTTAATTATGCTACAAAATTGGAGTTTTCTATTCACCCTGTTTTGGGGTCATTGGTCCCATTTCTCCTATTTTCATAATTTTTCCATATTATATTGAGTATGGATTGTTAATTATCTTTAATTTATGTTTTTTATATTCATAATTTATTATTTTTCCATCTTTGATTATGGATTGTTACTTCTCTTTCATTAATGTTATTTACATTCATAATTTCTTATTTTTCCATCTTTGATTGAGTATGGATTGTTACTTATCTTCCATTGGTGTTGATTATATTATTATGTTTCATAAATAATTAAGTTTGATATGGATTGTTACTTTTTTTACTTTATATACATTTTTGGGTATTTTATTCTTTAGTAGCCTTAGCAATCTTGATTTCACCTCTTTTTTGCTCACATTCCTTGGTCATTTGGTTCTAAACCTAGCCTTTATCATCCTAGATTAATAATTTCCCAAGTGTTTGAATATATGTTTTAATTTTTTCATTTAATTTGGCCCTATTGCATTTGTTATTTTTGATATCTATTCTTGTATCCTTAGGGTTTGTCCAATACATCAACTACACCCTCCACTAACAAGACTATAAATACATCTAATCATTTTGAAATATAGATAGGTAAAGGTATGTATATGGTACTTGAAATCATTTAATTTATTATCATTATTTTAGTCTTTAAATTACATTTCATTAGACCATTTATTGTGTTTATATGTTCTTTCCCAAAACACCATCCCAGGTTATACTCTAGTGACACATGATGAGTTCTAGGTGGGAAATATGTATACACATAAAAACATCAACTTTATCATTTATTGGTAATTTATCTCTTATATAAACCTATAAATTTTTAATCTCTTTGATTGCATTCCTTAAATGGTGTAATAAGAAATGGGTGGGTAGACCAATGGTGCTTCGCAAGAGACATTGTTCCTTATTTATCCCTACATCCATTCCAACTTTGCTAGAATTAATCCCCTAAGCTACCTCTTATCAATACCTATATTTTCATACTATGTCAGCTAGTTTGATGTGTTTATAACTAGTATCCATCACATCCTAACTACATCGATCAAATAGTTGTAGTTATAAATTTTTTGGTGCACACTTTATAACTAGGTTGGCTTGGTCAACCTAATTTAAAGTTAGTCAGCCTACTTCAGACTAAATTGAGCTAGCCAATAAAATTAGATAAATATGTGGGAGGGATTAGGGCCATTCATCATTATAAATAAAAGTCATTATTTTAATCCAAAATGGAGAAACATTCATTTTCAATTTCTATTGCTCACACTTCTACCCTAAATGTGCATTTGAATGAGTTATTGCTTAGATCTTGTCTTAGATGGAAAATCTTATCTTGTGTAATATTCTATGCAATGTGATGAGTCCTTTTAGCCTAGATCTGATTCAACAATTGATATTCTTAAAACCACAATAATATCTTTCAAAACATCATTGGCCAAGGGGGAGATTGAGGCTCAATAAGTCTTTTTCAATGTCAGTACATTCTAAACCTAACTCTTTCCATTTGATAGATAGAAATTGTGTAATTACTTGGTTAATGAATGTATGTATCCCTATTTGAATTATCTACACTTAAACTTAGTGTGGTCATAATATTATGCAAACTTTCCATTTATCCACTTTAGGTAGTTTAGGCCCCCATTTTCCTACCATGTCTCTTCTCCCATTTTGACATGATTTTAAACCTTCCCCTTATTTACATTATTTGGTTGTGATATTAAATTAATTTCTAAATGGGAACCTACTTAGGGATATTATTTTGTGTTTATTTCCTAGAGTCTTTAGAACCCTTTCTCTTGACATTATGTTTTAGGTGTTCCCCTTGTTAGGTGTAGTGGATCTATTAGTCATATCCATATTTCATTAAGTATTAATGGGTTATATTTCATTTACCTTCTCTAAGTCTAGATCTTTAGATGGGATAGTTTCAGGTTAATCCTAGTACATTTCATACATCCTCAAACAATAATGTAACTACTTCTAAATCTAACAGAAATGATGTTCCTTACCCCCTTATTTCTTCCTTGTTTTTCATCTTCTTCCAATTTTTTATTGTTTATTGGTTGAAATTTTAGGTTACCTTCTTCCTTCATTTTTTGGTTGTATTTTATTTTGGATTTATTCTTTGGCTCCTCTCATGGTTCGTATTCTTTGAGTTCCTCTTTTCTCTTTATACACTATAGTTCCTTATTCCTATAAATATGTGTCATTTTAATAGCCTCCCACCTTGTTTTATAGTACTCACTTATTTACTTGCAACACTTAGCTTTTATTGTTGTTTCCCATCCCAAAAGCTTATGAAAAATTCCATGTGATGACATCACATGATATATTGAGGCCACATGCCCATTATTCATATAGTTCTAAGGGAAATTAGAGGTTGGTAGGGATCCCTCCTTTCTTCTTCCCATTTTTGTTTTCCTTTCATTTATTCCTACTTTGTTGATGTATACATCTAAAATTCACTGCTTTATCACTCATTACTAATTTCATCCTCACTCCATACTAAATTTTCTTATTAACTATTTTTACATAATTATCCATAATTAATTCTAATACACTACTATAATACTCTATTATACATTTCCTACATCACATACTAACCTTATAACACCATCTCTCCCAATTAGTTTTATTATTAACACTTCATTCATCCTTAATATCTTCTTACATAATATCTTAGGAATTTTAAACTCCTCCCCCAACTACCTCCACTACATCTCCTATAAATCCTCCTCATAATTATATCCTAAACATCATTAACTTATCTTAATGGACTCTAGAAATATATAAGCTTCCTAGAGCCCCTCACCAAGCTTCCTCTAGACTTATCTAGGAAATTTTAATTCTTATAAAATTCATCCACTCCAGATATTCATGCTACATGGATGAAATCTAACCATTCATTTCCTATATCATCCACTACTTAATCAGCCACAACCTAATGCAAATTCAATATTATGAATCCTTGAATGAATATTTCCACCACATTATCTTTATTATCAACAATCAAGCCATTATCAAACATGTATTACTTCATTCCTGAGCATCACAAGAGTAATCTAACATTTAAAGCAACATAAGAATTCAATCAAGTCCTTGGAGCCATCCATAATTGTCAAGAGGAAGTTAATTGCATGTAAATTTGAGGTATAAGGATTCTTATTTGTGCTTCATTTATTTTGTTGCATTTATCTTTCTATTTTACTCCAGTATGATGTTGTTTAGTTTGGATATGGAGAGATTTATGTCTAGGATGTTCATGGTTGTCTATATAATCCCCTATAATCTAAATTAATTATACATTTTTCTTATGAATGTTATAGCATGCTCTAACAAGATTTTAGGTTCCTTAAAGAGAATATTTAGTGGCCAAAATCTTTTATTATATGTGAAATAATCATTTCTAGATTGGTAGCAAATTCAAGCTGAGTAGTATAGACTTCATCATATGGAGAAGTGGTTTCATCATTCTCATCAGTGACTTCATTCTAAATGCCAAACTAACTGTGATGGTTTTACTAATTGTTTAACATTTTTTTATGATTTTATCATAATCATGTTTGATGTTCTAGTTATTTTGTTGTCTTTCTAACTACTTTGTCATAGTTCTTAACAATTTCATTTTATTTGTGTAGGTTGTAAATCCATTACTTCATAAACAAGTCTTTGCTTTTGACATCAATGACTTCATTATGGATAAATTTAGTTGTAAGGTATAATTACTTCTATCTTATGCTAATCATATCTATCTATAACAAAGTCACTTTTGTCTTTTAGAAACTTTGTGTTTGCATTTAGAAACTTTGATATTCTATTAACAACTTCATTAATATCTATAGAAGTTTTTATTTTTTTAGTGTTCTAGTATTTTTTTGTATTTACAGCTTCATTCTAGTATTGACAACTTTGTATTCAATAAAAGTGGCTTTGATTCTTAATTTTTATTATTTGTTTCTGGATAACATATTATGCATAGCAAATTTTTTCTATATAGAAATGACTTCATCTTGAGGAGTAACAATTTTGCTTTGAGTAGAATCAGCTTTGTTTCTTATTATATTATTATACGTTACCCATCAAGAACCAATTTAAAACTAATAACCCTTGTTTTTAGGTCCACTCATCAAAGACATATCAAATAAACCCTTCTATAATATTTTTTTATCACACTTAATTAATTCAATTAATCAATTATTTTTATGTGTGTGTGTTTAAACTTAATCATCTTAGCATAGTCCTTTTATGTTTTATTATTTGTTCTACATGAGGTTAAGGTTATGTATGCTTTCCCATCAAACCCATAGAGTGATCTTTGGGATCAAAAATAGTCGATAAACCTCCACCCCTTTTTCTTTTTGAGGGGAAACATACTTGGAATTGATCCCCATACACTTGTCAAAATCATTAGGTGGGTTATGACATGGATTTCATCACCACACACTAATCCAAACTCCATGTTTTGGTAGATTATAAATATCAAGTAGAGTTATTGTAAAGCTAATCAAATAACCCCATAATTTTTTTTGTGAATTGAAGAGGTTACACTCCAATACTCGACCATCAAACAACATCATTATATGGAATTGGGCCCCACATACTATGATGTCTTTAGTGGATGCACCTTGAGAGCCTTGTAAAGCCTATATTGATACCCTTTGGCCAAAAAAAATAATTAGTACATATGAAATAACATCCTAAAATATCACTCACCACATGCATGCATATAATGTAGGTTGGGAGACCAACCTATTCACCACTTTATAATAGAAATATTTGTATACATGTTCCCTTCACCAAAAAAATCACCTCACAAAATTTACTAAAGGCTCACACATCTTTCAATCCTACTATCAAATTGATTAATCAGTCAAAACCATCACCTCATCAACATATAAACATCCCTTTACTTAATAAATCTAGACATGTATAAAATCATTTTTCATCACTCATCACAATTCTTTAATATTTTTAGATTCTAAAAAATATTTAAACTCACCTACATCATCAAAATTATTCACCTATGGAATCATCAACCCATTCAACTTAATAAAATTCCCATCAAATCACTTAATTAAACTATTATTGTCAAATCAACCTTGATTAGATTCAACCAAGACCTAGTTAACCTATTGCATCAACATCATTTTTTAGTTAGACCAAAATTATCACCCATTAAATTAAATCTCAATTCAACCCAATTAAAATCATGAGCTTGTCTTAGCTCACCATCCAAGTTAACAAACTAGTCCACCTAGGGTTGGTGTACCCTACCCCATTCAGATATCAACTAGCTCACATCCAAAGTCATGTTTTCTCAAGAAAATATTATCCATAATCATAGTCTCATATCACATTTGAAGTCAAAAACTTGATCATGTAAACCTTATCAATAAATATCCACCATATTATACCCATCTAAACACATATATACATTAGCCTTATGACACCCTTCTATCATCAACAACTCAAGATTGGATAATCAAAGCATAAATGTGATCTTAAAACTCTTTTATGGGGTGAGAAAAATCATGCTATTTATTAATAAAACCTTATTGATATGTATGCACATAAATAATATATATAATATGACTTGATAAATACTAACCAAGATAGATCCAAAGAACATCAGTATGTGTATGTCAATAAGGATGAGTTGTTAATCCATTTATTGAGGTGGGAGCTATACTTCCTCTCGATATTGACCAAGATATCCTAAGACATTATTCAAATTCTTGAATAATAAATTCTTACACCTAGCTAAAATCCTTTTAAAGAAGAAGAAGAAGAACCTTAGGCTGAATCTGTCAATATTAATTGCATCAAACTTGGCAAAGGGAATCCCACCTTAGAATACCATGTTGAACATAACCATAAATAAGCCTTGATTGATTATCTAAATAAAATAACACAAGTGGTCTCCCTAGTGTCTCAAAAATATCATGAGGCTAATAAACCTCAAAATCCTAAGAGGATGTCCAAAATTAATCCACCTCCCACATGTCAAAATTAAGAAAAGCTTGATCATCATCCATCATCATCAAGCCTATTTTCTTACCCCATGCTTGTGAAATAATGTAAATATATGAAGGATTTTATTAAAGTGATATAATCAGGTCCATGCAATAATAAATACATATTTGAAGACTTATTCCCCTATCCACTTGACAAGGACATACTACACGTTCCCTTCCCTTCTCATTTTGAACCACCTAAATTTGACAAACACAAGGGGAAGGGGGATCCAAGGGAGCATGTTAAGGAATTTATTATGGATAAAAGTTTCCTCCAGTAATGATTATCTTCTCAAATTATTATTTCATAGTCTTGGTGGACTAACTTTGGAATGGTTCACACACCTACTTAAGGGGTCAATTACATCATTTACAGATTTGTTAGAAAAAATCATTAATCATTTATCCTATAATATGGAGAATGAAATTACATTACTAGTATTGTAAAATACCAAAAAACATAGTGAATAAAGTCTTTCATCATTTTTAAATAGTTGGAAAATCATTATTAGCATATTTTTGTGTATGATCCCTGAGAAACACCTTGTTAATATCTTCATAAACAACTTAAATGAAGAACTATATTTTCAATTATGGCTTCACTATGCAAATAATTATGATAAGATTATTGGAAATGGTGCACAAATTTAAAATTATATCATTGATAAAGGCTTAATCAAGGTATTTTCCAAAGACAATCAATATAAAACTAATACCTCAATAGAAAATCCAAAGTTCTTCAACAAGAATAAAAATGTGATTGGTGATGGATTTTTAGATGCCAAACATGTCTAAAAAATCCAAGGCTATAATCCTTTTAAATATCAAATTGAATCTAACATAATTTTACTTGGAGGTAATCTAAAGATAAAATATAGGAAGCAATGATACACTAATCTTAGTGAACCTATAGAGATAATCCTAAAGAAGCTTATACCTACTAACATGATTTTTCTTCTTGAAACAAAACCATTTATTGAGAGTCAACCAAAACCAACATGGTATAAGTAAAATGAATATTTTGGCTATCATTGATTCAAGGGTAATGACCCATAAAGATTCATGTAGCTCCAAAATTATATACAGTGTTTGATTGACCATGAAAAAATAAAGGTTGAAGGAGAGGAGTCTTCTTACAACATTAGTAACTTAGAATATACCAAGATCCTTTTCCCAAGCATAAAAAAAAATATAAAAATATACATCAAGACCAAGGTTAAATATCTCATTCTAATCATGTGGACTATAGGAGGGACCCTCACCATTATAAACTGGTTGTTGGCCACATTAACCATTGTAAGCATAGAATCTCCATTATCAAGATAAGGGCCAAATCTCCTGAATAACCTCCAATATAAGAATGTCTTATTATTAAGATCAAAGGAAAATTTTATAATTTTTTCACTACCACATGCCATGTAAAAATAACTATACTAGGGTCACCTCATAAATCTCCCCATCAAAGGGTACCCCCAAATGTTAATGACCCAAAGCCTCTTCTGACTACTCCTATAAGTGACTACAATATCAACCAACAACTTGAGAATACCCCAACCCATATTTATATTATGAATATTCTAAAATTATCATGTATCCACAATGAAATTCTTAACAAAACTCTCTAGGATTCAAGAGTTTTGATAGATATTAAACCCAATCAGTTCTAATCCCTTTTGGGTCATCTCTCATCTACCCAGCAACTTACCTTTGATCTGAAAGTCATGTCTCCTCTTGGTATAAATCAAAATAACCAATTGTATATTTATGTCTTAATTTATAATAAAAAAATTAAGAGAGTTATTGTATATGGTGGGTCTGGAGTCAACCTATGCAACATCAATCT
Source organism: Torreya grandis (assembly GCA_037957365.1). NCBI lineage: Eukaryota > Viridiplantae > Streptophyta > Pinopsida > Cupressales > Taxaceae > Torreya > Torreya grandis. The sequence goes on from JARHVA010000320.1 coordinate 2,555,535, forward strand.
GATTAAGAGTCTATAATATTTAAAGTCCATACTCGGGCCACATATTATCATGATCAAAGCTTATGATGGAAATTAATGATGATTATCTATCATTATACACCTTATTATCATGGTGTGGGGAATTATATATCAAACCCTAATCCATGTGGTAGTCTTTCAATTACCCTACAACATCATTCTTGGTCATCTTTGGATACATAAAATGTAGGTTGTACCATCAACCCTTCATCAATGTCTTATATTCCTTCATTATGAAATGAAATTCATAATCCTTGGTGATCCAAAACCCTTATAATATTTTACATCATTGGATGGACACTATCAAGATGACCTTTATTATCCTACCATTAAGAGTGATCCTCCTATCAATAATAAGTCCAAGTCTTACATCAATTTAGATGATTCACTATCCACTTCCTATAATTTATTTGCATCTTCCCACATCAAAATCATCCCTAAAGTATGTGGTGAATATGGATACCACACCTTCAATATTGGTAAGCTCCATGTGTCACCACAAAGTTATAAAAATCCCACCTTGAAGAAGGGTAGGTTGATATCTTATTAGTTTTTCAAGATGACATTTTCTAAATTTGGCCTCCTATTATAATAATAGATCGAGCTATCAAATGAATCTCAGATCTCTAAAAAAGGCCTCAAATCATGTTTCTAACATCTATAATATTTTAAGGATAATAAAATGTGATAACGTGAACTATAAATGAAATGGACTTGAAATCCATGATTAGGTAATTTTATATGCCATATTTGCTAAATGTCATCTGTTGGATCATAATCTAAGATATAAACCACCATGGGGTGATCCATATGATGTCACCTTTGACACCTCAATTTTTTAATAATCATTATCTAACAAAGATGTTGAAACAAAGTATATTCATAGTCTCTAATAGGATTTTTCTACCATGAACCTCTATATTGACACATTCATCTATTCCATTAATCTTGACATCCACTACCCCGACCTAGTTGACTAGGATAAGTAGAAAGAACCATATTTTGATATCTTTTATAATGATGAAGCCATCACAAATATCATGGGTGTAAAGGACCATTTACCATTAGGATACCAAAAGAAGTGGTTAAAAATTAATTTGTATGTGTGTGCTTACATTGGTGAGCATGTAGACTTCCTTAGATTTAAAAAATTAGAAGAATCAAAAGATGATCACAAAATTAAAAATAGTAAAAAAATAGAGTTCCCTATAGAAAACCTCTATGAGGTATTAGTGAACAAAAAATGAAAATAAAAAATGAAAAATAAATATGTATTTATTGGTGAAAACCTCTCTGAGGTGCTAATAGTCAAGGGATTATATTTATCCTTTGAGCATGACATTGTAACATCAGATCAACCCCAAATTATATCATCAATAAATTATATTAGTCCATAATAATGTAAGGCATTTGATTATCTATTCATATAATTTCCAAATATCATCCAGACACCTAAAAAATATTAACTTCCTCCTCCTCTAGCATATATACAGGATCAATCACCATCATTAGTCCAATAAATAATTGATTTTAACATTGAAACAAAATACAACCCCAAGAAGATTAATCTTGGGGCTTCCCTCAATTATAAATAATGAGAGATCTTGACTACTCTTCTCAAATAATTTATTAACATCTTTGTTTGGTCTTGTACTAACATGTTAAGCCTGGATCTATCTTTGGTCGTACACCACCTAGTCATCCATCTAGATGTTAATCCTATTAAGTATAAACTTCATAAAATACACCCCAAGGTGGTGCTCCTATTTAAATAAGAGCTAAAAAAGTTCCTAGATGTGAGCTTCATTCATTTCATTAACTATTTAGAGGGGATATTGAACATTATACCTATCAACAAACCACAAGGTGGTATCCAAATCTATATTAATTTTAAGGACATCAATAAGGCATGTCTTAAAGATGACATTCTGCTACCAAACATTAATATGATAGTTGACTTGATAGCTGGCTATGAAATTTTATCACTCATGGATATATTGTTAGGTTTTATTCAAATTCATATCACACTAGAGGATTGACATAAGACAACTTTTACCACTCTGTAGGGAACATTTTACTACCATTTCATGCCCTTTAGACTCAAAAACATTGGTGCAACATATTAAAAAGTAATGAATTTAATATTCCATGACATGATGCATAATATCATCAAAGATTATGATGATGAAATTTTGGGCAAGTCAAGAATTTGAGATAAACATCCTATAGTTCTCAAGATTATTTTTTAAAAACTAAGATAATATAAAGTCCAGTTAAATCCCAAGAAGTGCATCTTTTGTGTCACATCCAAAAAACTTTTGGGATTGATTATGTAACAAAGATAAATTGAATTCAATCAATACAAATTCAAATCCAATACTAAGATGCCTCTACCATAAAATATAAATCATCTTTAAAGTCTCCAAGTAAAACTTTAGGCCATCTATCATTTCATATCACAGCTAGTAGATAAATGTCAACTATTCATGCATCTTCTAAAGAAATGGGTTGAATATCACTAGAGTCTAAAATGTTAAAAATATTTTGATGATTTAAAATAGTATCTTTTACATCCTTCAGTCCTATCACCATCAAAGCTAAGAAAACCATTTATTTCTTATATATAATCAACTCAATGTGCCATAGGATCCCTCCTAGAAAAGCATGATGAGCATGAAAAAACAATCCATTTATTACCTCAGCAAAACATTAGTGTCATATGAGCTCAACTATACCCCAATTGAAAAGGCATATTTATCAGTTATCTTCACATCCTATAAACTCTATAATTACATGATAAACAACCAAGCCAAGCTCATTGCCAAGATCGACCCTCTAAAGTATATGTTGTTAAAATCATCCCTTATAAGATGAATGCCAAATAGATCATGCTTCTTAGTGATTTTTACATTGATTATATCGATCAAAAACTAATTAAAGGACAAATTTTGGAATTTTCATTGGTAGAATCCACTTTGTTTGATACGCAACCATTGTCTATAGGATTTCATGATGAATGCATCCTAGCAACTAATGATTCACATATTTGGAATCTTTATTTTGATGGCTCCTTCACTAATCATGACTTGGGAGATTACATACTTATAATCATGCCTCAAGGGGATCTCATCCCAAATATAGAGTATGAGGAACTTATTATGGGTCTTCAACTTGATCGTAAATGGAATATCCAACATATCCAAGTCTATGGTGATTCATAATTAATAATTAAATGGGTCAATAATGATTTCCAAACATAATATGATAATTTTATCCCCTAAAAACACATGATTGATAGTCTTAAAGCATGGTTTCGACATGTCACATTTAAGTAAATTTCATGAGCCATCAATGAGTTCATAAATGTAATGGATACCATTGGTTCTCTACTTGATATGTCTCTGGACACACATCAACATTAATTCATGGTTGAACAACTATTAATTTTGGCCCATCAAAATCCTATGTCAAAAAAATGTTTGTGAAATTGTTGGTCCTAGTCCTCCATGGTATCTATATATATATTATTACCTTCATGATAATATCTTTCCCCATAACCTTAACCAACACCATTTCAAATATTTCATTTAAAAATACTCTCATTTCACCATTCTTGGCAACACACTCTATCAACAAGGATATGACAAAACCCTATTGAGATCTTTAAACTTAAATGAAGCCCACTTAGTAATAATGGAGGTTCACAATAGAATATATTGAGTACATACCAATGGTATATTCCTAGATAATAATCTCTTCTAAATATATTATTATTGGTAGACTATGGATCATAACACTTGTCAATACATCATGAAGTATGTGGATTTTCAAAAACATGGATACCTAATTCATGCTCCATCATAGGAACCATGACCCATAACCACTCCATGTCCTTTTTCCACATGTGTATTTTATCTTTTTGTCAATATTATCCCCTCATCATCACATGAACATAATCATATTATCACAATTACTGAGTATTTTACTAAGTGGATAGAAGTTATGCCACTCACTTATGTCACTAATAAGTAGATTTATAAATTCATCCTTAATAACATCATTTGTCTCTATGGTATCCCCTCTATAATTATTTTTTATAATGTAAAATAATTCAAGAATAAATATGTCAAGGCCCTATGCAAATAATTCCACATCCAACATAAGTGGTCCACGTCATATTACCCCTAGGGTAATGATGCAAGGGCATCCATGTGGACCCCAAAATAGTTCTAATTTTGGATTTCAATTTCTTGTATTTTTTTTCAGGTGTGTTAAGTCCTAATAAATTCATAGGAATTAACTCTATTAGTCCAAGTGACATAAAATTTGAATTATGTAGTTTCCCTCCATAACTGCCACATTTGAAAATTTGAATTTTTAAACCTTGTTGAAGGATTTAGATGCATAGTTTGAAGGTAGCAAAGGTTATAGAAATTTAAATAGTTGTTTAAGATGTATTAATTATTTTTTAAGGTCATAAACATGTTATTTAGTCTTTATGCATAGTAATATAGTTCATATAGTGGGAAAATATTAAAATGCAATGTAATTTTCAAGTGCTTCCATGTAGAAACCTTCAAGAATTAGTTATGGTTATTGTAAAAGGTGGTGGAGTTAGTTTTTTAAATTATTATTATGTTTTTAATTATAATTAGGGAAGAGATAATGAATTTAATAAATTAAATTTGATGAACAAGAGGACTGAGATAATGAAAATTCTGAGTGCATTGTTAATGCATGGCTATGAGTAAGAATATGTTATGTGTTTGGACCTTCCACTTGTAAGTGGTTATATATTATGATTGATTTTTATTTGATAAATTTTTATGATATAAAAATTTATTTAGTAACATTTTTGAGATAGATAGATAGTCTCATTTGATAAGACATCCAAGCCTGGTAGTAGGAGACTTGCATATACAGCCTTATAAAAACAAAATGGTGTAGCACTTAAACCTCTTGGTAGAGAGTATTGGGTTTTGATACAAGGTAATGTTTATTGTTTAGATTAAAATTAAATTTCATAAATATTTAATGATTCCTTAATTAATTGAAGTCAATCCATAGGTTATAATGGTTGTTACAGTTGAAAAACACTGAGTTTGCTATTGTAATCTTTATCTTGAATGCTAGTTCAGAATCCAAAGGGAATAACCATGGATGTGATAGTATTGAAATAGTTTCTTGATGTTAAAATAAACCATTTATAATTTTTAAAGACTATTTACAAGTTTAAAATACCAAACTCTGAGTGAAACACCTGTTTACTGCTAACATTATCTATAGTACAGTAACCTGTAGATTGAGATTATTGTCTTTAAAACTTGTTTGGAATCCAAATGATATGAAATAAGGGTTATATATTCATATTAAGTTATGAAAACATATTTATAGGTCATAAATGTATTATGAGTTGAAAATATTGGCAAAACCCTATTATAACCCCTATTTCCTATCATAACACAGCCAATTAGAACTGAGATCTTATGATTATGAATAAATAAGGGTTTTTAGAATGTGATTACCAAATTGAAGAGTTATATTGTATATATAAATACCTAAATCAATAATTTTTTTGGTTTAAAACCCTATATAAAACAAGAAATAACATTTTGATGAGCCTCGGCCTACACAGTCTTTAGAAACCCTACCAACTAGGGTTTAGCCTATTGGGAGAAATATAACTAGTGAAAAATCCTAATTTTTTGTAATATTGTGTTTTTTTATGTAACCTAAGTTAAATTACATATTTATTATCATGTAACATACTTTTAGTATGGACTTATAGCAAGTGACCTTGAATAAGGGCTTTAAAAGGCCTAATTAGGAAGGCTAAAAGAAGGAAAGTGTACCTAGAGAGAGAAATAGGGTCTCAAATTTGACCCACAAGTGAATTTTAAATGTGAAAAAATATAATAAAATTATTTTAAGTCATTATTTTTATTAATTTTTCCATACTAATCCACTTGCAGGTGCAAAAGGGCTACGAGGAAGGCTAGTTTGGCAAGCAGAGTTGCATAAGTGTGAGATAAGGTTTGAGATAGTTCCAAAAGTGTTATGTAGAGTTATTTGAGAACATTATAAACAATTTGAAATAATTTTAATTTATTTAAATTATTTTTTTTCATGGTGAAATAACTCATAGTCCTAAAACTAGTAAAGTGATCATTATTCAATAACAAGAGAAGGGAAAGACTTGTGCATGCTCTACATCAGGTAATGGCTAAGTAGAGGAAACCAACAAAACTATCATAAATATAATCAATAAAATATTAAATGATGTTTTTCATGATTAAAATCTTCACTTGTATCTAATTTTATGGGCTTACTGAACACACATTCATCCTTGAACTGGAACTACTCCATAATCCCATGTCTTTGGTGTTGAATCCATCTTGCCAATTGAGATCAAAATACCCTATTTATGTATATCACTCCAAAGCCTCATAAATGAATAAGTATATAGGTATACATAAATTTAATATCTATAAATCTTTGATGAAAGACATATTCATTCCCTTAATCACTTAAAGTCATCAAAATTGGATATGTAACCAATACAACAAGAAAGTTTGGCCAAGATAGTTTTAAATTGGAAATTTTGTCCTTAAAGAGAATAAAATAAATACAAATGTTGATCATGAAAATAAGGTAAAGTTTGATCCAAATTGGTTTAGACCCTATGTTATAGATATAGCTCTTGGATGAAAGACATCTTTATTCCCTTAATCCCCTGAAGTCATATCAAAATCAGATGTCTAAGCAATACAACAAAAAAGTCTAGCCAATATAGTTCTAAATTAGAAATTTAGTCCTTAAAGAGAATAGAATAAATACAAATGTTGATCATGAAAATAAGGTAAAGTTTAAGCCAAATTAGTTTGGACCCTATGTTATTGTTTCTAAATTTAGTTCAAGAGTGTATAAACTAACTACTCAAGACATTTAAGAATTGGATGAGCCAATGAAAATCATGAACCTGAAGTAGTTATATATCTAAATCAGATACATAGTGAAAAATAATTCACACCTTATTTTACATAATTTTATTAAAAAAAACTTTCATCCAATGGTGAAAACTAGCTCCCTGATGCCTTGGATAAGCATGATGATTAAAACTAGTCTCTGGTGTCATTTTTGATATGCCTTTATCTAAAATCATCTCATATATAGACCTCATATACTCAGGGTTAATCCATCCATCCTATCCCTTTTGTCCCATCATCCTATATTTTTTCCCATTTCACTTTTCCTATCATATCCATCATCCCATTCATCTCATGTGACCTTGGCCTTGGATTGTGTACACAAGGTAATTTTGGGGAAATATTTGACATGAAAGTAAATTTTAAACTTGAGTACTTTAACAAAATATAGGATCCTAAAAATAAAATCCTTGGATAACTATCTAGAGCTTCCTTTTGATCCTTCCCTTATCCATCATCCTTCATTACTATGTTACTTCATCTTTCATCAGTCCTACCCTCTTGGCTAATAATTTTATATTCCCTTTTTCCAAATTTTCCTATTTATGTATATTATCCATAAACACTATTAAAAAATACCTCATCCTAACATTCTATGTCCTATAAAATTTTGACCTACATCCCTCAGCCTCACCATCCCTTGTCACTATTCAAAAAGTCACTATGTATATATAAAATATCTCACCCTAAGGAATTTATCATGATGTAGGGGTAAATATTCAATAATACTAAGTTGAATCAAAATTCACGTATTCCCCATCCCTGGTATTGTTGAGGTAACAAAGGTTGAATCGTAAAACCCATCATCACTGTGCATATTCATGTGTGCCATTTTATGATTTGTGTTTGTGTATATTCATTATGTGTTTTTAATTAAATGTTAGCCTGTTTATTTGTAAATATTTATAGTCACATTGTTTTTTTATTTTTCCTTTTATTTTTTCCTTTTATGTCTTATCTTGTGTTTTTATGTAGTGTCATGAATTAGGGGTGTCATCTTGGTCCTCTTTAATAACCAACAGTACACCACACTCAATGTTACTTGCACATATTTATCTTTTTATATTTGCATTATGGAAATAATACATCATTATTATACATATATTATGAATAAATTTACCTATTTATATAGTAAAAAGTATTCTCTAAACATTCATCACTCAATATATCTCCACATAACAAATATGCATTATCATATAACACTTCTTATTTGGTCAACACATCAATCTATCATACATATCCATCTAACATAAATCATTTTTATTATTAAAATATACATTAAATACCATGAAATCACATACATCATTATCTAATGAATGTTTAGCATATCATAATCATCATTAACATACATGTCTATTTACTTTAAACATAACATCATAATTCCTACACATCATCATAATATATTGCAAATCACCTATCCTATCAAATCCATTCATCAATCTTATTAAATAAACCATAAAAATCACATCATTTATATAATTTAATTACTATATAATCATATACTAACCATAAATCCAATCATCTACCCAATTTAATCATTTATTATATCATCTATCAAAAAACTAACATGTCTAATACTCATCATCCTCAATAATCCAATCTAATCCTAATCAATTTCCCTAGGGAATCATTGGGGAATTGTCATAATATAATCTATCTTATCATTTCTCATCACATAACTCCCTTCTATGGAGAAATACATTAGCCTAATGTATCTCCATACTAAATAGGCAACACTCAATCACATGGGGTGTTTGAAGTTATCTAGGCCACCATTTTTGTATCCTTCATCCACTGACCACTTGTCCTCATATCATTTCCTCAATTATCCCTTATATATCCTACTCACATCATTATTTTTGTTAATATAATCCTTGAAATTCATCAATAAATCTATCTATCATCCAATCAAAGTTCACAACTCTCCCCAGCATGCGTCATTATCTAGGATGCATCTAAATCTTTTGAAATCAGTCCATCCATCTAATCTAATCTCATATTTCTCTTTGGCGTGCATCTTTGCCTAAAATAAATATAAATCTTAATACATTAATCCATCCATCCAATCAAAGCTCATATATCTCCCTGACATGCATCCTTGCTTGGGAAACATCCTAAGCTTATGACATCACTTAATAAATCATCCAATTTTAAGTTAAAACTCTCTTTGGCATGATTCCTTGCTTAGGATAACATCCAAAACTTATGTCCTCATTTATTATCCTCTATTTATGACTTCTTCCCTCAACTAGGGAACTTCCAAGGTTGTAACATCATCCTCTTCACTAAATCATCTATGTATTTACCAAGGGCATTACCAAAAGTGTGTTTTATTGATTACATCAATATTATATTCATCATCACATTTCATATCCATCATATTTATTTCAAAACCAACCCTTTATCCATTCACACATCCCACCCCCCATTTCTCTTTCAATTGGCCACCCATATTGTTCCTCCATACATGACCCCTCAAGGGGGCATCACTTGTACTAACTTACTAATTTTCATATTTTTTATATTCATTAAAAGTATATTACTTATTCCTATCATAATTACCTTTCAAAGAGGGGGAAAATGTATACATTTAAAATTATCTACTTTTTCACTCATAACTAATGCCATCCTCATTTCATACTAAATATTATTATTAATTTTTTTTATATTGTTATCCATAATTTATTATAATATACTACTCTAATACTCCCTTCTACATTTCCTACATCACACACTAACCTTATAACACCATCTCTCCCAATTAATGTTCGTATTAACACTTAATTCATCCTTAATATCTTCTTACATAATATTTTAGTAATTTAAAATTCTCCCCCAACTACTTCTACTACATCTCCTACAAATCCTCCTCTTAATTGCATCCTAAACATCATTAACTTATCTTTATAGACTCTACAAATATCTAAGCTTCCTAGAGCCCCTCACCAAGCTTCTTCTATAATTCTATAGGAGTTTTAGTTCCTATAAAATTCCTCCACCCTAGATATTCATTCTCAATGGATGTAATAGAACCATTCATTTCTTCTATTAACCACTATTTAATCAACCACACCCTTATGCATATTCAATCTTATGAATCATTGAATGAATATTTCCACCACCGTATCTCTACTATCAATAATCAATACATTATCAAGCATCCATTTCTATAGTCTTGAGCATCACAAGAGCAATCCAACATTTAAAGAAACATAAAAATTCAAGATATTCCTTGGACCATCTACAATCATCAAAAGGAACTCAATTGCATGTAAATTTGAGGTTTAAGGATTATTATTTTTATTTCATTTAGTTTGTTACAATTATCTTTCTCTTTTTCTATAATGTGAGGTTGTTTAGTTTGGATAGGGAAAGAGTTGTGTCTATAATGTTCGTGGATGTCTATATAATCCCCTAGAATATAAATGAAGCATAAAGTTTTCTTTAACTATTTCATGTTCTCTAAAAAAAATTCCTTTATCTTTAATTATTACATGGTTACTATTTTAACAATTCTAGGAATAATTGGGGTTTTATTACTAATTTAGTTAAAGGGTCTAGATTGATAAATCAGTAAATAATATTTGGCAAATAAGCTACCAATTTATGAAATTTATTTGTAATTAGAGATCTTCTAAAAATAGTAAAAAGAGGGAGAAAATAATACTTAGCTTAAACTGTGTTGATCTGACTAAGACAAGATCTGACATTCACTATGCAAGCCTAGAATACTATCATAAACAAGATTTTGAATTTAATTCTCTAATTGGATAGGGGCACCAAAAATGGATAGGAGTGGCACCAGTGTTGTAGTGCTTGTTTGACATTATTGTCTTGAGGATCTGAGCTTTTTGGGTTTTGTTCGATAGGTTTGTGTGACCCTGTCTCTGAATTTTTAGTAGTAGAAAGTTAGTAGAGCTCATGTATAGTATATTTTATTCTTTAAACCCTATATTCCATTATACTTTGACCAATTTCAAACAAGAAGGGGGGTTAGTGTGTGTAATATTCATTGGATGTGGATCCACAACCATTGTGTGGTCATGCTACCTACATACTAATACTCTGAAGAGGGATCAAGCCATATGTAGTTCTCCCTTTTAAAGTTCTTGGTGCAATTATGATATGAGAATGCAAGGAAATGTTAAATTGGGTATGCTTGAGATGACTAGGGACTAGTGTAAGGATTTGAATAAGCTAAAAATAGTATTAGATGGATGTATGTAGAAAATAGGGAATTGTGTTTGAGTAGTCTTGCTTGTATTCTTATTTGCTTTGTGATATTTTCCAACCCTTTCCAAACGATCTTTGAATGGGATTTTATAGGGATCTATTGGTCATGGATTGAATTTTCTCACATTAGGCTGACAAAGATAAGGATGAGAAACTAGAAATAATTGACTATTGGGGATAGAAATGAGTTTGAACAATAGTGCTAAAAGTGGATAAGAGTGGCATTGGTGTTATAGTCCTAGTGTGGCACTAGTGTCCTAAGTAGACAAGACCTAGGGGGATGGATTGGTCATGAAAAGAGGGTCTTAACTCAACTGAGATCAAGCCCAGAAGGTTATGAATGACTGGGAATTAGTGAAAACAATCTTATGAGGGTCATGAGAATAAGCAAGAGGGAACTATGGGTTGGGTTTAATTATCCATGCTCAAGTTACCAATTTTTGCATTTTATATGACTACAGTTACACATTTTAGCATATTATGATTATATACCTATTGGTATAAGTTATGCATTGTTATGCACATAGAACTAATATTATTACTTAGTTAGATACATGACCTATATGTTTATACATATTATTATAGATTCATAATTGATTATGGGTATCATTCATGCTCACTTTGGTTGTGTATGATTGTATTTTTGAGCTATGAATTTAAAAATACTATATATCAAATTTAGCCCAAAACAAAATAACATCAAAGGGAGAGATTATGAAATCTAATAAGAAATAATAGGAAATTATTACCATTGCCTTGCTTCTCTTATCCTCTCTCCAAAATCTTCAAGTAGATTTTTAATGATTATTGATTTTGCTTGTGGATTGCTATGGATAGACTTAGAATTTTGGCATAATTATAGCTTGACCAATTACTTTTATTATAACATGGATTTTTTTATCATATTGACATGGAGATTTTATGTATTCATCTATTGATTTGGCCATGGAGGAGTGGTTTATTCAAATAGATAGATGGAGGGAAGATCAATGGCCATTATTCAAATTTGGGTTAAGAGGATCAATGATGGAGCAATATCCAAGGAATTAATTTTTTGTTGGAAGCCTCTATAATAGAGATTTTTAGAGAGGAGGGGCTAAGATGGAGAGGATTTTAGAATTGGAGAATTCTAGAATCCATTAGGAGGAGATAATGATGATTAATGATTGATTTAATAAGTGATTAGAGGCTAGGCTTATAGGAATTCATAGGGGTAGGTAGGTAGGTGGGTCATGGGAATTTAAAATTCACAAATATTAGACTGGGATTAGTTAGTGGATAATAGGGGATTAGGTAGATTAATGAAGAAGTGGGATAGGAATAAGGTTAATGGATAAATAAAAATGAAGGGTGATGTTAGATACATGAATAAGATGATTAGTAAGGATGATTTAGATAAAATTGGATGGGATTAATGGTCATTAGATGAAATTGGTGATGTTAGTGATAATAAATAAAGTGAATTTAGTTGTATACATTTTTCCCCTGTTTGAAAGGGCATTATCAGTGGATGAAGTGGAAGGATTAATGGTCTTTCAAAGAAGAAAGACATGAGATGGATGTGTTTTAGTGGATATGATGCTCCCTCAAGGGGACATGTGTGGAGAAAGGAGACATATGGCCATTAAAAAATAATAAATGAGGGGTGGGATATGATGAATAGATAAGGGGATGGGATGTTAAATGAAGAAGATGAATTTGAATTGAGCAATAGTTATTGATTGATGATGCCCCTAGAAAAGACATATGCATATGGATTGAGAATGAATGTGTCACAATTTTCAACACATCCTAAGGGGTAATAAATCATAACATGATGATGATAAGATAAAAGGCCACAATCTTTAGACATATCCCAAGTAAGGACTCATGCTAGGGAAAGTTGTAGACCAAGATAAGACTAAATTGATAAGATGAATAGTGAGTGTATCTCAAGTCTAAAGTTGAGAAATATGAAGAAGAATATGAGAGAGAATAATTAATATGATCAAGTGACCAAAATATGAAGTGGAAGAGTTAGTATGCAATACATTAAATTAATAATCTATAATGGGTTTAATAATGATGATGCCCTTAGAAAGGACACATGTAAGGGAGTGAGAGATAATAATAAATTTACAGTCTTGATCATGCTCCAATCGAAATAAAAAACAATTAAATTTTAAATGATGAAATGACCAATCAATGATAACAAAATAAAATATGGATATTGTGATTTGTTAGGCCCAATCAACAAGTATGGCAATTAACAAAAAGATTAGGGAGATTATTATGGGGATGGTGATTGATCAATAGGTTTATTGATTAATTATTTAGATTATAGCTCAAGGATTTTAACTAATGCAAGATGAGAATATAATGAAGGATAGGAGACATGTGATGATGAATGATAGGTAAAGAGGGGAGAGTGGTCAAGCTGACCTTAGGCATGTTATGTGACTATGCGTTGCCTACATAGTCTAAAAAGACTTCAGGTCAATCTAGTTCAAACTAGATGATATATGATAAGATAAACTAGAGGATGATGATTATGATGGATATTAGAAATGTTATTTGTTAGATAGAGGATGGGACTTAGATGTTAGACATGAAGATAGAGGACTAGGAGAAATGATAGAAGATTAGAAGTTATATGTTATGATATGTTGTTAGGTTAGACGACTAGACCTCGATGATCAAATTGATGATGCAATAGAAAAGATTAGATTATTAATCAAGTGATGAAGATAGGATAAATGATGAGTGTATTCCATTATCAAGCCATAATTTTTGTAATAAGGCTCATCATAGTCTTAACAATCCAATGAAATATAGCACTTGGTAGTATGCCCCAAGATATAAGTATGACCCAGAAGATGTTGTGCCAAAGTGCACAAAAAGGGGTGATTAGTGAACTTTGCATCATTAAGGGCACCTAAAATAATCATTGTAGTCTTTGGTGTTATCATAGCATCCTCATTTAATTCCCAACAGACAAAAAGAGACACAATATAAGATTAAAAAGAAACATCAACAAACATAAAAGATTCATATATATATATATATATATATATATATATATATATATATATATATACATGATAAAAGATATGCAAAAAAGTCAAATAATATACAAAAAATACATATAATTATCTTCATGCAATGTCATTATGTCTTGTCTAATGGCTTGGATTTAGAAATGTTAGGATGATTGATTATGTGATGAGTTGGAATAAGTTTATCATGATGATGTGAATTTTGGTTTAGGTTATAGACTTTGGACAAGGGTGTGGATTTCAAATAGATGAGTGATTAGGATTAGGATAAGGTTGTTGAATACATAGGGAAATATGACTAGGATCTTGGGACAAGGCAAGATGAGAAGAGGATAAGATAGATAAGACTTTAGATGGGATATTTAGGACATATAACAAGATGGCATATGACAAGATAACTTATAAGTTTTTTTATTTTTTGGATTTTAATATTTTTAGGGTTTTTAGAAATATTTCAATTTTTTTGGTCTTTTGAGATATGTATGTACACTATACAAAAGGGGTTACTATCAAAGGGACTACCAAGACTAGTAACTAGGATAAGGATGGATGGAATGACAAATGGATGTTGATGATACTCAAAGAAGTTGATGGATGTGGAAGAATAGAGTAGGGATCACCAATGACCACATCATGAAGGAACCAAATATCTAGTTTCTCAAGTTTCCACTGGAGGCTATGAAAAGTTTATTTTAAAACATTTCATTCTCTATTTCCTTGTGAAGGTCAAGACTAGGAGAAAAGAGGGACACAATAGGATGTATAATATGATGGTAGATGATGCAATGAATAGAGGTATATGACATGGATGGGATTATATGGAAAAAATGGATTTTCCCCCAAGTGTTGAGGTACAATGTAGACAATAGATTATTTTACCATCATGCTAGAAATTTGTTTTCATCATGGTACTTGTCCAAGGTGCCAAAAGACTAGTTTTCATCATTGGATGAATGATTTTCTATTTTATTTTTATTTTTAACTTATTTTATTTTATTTATTTATTTATTTTTATTTTTTGGATGGCATCTCAATTTATTAGATATGGGTGTGAGATGAAGGAATGCCAACACTTTCATTCTCTTCAACCAATACCTAATTTAAATATGTGTGATGCTAGAATCATGTTGTCAATGATATATTCATGAATGTTTATGTGACCTTTGTTGATTCTTGATTTAACATCCTCCAGACATCTCGACTAGGTGTATTTATAGCCCCTATGAGAGATAATATTTCCTAGGGATTTGAGGTATGGTATGGATGGGATTATGTCTTGATTACAATAGACATGTGATTAGAATAGGAGTGGAAAAGCATATATCATTAGACATGGTGGAGGGTAAATTATCGATTGGTGTTGTATGTTAAATGATATTAAAGGATCCAAGACCTTTTGAATTATTTTCTCTTTGGTCCAAACATTAGGAGGATTGTCAACCATATTATGATTACTTTTTAAATATTTTTGATTTGTTGATATTTGACTTGGATTTTGATTGCCCCCTGGTGCCTATAACTGGGATTTACTAGAAAAATTTGATTTTAGATTTTATAGATGATTATGATTTTCATTTGGATGATCCCTTAGTACCTCAAGGATATTTATACTAGGGGATGATGTTATTTTACTTGTTCGATTATGAAGCTCTTATGGACTTTGATTGATTACATTTAGATCACAACTGACTTGATTAACTGGTTATGGGCTTGTATCCTTATGGTACATGATATTTCTTGTTGTGGTAAATTTGATGATGCATGTTCATGTTTATTCCATTCAAGGAGTAGAATGGAAGGATTGTTAATAAGAGGTGGGTGATTAGATATGTGTGGTAAAAGGGGTGGATTAAGGGGTTAATGGGTAGCAGAGTATTTATAAGAGATATTAGGAGACCCAAAATCGATGTCAAATAAAGTGTCCTCAAAATCTCAAAAGGTTCACTAAGACTCTTTGTATAATTACCATCTAAAGATAACTCATATCCAGCTTGATGATCTTTAACTAATAAAGCATCCAAAAATTGTGTTATGATTTCATCATCCTGATATAGATCAAGAATCATGCCTTATGACTGGTCGACATTCAAATTAGAGACATCTTCAAAGAGATAAGTTTTAGCATGATTTTCATTATAAAAAATGGACAATGATTCTGATATGGATTCTGATTCATATATTGATGTTGAACATGATCTTGACCATTCTGATGTTGACTCTAATAGGGATGTTGATGAAGTGATGTTATTGATAGATGATTTTTTAGTAGTTATAAAGAGGGCCTTTTGGATATAATCATTGTCTACAAGTACCTCCTTCACCTTGGGTTTGGGAAAGGGTGATTTAGGCTTAATGGATTTGTGAGAATGAGGGATTTGATGTGGATAAGATATAGGGATGGTTTTATTGGGTATGGTTATGTTATGGAAATGATTGGGATCATGAATTTCATTTAGAATGGAAGACATTTGATCATACTTAGGAGGTTCTTCTTAGAATACCCCCTTTGGAACACTCTTAGGTGTAGATATATTGGACTCTCCCTCAATTTTAATGTCACCATTACCAATGAGATTCTGGATATAATATCTGAAAGGGAAAGATCTATTAATATAATGCTCAGGTACCTTATGATATAGACAAAATAATTCCACTTGATACTATGAGGTAAAATGTTTATACAAATAAATAGGTCTTATTTTTGGGAGGACAATCATGCCTATGGACCTCAATTTCCAAAATAGTGTTTCCACAAATATTGGGATAGGGGTATATTACTTGTCTCTAGTTTTGGATGTGGAAGTGTTGGATTTAGGAGTGGAATAATGGGATGTTGATTTCATGATATTGGGGGATGGTGAGGTTGAAAATCTAGGTTTCCCTTTACTAATAGGATGAGAGATTTGTGATGGACTATGATTGGTAAATGGAAGATTTGACTTCAGATAGGTATGAACTAGGGGTAAGGTGAGTTGAATGGAGTCAAATCATTTAGTAAGTTGGTCACCCATCTCAAGGATCCATAATAGGATTGTCTCTTTATTTTTAGCAATATATTTATTAAATAGGGTGATTTTTTGATTGGAAAGGTCATGACTAAGACTAGGAATACTAAATGGAGGACTAAAATGGGATTGGTTGTCATAATAATTGGATGGGGATAAGGGTTTATGAGGGACTTATTTAAGAGGTTACATTAGGATTAGGGGTTCAAAATCATTGGGAATGTGGGAACCCATCTCAAATAGTCACAAAAGGCACTCGTCCTTGTTGGCCAATATATAATTATTAAATAAGGTGACCTTATCACTTGTATAAATATTTTGGTTATGATGAATGGATGATGGGGTAGACCATGGTGGGATGGAATATATTATAGGTGTAGATGGGGATTAGGACATTGGTTTAGGCTTGATAGGATCAATTTTGGAAGGTGAGTGAGTACCCATTTCTAAGGCCCATAAAAGGATCTCATCCTTATTAGAAAATAGGTATTGGTCCATGAGAACTAAGTCTAAATCCATATGGGTAGATGAGGGATGAGGAATGGATAAAAATTGGGTTGGTGTGAAGGTAAATTGAAAATGGTCTAAAAGTATTTTCTCTTGAACAAATTAAGTTTTAATGATTGAGCTATTATTATGGGTGATGGTGAGGATAAGATAGACTAAATGGATTAAGATATAAGACTAGGACTAGATTTCAAATGGATAATATGATAGGTGTTAATAATCTATTACCAATGCCTAATTTTCAAGATAACAAAAGGATTAGTATTTGACTAGTGCCTAGATTTAAACAACAAAATGATGATTGGATGGGTGTTAGTTATGAATAGGCAAGATGACTGGATTAGAGATGAATAGATTGATGATGATTGGATGCTAGATTGAAAATAATAAAGTGATGAGTTGTTAACAGGGTATCGACTAAGAATTAAATTTTATGGATGATAGAAAAATTATAGTGGACTAGAGTGATAGGATATGCAAGGATGACAAGAGGACTAGCTCAAGTCTTAGACCAATTTGTGCGAGGTAAGATGGGTTATAAAATCATGTGATGAAGGGTAGATGGGAATAAATGGAGGAATCAAAGATGATGGGATTGAGTTTAGGAAAAGGTTTATAATGTATGATTTGGAGAAGTGTATGACCTAATAAGCCAATAATAGGAAGATGAAAAAAGATGGGATAGAGTTAGACTAGATGGAGATGATAAGATAAGGATATGATGACAAAGAAGTCAAGACAAAATCAGATTAAGATATGTTTAAGATGAGATAATAAAATGTATAAGAATATATAAGATATGATGATGGGTAAATTAGAGAAGACTATGAATGTACAAGATAGATAATAAGGATATAAAATATGATGATATAGATAGCCTGGATAGTCATGTGCAGGGTTGGGTGAAAGGTTAACTCAGCTCATAAACAGTATTGGTCTATCATGACACACACCAAAGCATACAAACCATAGTCTTAATATTAGTAAACTTATGGGTATGTAACTTGATGACTACACCATCTAATAACTTAGTAGGTGAGGATGTAGGTTTATGAACCATTATAGAATCTCCTAAACCTTCTTAACCATGTTTGCAAATGATATTCACTGGAGATTTGATATTAACTCTAGTAGGAAGTTGCCTATTATGGCCGAAAGGTCTTATGCTAGGATATACAGGCTCTCTAAAGGAGTCCCTAATATATGTTAGGTATAGTAGGGCCTAAGTCCTTATAGGATGTTGTCTAATGCCTACTTTAAATAATGAACTCTTCCCCCTCACATAAGACCTATATGGGGTTAACCACTTAGCCTAAAAATAGTTGTCCCTAATATTTATACTCTACATGAACATGGAGTGTGGATTAGTGTGTGGTGGTGAAATCCATGGTCACTATCCCCATAAGACTATGGAAAGTGCATGGGTGTTAATTCCATGTCACTTTTCCCCTAAAAATAAAAATGGGAGGGTTTATTAGTGGGTTTTTTATCCTCTAATAATCACTACAAGGATGCAAGGAGGAGAGCATACACCATTATATCCCTCGAATGACACACAAGTAGATAAAAAAAATTATTAGATGATTAATTTAGATGTGATATATATAAAATATCTACAATATATTTACAAGATGATTTTTTTAAATTCTAAAATATCTTTGACAAGC
The DNA here is from genome assembly GCA_037957365.1 of Torreya grandis. Lineage (NCBI taxonomy): Eukaryota > Viridiplantae > Streptophyta > Pinopsida > Cupressales > Taxaceae > Torreya > Torreya grandis. The sequence goes on from JARHVA010000320.1 coordinate 2,574,986, forward strand.
GACCTACAATCTAAGTGATTAGTAGTTTTAGTTGACAATCTTGGTGGGGCAACATGTAAGACAAGATGTTAGCAAGTGAGTGTAATGCCTCCCACTAAGACAGTCCTACACAAAATTTATTAGTAGTTTAAAATAGGAAAAATTTCAACTTATCCTATAAATATGTGGATACATAATCAATTTATTGCAAAACAACTTCTAGAGAGCACAAACCTGTAAGTTTTTTGGTAATATCACAACTAGATAGTCACAATTTTTTAAGTAATGGACTAATTGTGATGGTTACCATATAGTTTAAGCAAAATTTTTAATGATTAATCAATATCTCAATTTATACTAAAAAATTGTGATTTATAGTCTATGATTTTGCTGATAAGGAAAAATATTTAAAATCTAATAACTAGGCTAATAAAGTACTAAAAAGAGATAAAATATTTACAGAATACTAAAATGTGTTCAAAATGACATAAAACCCAACTTTTGTATCTAAAAATTTATTTTTAACATTTAACCAGTTGAAAATCACTTATTTATGAACAAAATTTCCTATATTAAGTAATATCACTTCTTGCAAGTTGTGGTTTTGAACTAAGTGGTGAAAGAGGTGTTTTGGATGTTTAATGTCAATCTAGGTAGCACCTCCCCTTACTTGAAATAAAATAACAACCATAAAAAGGTATAAAAGTTATTAAAATCCAAATTTAGAAATTTTAACTAATGATTTTAAGCCTTAAGTCAAAATTTCCCTTTTCATTGGCAAACCCACAACTTATATTCAAAACCGCAAGTACAAAACTATAATTTTGCTTAGAAAAAAATGACCACTAGTTTTAAGATTGATAAGTTTTATTCCTAACCCTACAAGATAAAAAGGCTGAGATAGACACATAAAATACCAAAAATTTATGTAAAACTGACTATTTACCCTAAGAACTATTTTATTCAAAACCATAACTTTAATGACAAAACTATTGTTTTAGTTGCAAAATCACCTTTTATGAGTTGTGATTTTGTGAAAGGGTAAGGACATATCACAAAGGTTAGATGCTAGTGGTTAAAGCGTGGAATTTAATTCAAAACCACATATTTAATGGAAAAACCATTGATGCAATATCGTGACTTGTAGAGCAAAACTGTCATTAGCCTGGGCATGAAATTTTGATAAAATCTAGAGCTTTCTCCTTGTCCAATCAGTCTTGCAAGCTATCAAAACACTTCTATCATGTAAAATGGTTATATTTAAGGGGTTATCCCACTTTGGTTTCCAATGTATGATTTTATTTTTTATCTATGAATTTAAAACTACAATATATAGCAAATTTAACCTGAAACACAATAACATCAAAGGGAGAGATTATGGAAGCCAATCAGAAATGATAAAGAAATTCTTACCATTGCCTTGCTCCTCTTATCTTCTCTCCAATATCTTCAATAAATTTTTTAATGATTCTTATTTTTTATTTTTTATTATGGATTTCTATGGATAAACTCCAAATTTTTACCTAATGATGCTTTAATTAATGACTTTGATTCTATCATGGATTGTTTGATCATATTAACATGGAGATTTTATGGATTCATCTATTGATTTGGCCATGGATAAGTGGCTTGTTTAAATAGATAGAAGATGGGAATATCAATGGAAATTATTCAAATTTGGGTAAAGAGTATCAATGGTGGAGGATTATCCAAGGAATTAAAAATTCCTTGGAAGCCTCTAAAATAGAGGTTTCTAGAGAGGAGGGGCTAAGATGGAGAAGATTCTAGAATTGGATAATTTTAGAATCCATTGGGAGGGGTTAATTATGATTAATGAGTGATTTGATAGGTTATTAGAGGCTAGGATTATAGGAAATCCTATGGGTAGGTAGGTGGGTGGGTCATGGGAATTTGAAATTTCTAAATATTAGACAAGTGGGACAGTTAGGGATAATAGGGGATTAGGTAGATTAATGAAGTGGGATTTGAATAAGGTTAATAGATGAATAAAAATGAAGGAGGATGTGAGATAAATGACTAGGAGGATTAGTAAAGATGATTTAGATGGGATTAATAGTCATTAGATGAAATTAGTGATGTTGGTGATGATAAATGAAATGAGCAAATTTAGGTGTATATAGGGTGCATCATAGAGGATGGTTCCTAACAGTGTTTAATGTTTTATCTTTCAAGTTTTAGCTTATAGGGATTTAATCATAAATAAAATCAGCATAAATGAATAGTTGGGTGTGTGTTAATAACCAATTATACTTAAATTATTCCAATCACACCAATCTAGCCTTAATTCAAAGTGATTTGGGTTGAGTATGCATGAATGTGTCCAAACTTTATCATATTTTCCCTCATCACAAGTGGATATGATATTTTTATATAATTTTTTGGCCTATGAACTATCAACATGCAAGTGAAAATGGCATAAAGTGATGGTTAGGTGTGTGGGTCATCAATGTGACCTATGTTACCCCAATCACACCACTTTGGCTTGAATTCAAAGTGAATTAAGGTGATCATGCATACATGTGCCCAAAATTATTTATATTTGCATGGTTATATGTGGATATGATGTTGTTATGTCATTTTTGGCCTATAATGGAGCTAATCATAAGTAAAATAAACATAAATTGGTGGTGATATATGCAAAGGTCACAATGCATCTTATGTTTCAATAATCCAACATTTTTCCCTAAATTTGAAAAGAAAGGGGGTGATCATGCACAAATGTGCCTAAAATTATTTGCATTTACCTTAGTCATAAGTGGATCTGGTGTTAGTGTGTCAATTTTGGCATATAAGTGATCTAATCGCAAGTAAAATCAGCATGAAGGGATGGTTACGTATATGTGGGTCACCAATGAAACATATGTTTCCCCATGCACACCACTTTGGCATTAATTCAAACTAAATTAAGGTGACCACACACAAATGTGCCCCAAATTATCTCCATTTACCCTAGTCACAAATTATTATGCTATGTTTGTGTTTCTTTCATCCTATAAGGGACCTAATCATAAGTAAAATTGGCATAAAAGAGTGGTTGGGTGTGGGTTGGTTTGTAAACTTTAATTTTGACAAATCTAAAATTCATATAAATGTCAACAAGAAATCAAGAATGTCTTAAAAACTAAAAAAATATTATATTTTTACCCAAAATATACATCACTTACAAAATTTACACCCTAAATTTCTTAAGTTAAATACTAAAATCCTGAAAATAACTAAGTACTAACCAGATTGGATTTTGAAAAACTATCTTCTAAATTGTTACTTGTGGAGTTTTGAGACCAATTATAGAAGAAGTAGAGTGACCCTAATTTCTTATATTTACCTAAATAAATTTAAAGTAACTTATACTTAACAATTATTTTAAGGTTTTCATCTATATTAATTTCTATGATGTCTTTTTTATGCCAATATATGCCACAATTATACATGTGTATATTTTTATTCATATAAATGAAAAATATATATATATAGCTGAAAATAGGCCTAATTTTATAAACATTGAAAAAAATTGTTTATTTTTTAGGTAGTTAGGGGGTGGGCGCACAACCGACTATCCATTTTTTAGGGTCTATTTAATTTTAAAATTAGTAATAAAAATAATATTCATTAATATATGTGTGTGTGTGTGTGTGTGTGTGTGTGTGTGTGTGTGTGTGTGTGTGTGTGTGTGTGTGTGTGTGTTGAAAACTAAATGATCTTATCTAACTTTTGACTAAACGGTTTCAAAATATAAAAAATGATGTTAAAAAAATGAGGGGGTGAATGATCGAGTATCTACTATATTTTTATAAAAACATAGGAGTTATTATTCAAATTTTAAATGTTTGATCTACTTATACTTGACCATTTTGATAATAAAAATATTAATAGTTTATAAACTAGACTCAAAATGCTACAATTCATGTTCTCATATCATCTTCAAATTTTGAGTGTAGTCATCTCAAATAATCTATAGAAGTTGAAGTTTCTTATTTTTCAAAAAAAAAACACTTAATACCACATTTTGGCCCATAATTTCCCTACACTTACACTAGTTTCTTCTTAAATTTTATGTCTACCTTGGTTTTTATACCTATTTTCACCTAATATTACCTCATACAATCTATAACTTTGTGATGTTTCATTATCTTCTCAAAACCCTCTCTTTGTAAATATTTTAATTATTCTATAACTTTCCTTTGTTGCATTTAGGTCTATTTTTATTTTTTATTTGGGTAAAATGGATTTGATCTATATTTCACATTTTTTATGATTTAGTGTAGTGTATTGTTCATGTAAACCCATATTACCATATCACAAAAGGGTTGTAACTAGGCGTGTTTTGTAAATTCTGAGGCTAATCTTATAAGATATCTTATTTTAATCAAAAAAATAATTTTCCTCCAACATTAATGGAATAAATACTTAAAGACACTCACATACCTCCAATTTTAATGGTTGTATATATAGAGAGATAATTATATTTTAATATCCTAATCTTTGTTATGAATTTTTGTAGCTCATTATTTTATTGTATGCCCTAAAAAACCCTATTTGTTTAGAATGCACATGTTAATTTATTTGTAACTTTGAGTTCTAAGAAATGATACGTCATTTTTAATTATTTAAATAAGTTTAAATTTCCAAAAACTATATAATCACCTATAAAAAATAACCATTTTTATTTTAGATATTAGTTAATGCCAAGTGCAACCAAATCAAACAATGCATGTGTTAATAAGGTCTAAGTGTTAGAAATAATGACCAATAAGGGTTAATTGGTTTTTAATATCCTAATGATGAATAAATCACATGATCTAATTAAGAATGGATAATTGAGATCATTAAGTTCAATGGAAAGGTGTGTCGACTATGAACATATTGGTCACCAACTAGGTGCAATTCAAGCCAATTACACTAAATAATTATCATAATAACAACTAATTAAAGTCACTAGTGAATTCTCCAATCAATTCCAAAGAGACCTATAACATAGTTACATACTTTATGAGAACCATATAGAGTTCTCATTTGTTTAGAGGTCACATTTAGTAGTTATTTTTATCCCCTATTTCAACAAGTGGTGCTATCGGTAACACTTTTTTTACGATGTAATTTTTTGACATTTTGAATCTTCTTAGTTATAAAGTATCAGCAAAAAAATTCAAATGGCTTTTTTTCAATTTTTCTCACTCTTTTTAAAATGTCTATTTTTTATTTTAAATGATGTTTTGCTTGTTTAAAAAAAAATCAATATTTTTTAAACCTAAAATTTGATGTTTTTAACATTGTTAAAAATGCTATATGTCATTTATTTTTTCAAAGTTTTGATAGTTGTAGTTAATAACACTACTTCTAAATATTTAACAAAAACATATACATTTAAAATCTACTTACAATGAAAAATGTATACATTGTAGATATTTTTTTACTTATAATGTCATGTCAAATAAAGCATTTTTATGGTCAAAATTATTATGATAATAATAATAACTTTTTTAACATATTTTTATAGATTTCATGTATAAAAATGACTATATTTAATGTTATTTTCCATAAAATAATGATTCACATAAAAATGAAAGAAAAAAAGTAAACCAAATAATATGGTAAAGAAAAATTTAAAAATATTCATCATAAAACAATTATATATATATATATATATATATATATATATATATATATATATATATATATATATATATATATATATATATATTATAAAATCTCAAAGTCCAAAACATTACAAATATAAACCATCAATAATATGTCAAATTGAACATGTTCGTCAAGGACATCTTAAAACTAATCAATAGTATCGATAATATCAAATTTATCATTTTCAACAGGTACATATTTATTTTCAAAAGATTGAATTTCTTCTTACACATCATTTTACTCTTTCATTAGTTCTTGTATGTCCATAATTTGTTCAAAGTGATATTTCTAAACAACCCTTTCAAGGGTGGTTGAGGTTCTATTGACATTTTCCCATCTATGATGTACTAAAATATTTTTTCTTGAAACTAATTTATTGCATCTCAACAAGGAGAGTATTTTTTATATATATTAAGGGTTAAAGGGACCCTCACCTATACAAAGATAAAATTCAAGTTACAAAAACTAAGAGGAGGATAAGAGAAACTCACTAAATACTTTCCCAAGATAGGGCAACAAAAACCCTCAGCTAAAGAAGACAAATACCAAAAATAGGGAACAAATCCTGAGTTACACCCAAAACCACTATAATAATACCAAGGGCTATCAAAAAAATCCTACAAGTAATACAATAATATACATAAGAAATAATTGAAATCCAATATGAGAAGACTACCCCATAGGCTAGCGAAAAGCCACCAACCGTAGCTTGATACCAATTCTGACACCAAACCCAACAACCCATAGCTCCTTTGACCAATTACATCGATTCATAGAGACACCATCATCTCTAGTCCCACCATCAGGATCATAAAGAACAATAAAATTTACCATGAAACCATGCTTTGCACATAATCCATCTTGCCACCACTTCTTAAACTAGAAATGTCACTACCACTCCCACGGGGAGATGTATCCCCTCCTCCCAAACCCTTCTAGCTAGAGCAAATATGCCACCCAACCCCACTATATCAACCATATCCTACATACATATTTGCATATGAATCAATGTAGACTTATGTATCACATGACCCTAGGAGAGGTCATCTAGACCTTCATTCTTACCATCAAGACTATCCATAGCTACCAAAATCCTTTACCACTACATAACTTTACTAGAAACTAAGTGGTAAAAATGACCACTTTTGATTAAAACCATCCCAAAAACTATCAAGAGACGTAAGCATAGTTGAGATATATTCTAAAGTTAATACAAGCCCTAAAACCCCACCTGGAAGGTGATAATGGAGTGGGTCACTCAATTATAATAGAAGGGCCCACTGACTGATGAAACACTCCTCCATATACTTGAACATAGAGAATGAAATAAAACCCAAATAGTTATTCCTATAAAAGGGAAGAGAATGAACATCCTCAATATTGAGCCTATCTATCCATAAATTAAATCCTCCCTAAATTCCTAGCTTGACTAAGGATTCAACCACAAAGTGAGCAACCTTATAATCCTTCATTACTTAGAGAAAATTAATAGCAAAAATAGAAGCAACATCTGAGTTCATCTTATTCATCTAAACTACCTAAAATATTATTGTCCAAGCATCACCTTAATGGCATCAAAAACATCCCCATTAGGATCCCAAAATATCAACCTTAGACTTCTATCTAAAACACACTCCTAGAAGCACATTTCCCTTTTACTAGCCCTAAGGGAGAGAACCGGTTCAACCATTATAAATTTATCCAAGGAAAAATACATTACTATGAGTTCACTCTCACCCAAATCATGATAATGATAAGGAACTAAATAATCCAAGCACCAAACTAGAATATAAAACCCCAAGGAAATAAAAGGCATGCAATAATGCAAGTGGAAAACTAAATGTAATATCACACGAGGTTGCATTGAATGATCATGAATGAGATAAACATTAAGGGAAACATCACATCTCAAACTAATCGTGTCACTTGATGGCCCCAACCAGATGACCTAAAAATTATTACCCCTAAATTAATTGATCAAATTAAATTCTAGTCATGCCTTAAAAACATTATTGATGGATAGTTCATTACATTGATCCATACCACTATTTAATAAAAAATATGCATGAGCATTGGCTTCTCAATAGTAATAATAAATCATCTAGGATGGAAAATAATCTAAGGGCCAAGAATTCACAAATATATTATTAATGTTTCAAGCTTTGGCATGCTAAATACATAGAGCTAACACTATCACCATTGAATCACCCTTAATGATCAGATGTTCAATCCTGCACTGGTGAGCCATATTAAGACCATAAACCATTACTTGGGATTCAAAATTATTATTAGTTCCATCTAATAATTTTATCGACATTGAACTTATTAAATAACCAAAATAATATCTTATAATGGACCATACACCGGAGGCCTCAAAATTCCCCATGACAACACCATTAAAGTTAACCTTAAGAAACACTACATGAGGTGGAGTTTAAACTACATTATCATGATTCAAAGAAGTAATCGTACCTACACTTGACACATTAGTAATGGGGATGCTAACCAACATCCAATTTTTTTGGACCAACAAGTCCCAAAGAGAAATATGGGCCAAAGTTATTTTCACATGACAAGAAACCACCTCTGAGATTACAATTTATAGTATTGTCAAAAAATCAAGCAAGGAAATACTTTGCCTCATGAAAGATCCAACTATTCTACTCTTTTCATAAAATCCAAATAAGGACCATTAGGATTTCTATCTAAAGACCATCCAAAGAATCTCCCACCTAACCAAGGTGTAACAAAGAGAAAGGCTCAAAGAGGGATGGAGGCTAGGTCAATTGCCATCTTAATGATCCAAGAGACATGATTAGTAATGAGCATCCTAAATTTTAAAATAAAATTCCACAAGTGAGAGCCACGAGGGGATAAGCAGAGGACAATATAGCCATAGGGTTTAAAGCACCTAGTTATTTCAACCATAGGATTTTACTCCACATAGAGGTTTTTGAATACACACTCCAAACCAATTTTTCTCCTAGTTCCATATTTTATAAGACATGGTTCCTTATATCAACACCACCCAACCTTTCATCTCTACAAACATGATACCAATGCATCAATGACACCCTTTTGGTAGGTTTTCATCCCTACCATATAAATTTATTTCAAATTTGATTAGTACAAGTCACCACTTTAGTGGGAGGTCTAAGCACTAACAAAAGGTAGATTGGAATAACACTCAAGATAGATTTAATAAGAGTAATTTTCCCATTCAAAGACAATAATCTTCCCTTCCAAGTATTTAACTAGTCTTTGAGATAGATTAATAGATTATCCCACAAACTTGTTTCTCCACCCCCACCCCCACAAATAAATAAACATTGAGATACTTCACTGACAAAGTATAAATTTTGAAGTTCAGACATCAGGCCAAACATAACTAAGTCTCTTGGGGATATTTATGAAGTAAATCTTAGATTTTTTTTTGTACACAAGATGACTATATGATGGTGAATACTTATCTAACATCAACCTAAATTGAAGATCTTCCTTGATTGAGTTCCTTTCAAATAAGAAAGTATCATCTGTGAATTATTGGTGGGAAATATTTTTGAGACCCTTCATGACACTTAGCCCTTCAATTAGACCTCTACCCTTAGCATATTGAATGGATTTGATAAGTGTATTGACTATTAGGATAAACTAGAAAGTAGATATGGGATATCTTTGCCTGAGTCCTTGATAATCCTTAGAAAAATTATGGGACTGCCACTGATCATAACAAAAAAAATTGGGTTAGAGATACAAACTTAAAATTCATTCACATAAATTATTTTTGAATCCAAAATTATCGAAGACTTTCAAAATAAACCTATAATTTACACATTCATGTACCTTGATAATATCTATCTTTATTAGCATGCCTTTTTGGTGAGTGGAATTTAAGGAGTGTAAAAATTCATGAACCATAATAATGTTGTCCTAAATGTGTCACCCTAGAACAAACCCACCTTATTCAGATGAGATCAACATTGAAATGAAAAATTTTGGTCTAAAATAGATAGGCTTGGAAATAATTTTAAATATTTTAATACACAAGGAAATTAGTCAAAAATCACCAAATGAAGATTGAGAATCCCCTTTAGGGATCAAATAGAGAAAAGTATAATTGATATTTGTGCTGACCTTTTTTGTTGCCTGAAGAATCCTACCACAACCATCACCTCATCCACAACTATCGACAAAAAATATTGGAAAAAAGTCATAAAAAACCCATCTGACCCTGATGCTTTATACTTATTCATTGAAAATAATACCTTATTGATTTATTCCTAGGTAAAATGAGCAAGAAACATTAACTTTTTTGATCCATCACCAATCAAAATATGAAAATTAAAATCTCATTTTGAGAACCTCAATCTAAAGCTTCAAGATAGGCCAAAAAGGATTCAAAAACCTTATATCTTCAAAGCAAACCTATGAAATTTGATCAACCACCTTTATATAATTATAAAATATCTTATAAATCCTATTATAACTCCTCTTAGCCTAAGTATAATTTTGAAAAAAACTTTATATTTTGATTACCTTCTTTTAACTATCACTCCCATGATTTCTGCTTCTAGTGAATCTCTTCCCTCAAATGAAGCTCCTCAAGCTACAAAAGTAGATATATCTATTTCATATACATGTCCAAACTCATCTAGACATTTAGGACCACATCCTTCATATCATGGAACTCTAATTCCACTATTTTAGTTTCTTTAAAAATGTATTTGAAACAGGTCTTGTTCTAATTCCTAAGGTGATCCTTAATGAAAAGAAGTTTCTTAGCAAATGAATACATTATATTACCTTTAACCTAGGGAGAATTCTTCCACAAAGAGTTTAACAAATCAAAGAGATAAGTATCCCTTAACCAAATTAGTTAAAATTTAAACAAACACTTTAGAGAGCATGGTTTATCATAATTTCCTACTCCACTAGAGCATGATATGAACCAATCAATGAGAGAATCATAATTACTAAGATCTAGTTTGAGTTCAACCATATGGGGCTCAATAGAAACCTATCAATGCGCTCAAAAATATTTCTAAAACCTTTTCTTTTATTTTTCTAAGAGTACATCCCACTATTAGGGACTACATCAATGAAGCCACAATTCAAGATGAAAGAACCAAAGTCTAGTTGTGAAGACAAAGATCTCCCTACACCACCTTGTTTATTATCAAAATTAAAGATAACATTAAATTCTCTTACAAAATAAAATTTTACATCTGTGTGTTGGGATATAATTTTTGAAATATATATCCAACATCTTCACTTGAGTTCAAGTTTTTTCAATTCATATACATTGAAAAAATAAAAGGAGATATTAGAGAATAAATTTATAATATTGCACCATTGCCAGATTTTACCATTATACTATAGTTCCATAACCACTTTGTAAGGTTTCCAAAACATGGCCAAACCACCCAACACTCCCATTGAATCAATAAAATAACCTTTATAATCCTGTCAACTATGACTAAAATATTACTCTGCCTCTTCCCTATTTAATTTTTTTTCTTGGAAAATAATGATATCTAGGTGAAGAGGAATTAATTTATGATTAACCAAGCATCATTTTTTAGGGGCATTGATGCCATAAAATTCTAATAAATAAGCTTCATTAGACCCAAGAGGGGCATTCCATCCCCCACACTTTAGAAGGAAAAAACTTTGTGATGGACTTCTTCTTGTTAGACATCCCCTACACTATTTTTTTAGAATTGGATTTTCTCCCTCTTTTAATTATCTTTCCATAATTTGGCTTTGAAAGGAGACTTGATTTTTATGAAATAGATAATATCTCCACGGAATTCATTTCCTCCTTGAAATTTCTAGCCATGTTACAAGTAACCAGCCCTTCCATATCCTAAATCATTTCTTTGACTTCCTCCATCTCATCCCCTAAAGTATGAGAGGATCGGATAAAAGCCAATAACTTTTTAGATTGTGACAAGATTTTTAGTATCCTCCAACACTATTAGGGAAGAATAAAGCTCCAAGCATGGCCCCAGAATTTGAATTGATAGGCCTTGAATGATAGGTGATTCAATAAACTTATTAAATGATTCACTATTGTTTCTCTTCAAAAAATCTCAAAAGGCTGAGACTTATTTACTCTCCAAAAAATTTTCACCACTCTATTATTGACTAGTCATTCCACCCTTCGGTAATTTCTCTTGAGATGCCCCACTTTATGGCATCCAAAGCATATAAAGGGGATTTTTTCAATGTCAATATTTTGAACCCAAACTCTTACAAAATATTTTAAGATGACTGCTTCAAGGATCTCAGCATCTAGGTCAAAAAGCACATATATCTTTGCATAAGAAACTAAAGTGCCATTCAAGGATTGGATCAATTGAAATGAAAAAGCCTAGCAAATTTCCAATAGTTTTAAATCTCTCCTCTCCCAAGTATTCAATAGTCAAATCATAAATCCTAACTTAAATAAGAACCTTATATTGCACTCAGCTATTTAGATTAAAATTAGGGCTCCAAATTTGAATCGAGATCCCTACCCCATTCATCAATTGAGGGCTAGAATACATAATTTATTCTCTTTTTACCACATCTAGACAAGTGACTAGAAATAAACACTTTGGAATAAATTTGGTTAGATAATTCACACCCCATTTCTCCTCAACCTAGATTTCAGCTTCTCTAATAGCCATCCATTTACCAACCACCTTACTAATTATGCATCTCTCCTATAAAACCCTAATATTCTCATCTAGGTTTGTTCATTCAATAACTAGCTCCTTCCATGGGCCAATCACCGTAGCTTACCTAAGATATGAGTATAAAAGTAGTAGAGACTTCCCCCCATCATCACCAATATTCACTCCACTAGACCTAAGTGATGATATAAGAGCATTATTAGGAAAAATATTTTCAAATCCTAACTCGTTACTGCAAAATCCTACCAAATTCAAGCCTTCATCCCAACCATCTACTCCTACTCCCTCAAGATCCTCCCAACTCATGCCCTCACCCCTTCTCTACTTCAACTCAACTTTTCTTTGAACCTCTTCCTAATCCTCATGACACTTTTGACCACCATTATTTGACTTTCCCCACTACTCCACTCGCTCATGGGCATCCCTACCTTATTTTCACTTATTTTATCATGCCATACATGATACTTTCACTCACAACACCATTATCTCAATAAGGATATTTTTAATAAAATTAATTCTTTGTTTAATAAAATTATATTTTAATGTACCCTTTTTAATAGATTTGCAATTTCTTTATTTTTGTAAGAAGTAATTAATATTATACCTAATCACCAAATAGAAAAAGTTAATTAAGAAAAATAGTGTAAATAAAAAATGATAAAGATTAAATTATGCTTTCATATTTATAATATCATAAATCTTCCCTGAACCTAAAAACAAATCCAAAACCTAACCTCCTTCACTTGAAAAAATATCTATAATTTTAGTAATCAGTGCTTGTGGATTTTGATAAATGTTTATAATTTGTTTAACCCTCAAATGAAATATGGGGGTATGTTTTCACTTTAAGCTAAGGGTTAAGAATATATAAATGAAATGGCACAAGGGTGATAATCATATATGTATTCAGCCAAGTAAATGTTAAACTTAGATATAAGCATACTAAATTTATTATGCTAAGATAGTCTAAATATGGAAAATATAACTAGGATAGATATATAAATGACAAAGAATAGAAGTACTTAGCTTATTTAGATGCTAATGTATATCTGGATCTAGAATAGGATGAAATTAGGTGGGAATATAGTTCTATAATAGTCATTAGATTTTAGATCTGGTGCCTTTAGTTATCCAGACTGTTACATCATCCCTGGATGGTTGTATCGATGTTACTATCTAAAACCAATGATAGTGTCCTATACAAAATATCTGGTGAAATAGGATGTGACCAACTAGATGCTTCTAGGTTTGGCTTCACCTTCACTATAGTGCATTTAGATCTAGGATATGTATAGTCACTCCTTTTGAAATGGAAAAACTCTAGTTGTTTATCTTCAATGTGACCTTGGGGAAAAATGGGTTAATGGGCACATGGTGTCAAGTTGACCCAAATGACCCACTATTAAAATATGTTGCCTACATAACTAATAATTTGAAGAAGGTCTTAGATTGATGTAGTTTTCCCCTATGCATTGGCTTGTATGTGAATCATGCAATGTATGTAAATCAAGTAAAATAATGACCTGGCTTGTAACTTGGTAAATTGGGCTCTTGAGATGCTCCTTTAGTACTTCAGACCTATATATATGATATACCTATGACTGGTATGGAAATAGTGAATCTTTAATCAATTGAATTCTTGATAGAGTGTTTTTTGATAAGTGATTTGGTCTCTTTGGTCTTTTATAGGTTTTGTAGGTAAGGAATGAATGAGGGTTGTTATTATATTTATACCAATCTTATCGAGAGATAAATTACATTAAAGCACTTAGGCCAACCATTGGAATATATTTCATTTATAAATTGGATGACTTTAGGGCATTATACACTTGCATCAGGGTAGGACAATAATGTTGATGTTAGTGTCTATCTTGAACATTAGTGTCTAGGAAATAACAAAATAGGTATATGATCATAACTTGTAGAGGTGTAAGATAAGTATATTTTAAGCATTATGGAAAGATATAATGTATGTTTCATCAATATAAGACTGGTCAGACTAAGAGATAGGCCAAGGGTGACAAGATAGAATAGATGCAAAACTTGCAAAAGTAAGGAGAGTATATAACTAAGAGGAATAGCCAAGGTCTAATTTTTTCATGTGTACAAGGCTGAGGTGCTACATAATCACAAAATATCATTTATAGTTCCCCCCCCTTTAATATAGTAATTAAATTGGTATTTTAAAGGAAAGGAATAAGTACTTGGGTTTTTATGCACACCTTGTCTTTGCTTGAATAGAATTTGAGTGCTTTGCTAGTGATTGAGCTATAACCAAGAGCATGTTACAATGTAAAATCAATGCATATAATATGGGTTAAAATCATTTTAAATAGATTGAAATTGAAATATAAAGGCTTAGGAGTTCACTTGTGTGTTGATATAACCATCTTGCTTATTGGAAAGTTATTTTGTAAAATATGTATCATTGTAAGACTCTAAAATTGAGATTAAGATAAATATAGATAAATATTTAAAGTACATATATCTAAGGATATAGATAGAGACATATATTGGAAGGCACATGCCCCCAAATTTGGAGTAAAAGTGAGTTGCCACCTCACAATTGAGATTATCTCAACCCTACAACCCGATGATACTTATAACCTAGTGGGGATGAATGATCAAGTACAACCTAAAAACTTAGCAATATTGAATGATTTGATCACCTCGTCCATACCAAAAGGTAAACCAACTATTGCAATAGATTACTTAATATAGTTTATAAAAGTCTGTGGGGTATCATTACGTGTAATTATTTTAGAATCTGAAACTAATTTGGAGTTTACATTATTATGCACATGTTTCATAGCATATGCACCTTAGATATGTCTCATGTTGAAACTATGTATAATAATTGTACCAATGTATAATCTTGCCATAACTATGAATCTAAATCATATAACTATGTGCTTTGGCCAAGTCAAATAATTGTATAAGTGTAGAAGAAATGCTTCCAAATCATGCCCCTCACTGTATATGGAGAAATATGAAAAATGATATAAGTACTAATGTATATTACATGTTTCTAAAGCATGCTTCCACGATAAATTGGACATGTTAAATATTGAATACATGTGGTGAACATGCTTCCAAAATGTGCCCCTACTGAATATGTGAATTGATATAAGTACCAAATACTGAATAATTTTGGAGAACATGCTTCCAAATCATGTCCCCAATGAATCTAAAAAAATAGAATGTATGGAATCCATGCCCATATGACATGCCCCCACTGGATCTACAAATTAATATAAGTACCAAACTAAATAAGTATGAGAACATGCTTCTAAAACATGCCCCCACTGTATCTAATAACTATGCCAAGTGTGGAGAACATGATTCCAAAGCATACTCTAACTAATATTCCCCCGCTTTGAGGTGAGGTACAAATAGGAACTAGGAGTTACCTCACCTCAAAAGGGTATAATAATTGTAAAATATGTGAATATAACCATGTAGCATATAGAAGGAACATGTCTAGGTAAATGTATTATTGAAACTCATAGAACCAATGTGATCACATGTATGCCTAAGATGCATGATAAAAATCATGGAAATATCTATATATTAGTATTACAATCTTAGCAAGAAAACAAGCACACACACAAGAGCACTCAAAAGCAAGTCATCAAGCAATGGTCAAAAGAGACCGCAAACAAGGGGCATATTCAAATGCCACACAATTGAAGGGGTATGACTTAGTCAAATGTCCATGAATGAAAGAATTAAATATTTAAGTGTCAATATATAAAAAAATGAGGTTATGTAAATGTCAAATAAAGCATACATAGGCATAGGGGCTACAAGTAAAGGAACATATTTAAATGCTCAAATAAGCAAAACAAGACACTCAAGGAAGTGTATAAAATAAAGCATATGCAACCAAAATAAACATGTCATAGTGGCCCATCAATATAATGTGTTAGGAAAGTATGTCAAGTGTATAGTATATTATGTACCCTGTGTAATATATAATCATGGATAATAGACATGTGTAAGTACATATGTAATCTCAAACATGATAGTCGACAGTGATCATAAAACCATATAAGTTATGTGTATCAATATCAAAGAATCAAATAATAGGTATGTGTAAGTACATACGTAAGTTCAAACATGATAGTGTAGATTAATCATCAAACCATATAAGCTATGTGTATCAATATTAAAGAAGCAGATGTGCCCAATGTCCATATGACATGAGTAGAGGGAAAGACCAACATTTGAAATAGGAATGTGTCATGTATCTGGGTATGTCTATATCATACTCAAGTAGAAGTGTGACACATATGTGTATGTATGAGTAACTAAGTATTCCATCCATCAATATAGAAGTAACACATGGATGCCAAGGATCCAATAAAACACGTAGGTGTCAAAAGTTGTTTTTAGAATTTTGTATGTTTTGATTTTTTTAAGTATTTCAAAATATATAGATTTGTGCAACCTTAAGTTGGATGTTTTACATAGATGTAGTGATAACTAAGGTAATCACCATATGCAATGAAATCCGAATGGGTATAAAAAGGCTTGACTATAATGATCAAGTGGTAACTGGGTTTTTACTTTTGGTTCTACCAATATAACTGATGTATATATGGGAGTATCAAGTGTATCATATTCACATTTTGCATAATTAGTATTGTTAGGATCATATAAATTTATAGGATCATTGAGATCATAATTATCAATGTAATCATATAACTTGTTAGACTTCTCTTGAAATTTTGATATATGATTTTGAGTATTTTTATATGAAAAATGAGCTATACCATAGTGTAATTATGACCTTTGTGGTATGTCATTATTTTTATCTCTATGCACCTCAGATGTCAATACCTTATGAACATCTTGAGCTACATGCTTTGCCTTGTTGTTATATGTATTTGGTTCTATACATTCTAGAGATGGATTCAATTGATATGTACCAAGTCCTATAGGTATAAATAGATCATGTGGTAAGGTATCAATTGGATCAAAACAAAGTTTTCTCAATTGTTCATCTGTCATATTGGTATCAAGAATAATATCACCATTGTCATAATCATTTGGAATTGTGTCCTCTTGTTATTCGATATTAACCAATAAAGGAAGCTCACATGGCTGATTTTCTAGTGGATTTAAGATCATTGATTATTTTGGTAATTTTATATCATTTAGAATTTTTGAAACCTTTGGTAATGGCATTTTCTCTATTTCCTTGTTATTTTGACCCTTCTCTTGATTTGAATTGTCTTTTGGTACCCATATTTGTTTTTATGGTATATGTGCTATAGGAGAGGCATTCATAATGTGAGTGATTTTCTTAATTTATGTGTCAATAATAGGATAACCACTATGTTTGTGACTTTTATTGCATTATGTAATACCAAACAACAATATGTATGTGTAGACACTTAGTTTTGGCCAATTTTATACCTAAACTGAGATTCAGTTCAATTTCTAACAAATGACACAATTTAACCTTGGAAATCACCTAAATTAGAAAAATTTATCTATGTAAGTGATTTCATTTCCTAAAAATTTGAAGAGGCTAGTTTATTTTTCATATTACCTTGTATGCACCAAAAACCTAGTTCATTTTTAACCCTAGTAAAATTATGACCTAGTAATTTACACTTTTGGCCTATCAAGTTATTAATTCATAACATTTAAAACAATTAATGTTAGGAACTAGAAAGCACCATTGATTACCATGTACAAGCAACTAAATGCGGAATTTAACCAGAAGTAACAAGTAACTAGAGTTCAAAAACAACACAAAATATGAGAGACAATACCCAATTGTATTAATACTCTTCTAGAAGGAAATACAACAAAGAAGTGCCACAGTCTTTTTCCCACACCTCAAAGGCTTCCCACACACCTAGGGCATATAGATATTCTCCCTCAAGAGCTCACTCTCTCTCAATTACAGTCACAACAAACAACTCAAGCACAAAGCTATTGTTCACCTCCAACCAGTCAATATCAATACTGCCAGTACACCTGAGTATACACACATACTCCAAGTATGCAACATACTCCAAGTAGATCTCACCTGATCTTGCTCCTTGATGTGTTGCTATCACCTTTGATCTTGCTACCCTGCAGATCTCCTTTGACCTCGCACACACACACACACCTACAGATCAACTAACCTTAATTACCACATGTAGATCTCCTTCTTGATCTTGCACACCTGCAGACCAACCTGATCTTACATACCACATGTAGATCTCCTTCCTGATCTTGCACACCTGCAGACCAACCTGATCTTACATACCATGAAGAACACTTGTCCTCCAAACCAGCACCCTTGTGGATCTTCTACCAGACCTTTCTCTCTCGTAGATATACCTAATCATACACACTTGGCACTATGACACTATGAGGAGCCAAGCTTCCTCTCTCTATCTAGCACCCGGGGAATCCCTGCTTTGATCCCTCATCCCTTACAATACAGCCCATGAGTCTATTATATAGATCTAATGGAAACAATAATTAGACATCCAATTATAATAATTAGATCCACAAATCCAAGACTAAAATTAGCCTTTAACATGTAAACAACTAGTTCATTAACAAACTGTTCATGAACTAGCAGTTTTGGAACCACACAGGCAACCGACGTCGGTCCCTGTCTGGCTGGAGATGACTGACGTCAGTAGATACCTGACTGATGTCAATTACTCTACTCACTAGATATGATCAATGTCGATTGATCATACTGATGTTGATTGCTCTGCAACTCAGCAACCTCCTCCATGTTTGCATCAATGAAGCTTTTAGCTCCACAACCTAACAATCTCCCACTTGGAGATAAATAGCTGCACTGTACCTATACCTATACATCATCTAATTTATTTCCTGGCTTTTATTCCTCTTCAAGATCAATCCTGAAGACCAACCACCACACATCCTATGGTGTAACTCCTGTCATCCAAGTAACCTGCCACATCTGCATCTACAAACCCATGTAGAAAAGAACTTGACCCTGCATAGCATGTGCACCTACTACTGGTCCCTCTCAGATACCTAAGAATCCATTGAACTACCCTCCAGTGCTTCTTTCCTGGATTGGCCACAAACCTACTAACAACTCCCACAACTGGGGCAATATTAGGGAGTACACATGTACTCAACCTCATCATGTGATTGGGGACCCTGTTATGTGAACTGTCCATCCATAGGTGTGCTACCCAGTTTTGCATCCTGCACTACCTTCACACAATCATCATGTGACAACATCAACTTGTGATCTTCCCTGTCTCTAGGATTACTCATGCCAAAGAATTTCACTGCTCCCAAATTCTTCTTGACATACCATTGAACTAACTTTGCCTTTAGCTTAGCAAAACCCTTCATGTGTGACCCTGCAACAAGCATACACAATACATACAGTAACAGGATAATGTTGCAATCATCATCCAACTTGGTAAAGAAAACACAATGGTTACAATGACACTGACTAAAGCCATGCTTTATCATACACCTGTTAAACCTGTACCACTGTCTTGCAGCTTCCTCAAGACAATATGACCTAGCCTTCCATCTCACGTGTCCATTCTCTCTCTTCTTTAACTTGGGTGGCAACTCTACCAAATCTACCATTTGGTTCTCTTCCAAATAATTCATGCCATGCTCCCACTATTTCTTGGATTCTACTTGCTCTACTTCTTTAAAACTTCCTGGTTCTTGACCATCAATGAGAAACAAGTAGTGTAAAGAAGGGGAATAACGAATTTGAGGCTTACTTACACTTTTAGTCCTCCACATGGGTGTTTGAGACTCCTTGACAACTTGCTGTCCACCCAAAATTTGTTCCAGTGACTGATGTCAGTCACCACCCAGTCTGCATCTGACTGATGTCGGTTCCATGCGACTGTCCTGACTGCCAACGCCAGTTCTCTGACCGATGTCAGCATTTACCTGCCCAACACCACTAACTTCTCTAGTCTACACATGACCGATGTCGGTGCCTGCTTGTTCAACGTCGGTTACCCCTGATTGACGTCAGTACCTGTGTTTTCCTGTGAGTGATGACTTTTTACCCGCGAGCTTATTTTGAATCAAAACCTTGTCCAAACTACCTTGCTCAAAAGTATCTAGCCCCATCCATTGATCTCTATCCATCATCTCCTCCATGAACACCAAGGCTTTCTAGTTCTTAAGTTTGTCAAATACATCAGACTTTCTTTTCCTGCAATAAATCCAATCCTTTCTTGTAGCATCCCACTGCTCACAGAAATCTCAGTCTATGCTCTTTGAAGCTGAACTCTTACCATTTGACTTAAGAACATCCATTCCCTTCTCACTCATGTGACCAAGCCTACAAAGCCACATCTTTGCAACAGAAGTGGAATCAGTAATACAAGTAGATAGATAAAGATTACCTACTTTTTTACCACATGCTAATTCAAGTGCACCCTTGGAAACATTCCAAGAGTCCACTGTGAGAGTTAATGTGCATCTCTCATCACCCAAATTTCTTGTAGAAATTAGCCGCATCTCTAGGACTAGGACCTGCATGACCTCCTTCAACACCCATGTGTTTCCCGTCTGTAATTTCAGCCGCACTTCCCCTTTGCCAATACTTTGACAAGGCTCACCAACCCCTAAATAAATCTTTCCAAAGTCTCCATGGACCTTAACATGGAAAAATACTCTATTTGGGGCTGCATGGAAAGAGGCAACATAATCTATAAACAAAGATTCTACTTTATCCAAGGAACATATAAGAGCAACCAGTGCAACAATCCATTCAACAATACCTGCTTCTTTATTTCCTTCATGCTGATCTGCTACCAACCAACAATCTTTCTTTTCTTTCTCTTTCTTTCCATAACTCCGTAATTGATCATTCATGCCTTTGAATTCCTCCATTCTTAGCTTACTTTTTTCTGCCATTGCTATACTCCCACTCAATCATAAACCCCTGAGAGTGACCTGTAATCAAACACAAACTTGCTCCCTGCAACCTTAGCTCTGATACCAACTGTTAGGAACTAGGAAGCACCATTGATTACCATGTACAAGAAACTAAATGTAGAATTTAACCAGAAGTAACAAGTAACTAGAATTTAGAAACAACACAGAATATGAGAGACAATACCCAATTGTATTAATACTCTTCCAGAAGGAAATACAACAAAGAAGTGCCACAGTCTTCTTCCCACACCTCAAAGGCTTCCCACACACCTAGGGCATACAGATATTCTCCCTCAAGAGCTCACTCTCACTCAATTACAGTCACAACAAACAACTCAAGGATAGAGCTGTTGTTCACCTCCAACCAGTCAGTATCAATACTGCTAGTACACCTAAGTATACACACATAATCTAAGTACACAACATACTCCAAGTAGATCTCACCTGATCTTGCTCCTTGATGTGTTGCTATCACCTTTGATCTTTCTACCCCATAGATCTCCTTTGACCTCGCACACACACACCTATAGATCAACTGACCTTACTTACCACATGTAGATCTCCTTCCTGATCTTGCACACCTACAGACCAACCTGATCTTACATACCACATGTAGATCTCCTTCCTAATCCTGCACACCTACAGACCAACCTAATCTTACATAACATGAATAACACTTGTCCTCCAAACCAGCACCCCTGTGGATCTTCTACCAGACCTTGCTCTCTCACAGCTCTACCTGATCATACACACTTGGCACTATAGCACTATGAGGAGCCAAGCTTGCTCTCTCTATCTAGCACCCAACGAATCCCTGCTTTGATCCCTCACCCCTTATAATACAGCCCATGAGTCTATTATATAGATCTCATGCAAAAAATAATTAGACATCTAATTACAATAATTAAATCCACAGCTCCAAGACTAAAATTATCCTTTAACATGCAAACAACCAGTTCGTTAACAAACTATTCATGAACTAGCAGTTTTGGAACCACACAGGCGATCGACATCAGTCCTTGTCTGGCTAGAGATGACTGACGTCAGTTGATACCTAACTAATGTCGGTTGCTCTGCTCATTGGATATGACTGATGTTGGTTGATCAGACCAACGTTGGTTGCTCTGCAACTCAACAACCTCTCAGCAACCTCCTCCATGTTTGCATCAGTGAAGCTTTTAGCTCCACAACCTAACAATTAACAAAAGTTAAAAACTACTAATCAAGAATAATTACATTTTAAATCCTAATTAACTTGCCTAAACAAAAATTCCAAATCAAATTAGTGAATTTCATTTACCAAAAAAAGATTTTTTAGCCAAATATGAAGTCAAAGGTCAAATGAGCTAATAAATTGATTTATTATCTCCTAAATATTCCAAAAATATGAGTCACACCTCAAAAATATCTAAAGTGAGTTTTCATGCCTCAAAAATATATGAAATTGAGGTGTTAATATTTCATGGGTGCCTTGACCCAACCCAATGTTAGACTGACACAACCTAGGTCAATTTAGACCCAACCCAAATTAGAATTTAATCTAACCTCTAAAAGGTTAGAGTTAGTTCTTTAAGCTATAAAAACAAGTTCCCACACCATGTGCCAACAAGATTTTGTGTGTAAGGTTATTCTATTGGAATACCTTCTTGAAGCCTTTAAGAGTAGTGCTATAATGCCCAATTTATGCCAAGCTTCACATCAAGCCACAAGAAACTATTTGAGAGATGTTACCACTATGGAAGAGCATTTTTAGAAGATTGAAATCATCATATGCCAAATATAAATATCATTATTCCAACAAGTAAGCATCAAATTTGATAAAGGAGGTAAGAAATTTGTAATGTCTTTATCTTTATTTTTTTATCTTTTTTTATTATGCTATGTTCTCCCTAGTTCTTAGGCAAGAGTGTTTAGTCCTAGTGTATTGTTATGCTTGACGTTTTGTCATTTAGTCTAATGAGAGACTAATCTATATTTTTTTTACTCTTTGAACACCTAAGGTACATAATGGCATGCTTGGTGGGACCATGCATCCTGTATGGCTAAGGAAAATGATATGCTAACCTTAGTTTTACTAATAAACGCATTAAATTCTTCAAGTTTAGAGTTTTAGCCTTGAAATATATGTCATTGTTCTTTTGAATAAATGATGGCTTCACCTTGTGTAATGGTCACTTTTCCATTTCCACATCCATTTGTTATATTTCATTTTATAGAACCGTGGCTTTAATCCTATTAAACGGTGGTTTTGCAAGGTGAATTTACTCTCTATTTTAGTATTTTACTATGTATTTTAGTAGCTTTGCCTAACCTAATAAATGTCTTCACTCTACTAAATAGTGGATTTACCAAAGTTACTCTCTATGTTTGTGTTTGTAAGAAATGCTCAGCTTCACTCTATGTTTTTTGAAAACCTTGAGAGCTCAAAATGGATTATTGTTTACTCATTTGATTTTTGGCTTCTAGGCAAGTAAGCCACTAACATTTTATAGAACCTAAGGTGGAGAGAAAGAGAGGTGTATGCATAGTTAAAAACTCACATATATTTTGTTTGGTGCTTAAAATCTACTTAATCACACTTGTCTTTTTAGTTTTTAAGTATTTTATAAGTGCAAACAAGGCCAAGGGGTCCAAAATTTCAATCATGGTTCAATTTAGTGTTATTAAACGGAACACACATTTTAGTTATATCTCTTTGGAGATTTTTATCTTTATGTTTTTAATTAGTATTAGTTAGATTTCAAAGTTTGTTAAACTAGTTTCCTTGTATGTGGCAAATTATAAACTATTATGTATATGCTCTCCCCCATCCCCTTTAGGTAACTTGAATGACCAAAAGTGCTTAGTTTATTACTATTGTTTATAAAGTTGTGTCTAAAAGAATGTTGTATATTATCTCCCCAAGATCCAAGTGACTTGGCTAACCAATAAACAACCTCTAAAGTTTTTCTATTTTTCATTTATTTCTTTTTATGCATTTTTCTTGAGGGTGGGATCTCACTTCTCCCTCACAAGTTATCTAAGGGTGCGTTGACCAGGGGTTTCATCTCATAGCATTATACCAACCCCACTCCATGGTGGGGTATACAAATTGGGAAAACTATATGATGGGATAGTGGTGAGTGGTTAACCTAACCATCCCAATGGGTACTTAGGCCATGTGGTAGCTAGACATCATAATTCACTAAGAAGTACATGAATGAATTCATTAAGCAAAGGACTAGATAATTACATAAAAATCTAGGTAGTTTAAACTCAATTAATTTTATTGTACCCTTGTGTTAACCACACTTAGGACCATTTAGTACATTTGAGATTTATATATTTTAGTGAAAACCCCACTTACTATAGAATTCCTTAACAAATGTTTAGTATTCCTCACTCTAAGTTAATTCTACGTACCAATGCTTGAGAGACAAAGGGGGCCATAAAACTCAACCTAAAACTATACTTTAATTCTTGGATTAACATTTAATTCCTAACAAGCATTGATATATTAGTGGAAACTTTGGTAGAAGCTATGCACACTCATGTCAATTTTTATAAATAAGACAAGCCATTAGTGATACTTCTTTTTTCTTTGATTTACATATGTGTTTTTCAACTAAAATTATTTGTTTTTGTTGTCATGTCAAAACAAATCCAAAACTATCATGTTGTTTTCACACTCCTTCAGCCTAAGAGGTGTTGCTCTGTCCATTTTCATGTTACACTATTTGCCTTGGATTGTTACTCTAAAATCATTTATGTGTCATTTTATTAAACAAGGTATTATAACGCTTCCCATTTCATCCAAAATTTTGCCTTGGATATTCTAGTCCAAAACCTTTTGCCATGACATTTATTTCAAATCTCTCATCGTATTTAAAACCAATTTCTAAAATATTATTGTATACATATTGTTTCAAATACATGGTTATGCTGCTAGTTTTGGTCTAGCCCCTTTTGCCTTAGAACATTTGAGTCTTTTCACATTAAATTTTAAATTCAACCTTTTGAAGTGCAAATCCTAAACTAATCAGGTTTATGCCAAAGCTTCATCTAATTTGGGTTTATGTAGTCTACCTTTTTGTGTTTAGATTGTGTTACTTGGGTTGATTTCCTATTTGATCTCAAAGACCCCTTGCCTAGAATTAACCATTGTTATTTGTTATGTACCTTATTTAGAGAATCCTTTTGAAATGATTTGTTACCACATGCTTTGTTTGAAGTTTTTTGTGCCAAATTTTGAGTGTCTTAGTTTTTTTATTCCAATAATCTCTCATGAGTCAAGTATTGAGTCTTAGTGAACCAATTACTGAGTGTCATCTGAGCCAATTGCCTTAGTTTAATTTATTTTCAAGTTCTTATGTGGGTTATTTGTTTTCAAGTCTAGATTTATTTTTTATGCTAATTATTACAACTACCTTTGGGCAAATCATTGTTACCTTTTAATCCTAGTTTGTAGTCATTCTACTTTGTTTATACACTTTTGTCACTGATTATAACCACTTTTAGATAAATCAATACTTTAGCCATAGATGAGTTTGAGACTTTGTGTTACCTTTGTCATTGATTATAATTTCCTTTGGGTAAATTAGTATCATTTTTTTAGACTAATATCGCTTTTGTTTTGTTCTACTTTTGTCTAGTTTAGTTGTTTATCCCTTTGTGCCTCTTTTACAGAGCCAAAGGTCCTTTGGTTTTAAACCTCAATTATTTTTTACCTTTGGACACTTTATTTTTCATGTGACCTATCCATGGGTCTAAACATGCCTTGTTACACATGTAGAAGAACCATGTATAATCCAAGATACAATAACTTTTTGACCAATGATCTTTTTGATCAAAATTTATATATTGATGTAGCTTATGAGACAAATCCTTATCCATATTATAACATTCTATACATTGAACAAAGGCATGACCCTTTAGCAAAGTATTTAGAAACTGTGACTCTTTATCCAGACCAAGATCTAGAGCAAATGGCATAGTACCTTGATTAAATGATGCCCAACATTGAACAAAACCAAAAACAAGAGCCCTAATATTTTATGATGCCAACATACATAAGCTATGATCCATAATTTTTTGAATGTAATTTATTAAAAAACAAAGACGAAGTTCTTGTTAGAGCTATCAAAATAGAATAATTTTTTTTCTAGACTTCCCACATGAAATTCTGAGTAGTCTGATTAGAACTCCTAGTAATGTGCCTTGAATTCAACCATTCAAATAGGCATCAACTAGTTATAGTCAAGATCTAGTCTAAATTCCATAGCAAGACCAAAATATGCTTGAAAATAGAAAGGTATTATGGAAGATTAAATAGAATAGGTATAACAAGCATACCAAACCTATCTCAACCTAGCTTGTAACCTTAACACAAGGACTATTTATAGCATGATTATTATTGAAACAGATCCATCAATAGGGCAATAAATAGATGCATTAGGGTATGCAAGACAAAATGTAGAGCCATTTATCCAAATTAACTTGGTTAGTGATATGTATAATGTCCATATTTTGATGAAATATGATTTTGATCAAAAGGAAGACCTCACTCAAAATATTATAGATGGCATGCAAGTGCATTCTAATTTAAACCAAAGTGGGTCTTTACCATCAATTAATACACATTACATTCCTTCAAAAAACACCATGAATGGATTATAATAGTAGGGAATAGGTGCACCTATTTCCAAAAATAAATAATAAATCTCCACTCCTAAACCAACTACTTCCTTGAATGTGCAATAGGAGGAAACAAACCAACAATAGACTAAATTAACATCACAATAAGTGCAGAACACTACATCACCTCAACAGGTGATAGTGAATGTTCTACCAAAATAAGTACAAACCAATATACCTTATCAATCATAGACATTAATTAACCAAAAATATATTCCTATTGGTTAAAAAGTGCCAGTTGGTCAACAATAACACTTGATAAATCAATAGTTTCTAAATCCCCAACAGTTGCCTAACTAAAAAAAGTGCCACTTCAACAACAAGTACAACTTCAAAAATAATTGTTGATCCAACAACATGTGTTTAGACAATAAGGTTATTACACATAGTAGGTACTAGGTGCGAGGCAACAATTTCATTTCACTCAATAAGTATCACACGTGCAACAAGGATCCAACTACCAACACTTACAATAGCATTGATCTAGTCAACAATGTGTTCCTTATATACAACAAGGTTCAACAAGTGGGTAGAAAGTTCCCTCCCAAACCCAATAATACCAACACATTTCATAGATCCAAATTCCATTACCAAAGCCATAATTCACTAGCCAAGGTTATGTAGCCAACCTAAACTAGAATGTGCTTCAACAGCAATGTATTATGTATCCACAATATAATCCTCATGCACAAATATGTATACCTGGTCATCTAGCCAATTCAACTAGCATCCCACAATATACCTACTACAATCATGGTAATCCACCTTTTACCATGCAAACTCAACAATAATAGGCCACTCCTTTTTATTTCCTTGTCCAAGAGTTACAACAGATGAAGGATACAATTTAATCTATATAGGTTGGAAAATAAACAAATAAATTCAAATTGGATGAGATATACTCTTACCCATTCAACATGGAGTATCTAAAAATACCATTTTTGCCAGGTTATGAGCTACCTAAATTCAAAAAATACAAAGGCAAATATGACCTTAGAGATTATTTAAAGGAATTCTTTGTTGTCTATCAACTAGTGGAATATAGTTATATATACTTATTTCTACTCTTTCCAAGGAGTCTAGCTAGACAAACCTTATAATAGTTATTAAATTTTTTGAATAACTCTATACCCAAATTCAATGATCTCTCAGAGAAGTTTGTACAATAATTTTCATATAATCTTGGGCACAAGATTACTATTATGGATTTAGGCCAAGCTAAATAGAAGACTAGTGAAAGATTCACTACATAGTTACAATGTTGGAAAACACTAGCAAGCTAGTTTACTCATAATTTTCCAGCTAAATAGTTGGCCACGATATTTACTAGGATCTTAAACAATGAGATATCCTACCATCTCAAGCTGAAATGTGTTCATACATTTGAAGAGGTTATAAAAAAAGGAATATATATTGAGAAAGCCCTTGTCAATAAAGGCATAATCAAGTTATCCTCTTATAATCAGAACCAAAACCAAAATCAAGGCTAGAACCATAATCAAAACCCAATTAAAATACCAGTTTCAATGCCACCTCAAGCTAATAATAATGAGATACCTAAACCTTACAACCATAATAAGAATGTTGTTAATAAAGGGGTTACTAAATCACACCATATTTAGATGGTCTAAACATCGACTTCCCATTTACCTCTACCCACTCAACAACCACCTCCTCCATACATTCAACTAGAACCTCGATAAAATCAAAACCAATTGCAAGCCTCTCCTTTAAGGATAATACCATCCATTGCTAGATAATTTAGTGACCTTGGTGAGCCTATTAAATTTATGTTCTGAAGATTGGTTCAAGAAAATATGATTAGCTAGTAGATACCAAATCCATTTCCTAAAAGAATTATATTTCCTGATTGGTACAAGGAACATGAATTTTTTGAGTAACATCATGTTAGAGGACATTCCATAAGATGGTGTATCCAACTCAAGTATCTAATTAAGAATATGCTAGAAAACAAAGAGATAGAATGACACACCCATGCTCCTACAAATAATTTTAACTTGGGTATCTACCATAATCCATTTCCCCAACATAATAATAACAACAACTAGAATCAATACCAACAACAATAATAATGGTAGAAAACTCCACCACAAAATTAAAAATAATAATGCCATCCATAACAACAATAATATAATGGTCAAAACCAAGGGAAAAATAATCAAACCAACCAAGTAGGTCATCATGTCATTGCATATACCTATAATAATGTTTTAAGACACATTTTAGGTGGTCATGTTGCCACCATCACTATCAACCCTGGATCAACTATAAATAGACCTAGACTTTCACCCAATAATGCCTATTTGATGAATAATACCCACCAACCTCCTTATGCTAGTGATTATTATACTTTTCATGTTGATAATAAGGCACCATACCATCTAAGAATTATCATTCCAAGCCTCATTACCTAACCAAACAATTACCAAATCCAAGTTATCGACTGAGATTGCACAATTGTAACTAGACAAGCTAGGGTCACTCTCAAAAGATTGCATCCAAATAATATAAATGAGCCTAATCAACCTTTTGTGCCTATCAAAAATAAAAAAACTGATAAAAATTAGGTGAAGAACTATGATATTTTGGAACAACTGAATAAGACACCTACACATATCCATCATGGATTTTTTATGTACATTTATCATCCACAAAGACATCTTGAATGAATATTTAAACCAATCCCTTTGTGCCAGATAATATCATTCTAGACAAATTCCAAGACATGGTAGGACACTTGGCCCCTAGCCAACATCTCACCTTTGACCAAAGTGATATGTCTTCTTTGGGCCCTCTGTATAATAACCCATTGTATATTGATTTTGATATAATAAACCATAGAGTTAAACATGTCCTTTTAGATGATGTTTTGGGTCTCAACATTATGTCTTTAAATGTGGTCAAACATCTCAAATATAAAATAATTGACTTGCAACCAAATATCATCATGATCAAGGCATATGATAACAAAGAACATGAATCTCAAGGTATTATTATCTTGTTAGTGGTCTTTGGTCCATTGACCCATGATACCCTATGCCATGTTTTAGACCTAGAACTATCTTACAATTTTTTATTGGGCTGACCCTATATCCATAAAATTAGGGTTATACCTTCTACATTACATCAGTGTACAAAATTTTCACATTATTGAATAGAAGTGACTATACCATCTAATCTTCAACCATATCAGTATTATAAACACCTTGAGGCTGAGTATAAAAAGTTATAACTACTAGTTTAGCATAAATCTTATGCCTAAAATAGATTAATAAAAAAACCAAGAATGGAAAATCCATTGAATTAGGCCTAAAAGCTAATTACCTTGACCCAGATAGATTATCCTCTGCCTCAGCCATGTCTCCACCAAAAATTTCCAACCATTTTTATATAACTGACAAAGGTCTCAAAGAATATAGTACCCATAATGCATTCTATATTTCCAAATTGCCAAAAAATCCTAAAGTTTATGGGAGACCTATGTCCAAGCCTAATATTATGGAGTGGGAGACCAAAGGAAAATATCATTTGAACAAGCCCATTTTTTTAAAACCAACCTCTGGCCTAGAATAGGACCCCTTAGCAGAAGATGATTCATGTCTCTACACTGATGAGATAGCTAACTATTACCAAATTATGAAGTATCTTATTCCTAACTGGATTATGTATCACTTAACTTATGAAGTCAGAGGCCTTAGGCTATAGCAAAAAGGCATGATTGAACCAGTTTCAATGACTAAGTACAAGGGAAATAATGGTATTAGATTTAAGCCACTTGGGGGTGAACCTGCATACCTTATTCATGTTCCAACATAAATGACTAGTAATAATGATGTTGATAGTGATGTAAGATATGATTATAGCATATACGATGACCTTTCTAATACAAATTTGT
Source organism: Torreya grandis (assembly GCA_037957365.1). Taxonomy (NCBI): domain Eukaryota; kingdom Viridiplantae; phylum Streptophyta; class Pinopsida; order Cupressales; family Taxaceae; genus Torreya; species Torreya grandis. Next base: position 2,605,805 of record JARHVA010000320.1, read on the forward strand.
TAAACCCCCATTCCATTTGCACCATTAGCCTTATTTGTCAACCTTTGCATTTATCCCTTTACCATACACAATTGGTAGACTAGAACTATCAAGAGTCAATAATGCCATTAGATGAGTTCAAAATGATGAAGACATATACAAATTTTTAGGATTGTGGAGTCATAAACCTCTTGAAGACCATAAGTAGGGCTTTTCTATTAAATTAGATCATGATACCTAATTTAGAGATCGGGTGAACTTTCCTAGCCAAAAAATAATAATATCAGACATTGAGGTCTGAAAGTGAAAACCTCTTTGGGGCACTTTCTGACTAGGTAAAAATTAAAGAGAAAGGCATGTATCTTGGTGAAAACCAATTTTCAATGCCATTTGATTGGGATGTTCACCCCTCTTCTTATGAATCATATGAGACCTATAGCCCAAAGTCAATTTATAGATCAAATATCAGTACTGAGGAGTGGTAAACTTTTGTACATATTATTCAAGAGTGCATTAAGATATTTATATTATGGTTGATGCCAACATCAGTATATTCTAATTTATCCTAGTTAGGATAATTAGATGAGCCAATTTATCTGAAGGACTTTACCATTTCCAATAAGTTCAACTCCTTGCCAACTATTCTAGATGATGGCTCTACACTTATTGTGGAGGACACTTTAGATGTGAATATTGGGACTCTAGAGGACCCAAAGTGGATTGAATTAGGTGCATCCCTCACTGAGGAAGAATGTAAAGCCTTTATAACCCTTTTGAGGTATTTTTTTGACATTTGTATGGGCTTATTCAAACATGTCAAGTTTGGACTCCACCTTGGTTGTACACCATATCATTATACATCCTGATGTCAAGCTAATTAAATAAAAGTTATGTAAGATGCATCCTTGTATTATTGTATTAGTAAATAAAGAGTTTTAAAAACTCTTAGACATGAAATACATCAGATCAATTGACTATTCAAAGTGAATTTCAAACATTATTTTAGTGAGCAAGAAACCTTAAGGTATTGGGATCTACATTTATTTTAGAGATATCAACAAATCTTGTCTGAAAGACAACTTCTCTTTCCCTAATATTGACATGATATTCGACTCAATGACTAACTATGAAATTCTCTCTAATGGATGGATTTTTAAGGTATAATCAGATCGAAATTGCACTAGAGGACTAGCATAAGATAACATTCACCATTTCTTAGAGAATGTTTTATTATCAAGTGATGTTTTTTGGACTTAAGAATGTGAGATCCACTTACCAAAGAGCTATGAAAGTGATTTTTCATGACATGATGCATGAATTTATTGAGGACTATATCGATGATATCTTGGGTAAATCAAGGACCCATGTTGATCACCCATCCATGCTATAAAGAATCTTTAAGAGACTTCATGAGTATAATGTCAGGTTTGATCAAAATAAATATGTATTTGGTATCACTTGTATCAAAATATTGGGTTTCATTATCTCTTGCAGGGGTATTGAAGTCGACCCAACTAAAGTTCATAAAATTAAAAAAATGCCACTACCACCTACCTTTAAATAGCTTTACAATTTTTAGGGCAAGATTTAGTCTATCAGATGCTTCATCTCATAATTAGTCAAAAAATACCATACATTTATGCACTTGCTAAATAAAGGTGTTAAATTTTACTAGAATGAAGAGTGTCAAAAATCATTTGATTATCTTAAATAATATCTTTCCAACCCACCTATTTTATTACCACTAATGCCAAATAAGCCATTGCTTCTTTACCTATCAACAATTGAGAATGCCCTAGAGGCACTTTTAGCATAACATGATGAACAAGGAAATGAGCATGTCATTTATTGTTTGAGATGAACATTGGTCATGTATGAACATAATTATACATTGATTAAAAATTCATGTTTAGAAATGGTGTTTATATCACAAAAATTACATCATTATATGATAAACAATAAGACCATTGTTATTGCCAAAGTAGATCCACTCAAGTATCTAATTTCTAAATCAGCTCTATAGGGTTGTATGGTAAAATGGATCATGTTATTAATCAAGTTTTGTTAGCAAGAAAGTATTCACATTAGATACAATCTCAGCATAAGGACATGTCAGTAGTATATTAGGTTAGCATACATGAGATGATTAATCATCAATTGTATTCTCTTTGAACAGATTGCATGGATTTGGACCTCTCTAACTTGGTAAGCCTATAATGATGTTATAGTTATTGAAGATTCCAAACGCAGTCTATTATAACCATGTTCTTAAGATAAAGAGATTAAATTATGTATATATGTAAGCTGTGAAGAGTTGATAAAGGTTAGACATTTAAGAATTAGGTATCAGATCCGTGAAACAGAGGTATCTTATAAACACAGTGTAATAGTTTAATTCTTGTTAAGTAAGGATAAGTTTCTTTGATGATGTACTTCAAATGTGTGTTGTAACCTTATCATAAACTTGATGTATTACATATGATAAAGTTATATATATTTGAGGTTTCATGAGCACTTAGTTATTTCATATTATGTAATGAATGTTGAATCTATAGTACTATCTTGATGAACTTTAGATGAGAATTTCACTAACTATAATATCCATATCTTCTATATTTCTATTATATGTATTTAGGAATATGTGTTTCTACAAGATAAGGACTCATTACCTCCCCCATTTTTTTCCTCATAATTAGCAAGTTGTGGGAAACTAGGAACGTCTGCTAACAATGGTGTGGTGAGTGTGGAACTATTATCGGTTGTCAAAGAAATGATATGCTCCAGTGGTTACCAAGTTAGAGGGATTTGGAAGAATGGTGTGATAAAAAAATATCTAATTTTTTATAGAAAAAGGTGAGAAGGATAAGGTGTACTGAAAAGGAACTCATGGAGAATCATTTGTATGGTGATGTACATGAAATCTTCTAGTGTGAATTTTCAAGTTTGCTTGTTGCATGGTTGGCAAGATTAGAGAATTTTTATTTTCAAGCTAGATCTATATCTAAAATTTATTATATCAATGACCTGATTAGACAGTTACATAGCTTTGAGGTTGTTTGGACCCATGTGGTTGATTATTGGACACAAACCACTATAGATGGATATATAATATAATTCATAGCTCATAGTTATATTAATTTTGTCACTGCACAATATCTATTCATGTGGGGGGCTAGAGGGAAGTTTTTACAACAAATGCCAATTCTTATCAAGATGTTTATCATTAAAAAAATATGTAGTTACTTACCCATTCATGATGGATTAGTCTTTCAGGGCACTATGGGGATGTGTTTGGTCAAGATGTGAGATGGTATAGACATAATCTGGAAAACTGGCCAATAGAAATTAGATGAGGAGACCAGATGAAAGGGATCAAAATAAGCTTACTGATATAAAACAAGAAATGTAACAACAAAAGAGGTGGAATATATCTGGGACTGCATGAGTGACTGTGAGTAGAGGTAGAGGTAGAAGTAAGAGTAGAGGTTGAATAGCTATAGGAGAATGAATTAAGGAAGAATGAGTTGATGAAAGGGTAAGAGAGGAAAGAGTTGATGAAATAGAAGAAGGGCTTGGGATTAGTGAGATTGAAGAGAAAATAACTAATCAAGTAGAAGATGATGATAAGGGGAAAAACTTAGAAGGTAGTCTAATAGATGATAATAGATCGTAGTTGCTCAAGTAGACATCTTTCACTTTCATAGGAGAGTTACCTGATTTTGGAGGTACGATCAACCATAGACATATTACTGGCTCAATTTTCTGCACAAGGAGAATCGGATAAAGAGATTTTTTACCCCCTCAACTCACATCCCTTGATCCCATATTTTATAGAAAGACTCCTATTTATATTCAATATCATAGATTTGTAAGTCAGCGAGATCAAGAGATAAAGGAATCAATAAGAAGTATTAGAGGGTTAGTAGATTCTAATTTTGAAAGGACAACACAAGGATTCACTGAATCACAAAATAATTATTTAAGAGAAGTTTTGGTCAATTTTATTGACCCTTTATTAATTGAATAGGTTACTAATTGGGTGTTGTAGATCAAAAAAATTGTTGAGGAATAGAGAATGTGAATAGACACCATTACAAAGATCAAAGATGAGTCAGAGGCACTTTCATTTCCTGAGTGATTTGTATCACCTCTGAAATCACATGAATATTTTATATTTCTACAAAGTTTACCATTTTTGACAACTACACTAGTACTTGGAGATAGTCCAACTAGGTCTGGAGGACCATCACCAGTGATCACTCCTCCCCAAGTGACTACACTACTTCCAACACCAAAAAGTTCTCAAGTATCAATTTCACAAGTTATAGTATCATTACCACCATCTAGAGGAGTATAGATAACACCTCTTTTGCAACCAAACCTAGGTATTATGGCTTTACAGGTAGGTGCCTTTATCATACTGGTCCCCTATGATGGAATTGCATATCCAAAATAATACTTACATGTGACATGAAATGGTAGGTGAAAGGCATTATGGATGAAAATATTAAGAAGTATGAGCTCATTAGTGCCTTGTTTGGAAGGGAATTGGAGTTCATGTTTTATAGGGAATCAGGAACAACAAGTTTGGGTGATGTGAGGAAATGGTTGATTAAAAATTTTAAAGTTAAGAAAAGCACAAGATAAACCATTCAGGACTTGAAGGAAATCCACCAAGGTCCAAAGGAAATGGTTCATGATTATGACCACAAATTTTTTGATGTGGTCAACAACATTGAATTTGCCTTGGAAGATAAGGATAAGCTTACCTAATTCATTGAAGGACTATGACCTAAGATCTAGTTTATGATAGAATAAACTAAATTTAATAATGAAACATAAGCTAAAATAGTCATAGTAAGAGTGGAACAAATAGAGGATTATGGTACCCTGATAGAGAACAAACATAGTTAGAAATCACTCTTCAAGCTATTTCGCAGAAGTTAGAAGCCCCACAAAATATTGTTGAGTGACCTAGAATTAGTATCTGGTATATTGAGTGCGGCAAAGAATGCCACCATAGGAATGAATGACCAAAATTATGTATAGATTTTTTTGACATCTACCACATAGTGGGACACTCAATAGCTCATTATCACTTATTACAATAGTATGTTAAAAATCCATAGAGTATGTACTGTAAATTCTACAAATCTACTAATCATGAAGATAAGGATTGCAGGGTTCTACAAGAATTGAAGGAAGACATTACTAAGAATGTTTTTGAAATAGCTATATAATAAGTGCCAGAAACATCATAATCCATTACAAGATTAGAAACCACTCCCACTAGTGTAGCATAAGTTGGGTTGGCACAAGCTTAAAATACATAGTCATTTCAACCATAAGGATTAGCTAGTGGAGTTCAAGTTACACAACTGTTGCAATACACTTATCAATCTACCTAAAATATTGCACTTTCCTAGGCACAATAGGTAGGTTGGGCACCACATATAAATTAAACCCAATATGGTGGTTATGTCACCCAATAATACCAGCAGGGGTAGAATATACCATAGACTACAACAAACTTTGAGCCATAGTAGGTAGATGGTTGGGGATACCAAGGGAATAGAGGCAGATTCAAAGGTAGATATCATGGAGGTGTGTATCGAGGATGCATAAATGGTCCTAGAGGCCCTATTATATGTTATTTATGTAGGGAATTCAATCACGTATAGTGGAATTTCCCTACAAATCCATAATGGAAAGCTTATTATGCTTACTACCGAGTATCAGAACAACATGATACTCATGACTATTCTATTTTAAAAGCACAATGTAGAGATTGAGTAGTGCAGAATGTAAATTAAGTTGGTTATGAGCCCAATTGTAATGCACTTATGCAAGTAGTGACAATAACATAGTACGTATAGCAAGGACTACCTTATTTGGATATGTCAATCGATTTTGGCATATGCAAAGCTAAAATAGACACCTATCCAAAATTAGAAAAAGAGAAGGGAATCATGAAAGAAGTTGTGCAAATTCTATAGAGCATTTAACAGTAAGGTTTAGTGGTAGCAGATGAATCCACACTCAATGTACAGATGTATGCGTAGATTGTGCAGATCATGAAACAAGAAGGGGTTATAACAACATTGATAGACTTGATGAAATTACTCAATACTCTATGAAATGAAGATATATCATAGAATATCACAAATATTTTGCATAGTTTGATTGAATGTGTGCATAAGGGAAATGAAAGGCCTGAGAACATGGCTTGGTTTGTCAAGACTAATAAACCATGGGATGTTGATGCTAGAGTAGATATAAAGTTAGTAGAGTAAGAAATACCAAACACTGTGTTTGATTTTAGGAGCACAATGAATATGATCCCATGATCTATTTGGGAGGTGATTGGTAGACATTCTTTAAGTTATAGTCTTGTAACACTCAATACAGGACATTTGAAAGATGTGGAGATTAAAATTGTAGAGTGAATGTTACATGGTGACTTTGAAGTAATAGATATGAAGATAGATAAAACTATATACCTAGCTTTACTGGGGAAAATTAGGCCTATGATTTTAAGGTGACCATCAACATGGTAATGAATCAAATAAAATCACATCAAGATGATCGTATAATCATCATTCCTCTTAATAAAGATTCCAAATCATACATAATTCCTAAGGAACCTGATTCTCTTTATGTAGCAAGAGGGAATAGTTGGATGCAAATTGCAATACAAAATGTACCTAATATACAACACAACATGCCAATGAACTAATACAACTATCTTTTAGTAGAGCTAGAAAACACTAAATTATGGGATAAGGGATCTTTAAAACCTTTGAATATTTATGTAGATGTAGAAGATGAAGTGTGATCTCTGTTAGTACACTCACCTACACAGTTTGATATAGAGTTGTTATATCAAGTTGGGTCTACAGATCATGACTACATTGAGACTAATTCTGAAGGTATACTCTCATGGGATTGAGCTTCTTTTTTTAGTGGTCATTTTTGCACTTACATGCTAAATTAGGTTATAAATTATCATGAGCTTAAACCCTTACACATGGTTTATGCATTGGATCATTTGATCAATAAATACTTCAATACTTTGCCACTGAAGACATTGGTGACTTTATTCTATGTTTCCAAAAGCATATACCTAAGGATAGCTAAAGGGTAAGTGACCTCAATTACAAATTAAAATGAGTTGCAGTTAACTGGTGGGTAGTACATCGCATATGTATTAAGACATGGGTAAAAGAATGAATTTCTCATCATATGGTTTTAATTGTTTGTATAAGTGCAAAGGGAATAGCCTATATTTTAGGGAGGGGAATGCCCCTAGAACCATATTCAATAGTGCATTGAAGTATGGGTGGTTGAAGAAATAAATTTTAAGTATTTCCTGCATTGATTTATTTACACATTAGGGGTTTTTCCTACAACTTGGTACATTCATGAAGAAAATCATAGAGAGACACAACATTAGATTTAGTTGTAGAATGACTTTATTCAAACTTTCATATTTGAAAGTAGAGTCCTCTAGTTCATAGTGCACTACAAAAGATGAAAATATTCTTATGCCATGGATGAGTATAATATTTTTTCAATGATTATGATTCAAAGTTAGAGGAGATGGAGGCTTGCAAACTTATCGATGTTATCACCATGAAAGTCAAGCATAGTCAACAAGACACCCAAGACCTTATTGATGTTATGAATATGGAGACTTAGTGTAGAGATAAAGCAAAGATTGAAATTCTACCTTACCATCCTATTCAAGAGGAGTCTATTGATGACTCTGATTTAGTTAGTGAATATTCTTTATAACTCACTAAGTTTTTTGAGCTAAAACTAGATTATGAAATACTACCTAAACCCAAGGATGAATAAGTTGAAGAAGATTGACTATGATAGATAAAATTTCTAGAGTGAGAGGGTGAGTGATCCAATCAATAATCCATTCCATAAGATGAGCACAAAATGTATCAGTAACCCCTAAAGGAATAAATTGTGAACACCAAGTCAAAAGACACACCATAATTGGCACATTTTGGTGACTATTGGGAATAGAAGGATATTTTAGAAGTATTACAAATTTTATGGGATTACAAAGATGTGTTTCCTACTAATTTTGTAGAAGTCAAAGGGGTAGACCCTTCTTTAGGGGGAATGTATATAAAACTTAAGGTGCATGCCCCATCAAGAAGAGGCCTTACCATCTCAATCCTAATATGAAGATGAAAGTCAAAACTAAATTAAACCATATGAAAGACATAGGAATAATATGTCCTATGGAAAAATTAGATTGGGTGAGTATTATAGTCATATAGCCAAAGAAAATTAGCGAGATTTATATCTTGTCATGTCCCCTTTTCAGTTGACATCTTCAGAGTTGAGGATTAGCCTATTATGCGACCTTTGTAGGCTGATAAGATGGATAGAGGGTCATGATGGAGCTTGGTTTGGCTTCAATTAGCAAAATTTGTTTCAGTTGGCATTAATTTGGGATTTTTTGGGCACATTTGTCTGAGATCCTATTATATAGGGAATGTTAGCATTTAGTGGAGCATCCCTGTTATGGCATGATCATGTGCGGAATCACTCCCTGGTTCACCAGATTCAAATGGTTTGAGGATCCGACATGTATTGAGGGAGATATTAATATTTGATTGATTTAATCAAATATTAATTATTTAGCATATTTTAATTAAGAAACCCTAATTCTTAATTATGAAACCCTAATTAGGGCAAGTGCATCTTTTTGGAGGATATAAGGGTTTCTTATTGGAGGGAGGCAAATTATGAAATGATTATGAGATTATTGATATTGATTGTTGCTAAGAATTCTTCTGTGAAGACTGAGCCAAGGGTTCTAGTATTCCATTTGCATTGAAAAACGTCCACTCTTCATTGTGTGTGATTCAGAGGTTGTGAGAGATTAGCTGATCTATTGCCAATTTGAGAGATAGCTTCATACAGAAGTTATCACAGAGGTTTACAGGTTTGAGAGATAACTTCACACAGAAGTTATCACAGGTATTTCAAGTATTTATTTTATTAGGTTTTTGATTCAATAAATTATACAGATAGAGATCTTCTGTATTAGATCCATATATCTTAAGATCAGGGGTCTAAGAAATAGGGTGTGATATATTGGCAACTGTATGAAGTCCGTATAGATCCGCGCATAGACTGACATCGGTAGGCAGAGACTGACATCGGCCGATCCTCACCGACGTCGGTAGGATAACGACACCAGGAAACCAATGGTGGCAGTATAACCGATGTCAGTGACTGTGTTTTTTACACAATAGGCTGAGACATACCAGATTTAGGTTTTATTCCCAGTTTGTGGAATACTCAGGTTATTAAGACCGTATTTGAATATTCTTTTATATGCATGATAGAGGACATCTATTTTAATCATCTAAGCGAATAAATAAGAGATTATACTATGATTTATTTATTTATTTGGAAATTATTTTGCAAAAATCACAATTTGTTCTTATTTCATACAAAAAATCAGAATACACAGAAAAGCAATTTAGAGCTTTTGTCTTTCTACAGTCCCTATTGGTTGGGGATATTACAGTGGTATCAGAGCTTTTGTATTTCTATAGTCCCTATTGGTTGGGGATATTACAGTGGTATCAGAGCCTTTGTTCAGAAAAAAGGAGACCCTAAGAAAGGGATATTACAGTGGTATCAGAGCTTTTGTTAAAAAAAAGGGAGACCCTAAGAAAGGGATATTGCATATCTATAGATAATACTGCATTCTAAATGATGCTTGTGTTAATGACCCCTTTCCAATATTGTTTACTAATGAATTATTAGAAGTTATAGCTGGACATGAGGTGTATTCTTTCACTGACATATTTAGTGGGTATCATCAGATACCCATCATAGATGAGGGTAGAACTAAGATGACATTTTCTATAGAATGGGGATCATTCATATATAAGGTAATGCCATTTGGTCTAAAGAGTGCACCTATGGTTTTCCTCAAGGCTGTAGTAATTTCATTCAAGGATTGCATCCATGACTTTTTAGAGGTGTATTAAGATGATTGGGCAGTTTTATAATTATTTTGAGAACACTTAGAAAGATTAAAACTAATGTTGGAAAGATACAAATCACTCAGAATTGTGCTTAACTTAAAATATGTTTATTTTTCACACCGTTTGGTGTTCTATCAGGACAAGTTATGTGTAGTAATGGAATTTTGGTGGATCAAGTGAAGATTGAAGTAATAGTGAGTATGCCACCACCAAATTCCTCTAAAAAGGTGAAATCATTTTTAGGAGACATGAGATATTACTAAAAATTCATAAAAATATACGTAGCTATCTTAACTCCACTAGAGAAATTACTATGTAAAGGCATTCCCTTTGTATGGATTGAAGATTTCCAAATAATTTTTATGGATCTCAAATACTAGTTGGTTACTATGTTGATTCTTATTTTTCCTAACTAGGGTAAACCTTTCCATGTGAATGTTGATGCATCAAGTACTGTAGTTGGCACAGTGTTTTTGTATCCTAATGAAGGAAGATTAGACCATCTAATCCATTTTGTAAGTTGAAAACTATCTACGGCCAAAAATAATTATACCACAATCGAGAGGGAAGCTCTATCGATTATATTTGCATTATAAAAATTTCAACATTATTTGCTAGCTACCCCATTTGAATTATTTATAGATCATCAAGCTCTGTGATATCTAGTAAATAAGCTAATGTTGTGTAATTGAATATCTCATTGGTTAATGCTTTTTCAAGAATTCCACTTTCAAATTAATGTTAAGCCAGGGAAAGAGAATGTTGGTCTTGAACATCTCAAAATATTGCATAATGGTGAGGACCTAAAGGATATCCTTGATGAGTCTCCTAATTCTCATTTATTCTAAGTCTCTATGATTCCTAAATAACTATCAAAAATCACACACTTCTTAGAGTAGGGGATGTTACCCATACACTATACCAAAAGAGAAAATAAAAAATTCTTGAAAAAGGCACTTCCCTTTAGTATTGTAAATGGATTTATCTATCATATGGGGATGGATGAGGTTATACGATGAGTTTCACTAGAACACGAATGACCATAAGTTCTAGAAGAGGTGCATCAAGGCATTACAGATGGACATTTTGTAGGGGAAGCTACCACAAGGAAAATACTTGAAAGTGGTATTTGGTGTCCACATATTTTTGAGGATGCATAGAAGGTTGCATAATAATGTGATGTTTGCCAACGTATGGGTGAACCCAGTCAAAGGGATGGGATGCCACTTCATCCCATGTTAACATAGAAACCATTTGAATAGTGGGGAAGGGATTTTGTTGGCCCTATGAATCTAGCAATTAAATGTAGTAATGTCAGATATATAATCAATATGACTTATTATTTTACCAAATGGGTCAAGGTTGTTGCTACACCAAGTTGTAGAGCTAAGGACACTGCTAAATTTTTGTATGAGAATATCATTACTCAATTTGGGTGCCCATTGATATTGATAAGTGATCAAGATATGCATTTTTGAACAAGACTATCAAGATACTAATAGAAGAATTTATAATTTCCCATCATAAATGCATGGCGTATCATCAGTAAGTGAATGGGCAAGTAGAGGTTATGAAAAAATTGATTGGTAAACTAATAACAAAGGTTTTTGATGTTAATAAATATGATTGGGAAGATTGAATTCTTATGATACTCTAGGATTATCGCACTCATTTTAAGCATGCATCAGGGTTTACTCCATTCCAGTTGGTCTATGCGCTGGAATATGTCATGCATATGGAATATGTCATGCCTAGCTTGTGAGTTATTAATGAAATGTGTCTCAATGATGTGGTATCACTTAAAAATTAATTTTTGGACCTTAATCACATGGACAAAGATAGTCACAGAGCTGTATGGGCACATGAAGTTAACAAAATAAGCCAAAAGGCATAGAATGAAAAGAATCTCCACACAAGAATTTCATTATGAGTAATTGGTTTTGCTATATGACAGTAGGTTTCATGTATTTCCCATTAAACTCACCATTCAATGAAAAGGTCCATATGTCATTCATGAGCTTTTGAAAATTGGGATTATAATCTTACGGGACCTAGAAGGTAATATTTTGCTAAGAAAGGTTAACGGATGTAAACTCAAAGTTTACCACCATTAGGCTCACAATTGCATAAATAAAGTGCAATTTTGCACATCTCTTTTAGTTAGGAAAGCTAAATTAATGCAAAAAAATTTAAGTTTGGTTTGTGTTTTATGTGTGTTGTGTGTTTGAGTAAGTTGTTAGTAGATTTCATGATTAAATTTAGTTGGTAATGATACAAAATAAGCATGGTATAGTTGGACTAGTACATGTTGGCTATTTAGTCATTATAGGTGGATAAAATTTTAAGTGACATTATCAAATAAAGATAAGTTTGGGTCATCTATTAAGTCTAGAAATGTACCTAAATAGATATGGCATTATAATTAGAAATAATGGCTTCTAAAAAGGAGTTATGTCTAAAGCATGTAGGCAAGCAATTATAACATCACTATCAAAGTTTTACATTACAATCAAGATCAACTATCTAATAGTTAAAGATAATGAAAAGATGATAGCATGTCCCATCAGACATTCTTCATTAGCTAGACTGGTACCACATCGACCACATTGAATGCCACATCCATCAAGCTGAATTTTTTGTCATGCATGAAATAATGGGGGTGAAGCATTAATTCAAATTTGAAGCTAGTTCACATAAGTGAAGGATTTTAGGATCCCAAATATTAAATATACAAGCTCAAAGGGCCAAGTGAACCAAAAGTGTGTAAATAATTTAATTCATGGTATTATAGAACACTAACCTTTGTTAATTGAGTTTTGTAATTTCTATTTTGGGTTTACCTTCTCAGCTTTATGAGCTTTCAATATTCCTCAGTAAGTAGTCATGGCCACTTCTTTTAATGTCACTGAGTTTGAGCATAATTTTAAAAATATACTCACCACTTTGAAGGAGGATTTGGGGATAGGGGACTCACTTCAATAGATAAAGCTTTTTGATTCTCATGATAGTGTTATGGTACAACATGCATAAAATGGATTATTTATGTTGAATGGCTTGGTACCTCATTTGGTTGGCTCAAATGCTAAGCACCTAATACGGTTACCCACTTTTGGGGATTTGTCTAGCATAATGCAATTATTGTTGACACAGTATAACCAGCATTGTATTCATTTATTGCATGATGTAATGGCTTATTTATCCACTAAAGAAATGGATTATGTAGTCAAAATGATTTCTCAAGGAAAATCCCTCATGGATTACAAGTTTAAAGTGCCACCAATATCTATCAAAATCAAAGCTATTATGGTTAGAGGGAACCATGGTATTCCATTGGCATCTTTATTTGATGAACTATTACAGTATTTAATAGAATGCATTTCTCAATGGTTATGGTAGACTACCAAGGCCATGATCGAGGCTACCAAGGGTGTGGTAGACATCACGCATTGCATGATTCATGATGGAGAAGAATTTAACTGGCCAAAATTCCTTCTTGCAAAATTGGAGTAAAACATTGCTAAAGTCTTAGGCATCACAAATCATACCTTCCAATACCAATTATTGGTATTTCTCCTCATATTCACTCAATGGAAATCAACAATGGTGTAATTCCACCTAGATACTAACTATTGGCCTGATGAGCAATTCGCCAATTTGGTTATTTCTTCCACAAATCAATTTTAGGATCAAGTCCCTTTGTTTGATAATTAGGAGAAAGATTTCATTCATATGGTAGCTATGCATCCTCGAATCCCACTAGATGTTATGAAATTTTATGGCCAACATGATGTGGTTCAATGCCTTTCAAAGGGTACATCTATGTAGATCCATGAGCTCCCACCAATGACTACCACACCATTAGGGGTCATCTTGGACATGTTTACTATGTAGTGTGAGGTGGCATTGTAGAAATCTCAGGCCACACAATGGGATACTCCTCTTCAGGGTGTTCATCCTAAGGTAACACCTCCAAGTTCATCTATTACACCAATGGAGCTACCATAATGTAAAAGGGTAAATGTTTAGTTGAATGTAGCCTACCATCACCACCACAACATAAAATGAGGATTCAAGTTTCTTGGTACAATGATCCTCACGTCTTAAATATCACGTCTCAGTGTGATTGACATGAGTTGTAGACTAATGCAATCAAAGTATACTACCTAATGCTAGAAGACATGGAGGGAGATTTGTATGAGGATGAGAATGAAAAATATTTTTTCTTTTGGAAGGATATGCATATCGTGTAGATCCAAAACAAGTTGACACTAGAGTTATGAATTTCCCTTCTACCTTGTCCACCATCCATTATGGTGGACCCCTTGGGTAAAGTGATAAGGATTCAATAGGCTTAGATGGATCTAGCACATGGTATTTTCTTTAGATGAACACCTTTGCTATAACCTCTGGATATCCTACTAGAAATTTCACTAGAGTCTACCCTTCAATGTAAGTGGTCTATGCACAGGTTTTGCATGGTGAAGGAGGATCCTGAGGACGCAGATGTCATTGCAATGGATTCCCCTAAACTATTACAACCACTTCACAACCTTCAATGCTGACTAGTGCCTAGCTCAAGATAGCATTTCCATAAGTGGCTACATAGGATGTTTTTTAAGGTTGATTGAGGAAGGGCTCAATTTCTTGCTCATTGATTTAGATGGCCATGCAATCCTCCTCATTCTTGAAATATGATGAACCACCTTCAAATACTAAGGAATTTATGGCTGAGTCCCTAACTGAGGAATAAAATCAAGCTGCACATGAAGACGCTGACCACATTGCTACATGGCAATGCTACTAGGAGGAAAAGAAAAGGGTCAAGGTTGAAGCTATGTAGAAGATATAGGATGTATAGGCAAGGACTCAAGATCCTGCCACTCATAATGCATAGGAAGAAGACACTGTGATGCAAGTCACCATCACTATCAACCAACAAGTTATGGTTGAGGAACCACATTAACAAGCTATCACTGAGATAGCATGGTAGTGCAGTACTGAGATAAAGAAGGAAGCTCAATACCCATAGATGGAAGATATCACAGTCATGCCTAAAGAAGTTGAAGTTTATAGTGTTGATGTTGTTTCTTAGTCTAAACCATAGGATTCTCAACCTTTGATTCCATCTATGGAGCAACCATAGTTGGCCACTAGTGAGACTCAATTTTCCCCCACCATAGATTTGGCTTTAGTTCAAATATCCTTGGATCCTTCACCGCAAAGTGTAACACAGTTGATTATGTAACCACCATCTAATTTGACAAGTTTGTCTTTGATGTCCATGTTGGATGTGTCTATACCACAAGCTTGGAGAATGATGTTTTTATTACCACTTGTTCCTATTTAGTGTTTATCAACCACTATT
Organism: Torreya grandis; assembly: GCA_037957365.1. NCBI lineage: Eukaryota > Viridiplantae > Streptophyta > Pinopsida > Cupressales > Taxaceae > Torreya > Torreya grandis. Next base: position 2,621,174 of record JARHVA010000320.1, read on the forward strand.
TCAACCACTTCTTTAGGTAGTGTATTAGTCTTAATAGATATTTATCTTGATGTTACTCAGCTTTCACTTAGTAAAGAAATTGAAGGTGTGGATGTGTTTCAATAATATTTATCACAACAAGCTCAATATTTAGTCCAAAAGGTTTCACAGTTAGAAGCTGAGAATACTGGATTATAGCAAGCCCTTTAGCATGCATGTGATGCTATATAGATTGCTTGCCTAGACCTTATTCAGAAGGTCACTTTTGATCCCATCCAGTCTTATGTGGATTAAATTCCTTTGCTTCTCAATCAATTTGTCTAGGACTGGCAATGTAGTAAACTACATACCTGGTATGCTCAGCAAGGCCCAGTGATGAAAGTTGAGACCATAGAATTGTGTGAGTTGATTATTGAGTATCAGATGTAACTCAGTGCTACTATACAAAAACTAGGAAAATTACTCATAATCTATTGGATTAGCACCAATAACTCCAAGGCTTGTGAACTGGTCCACATCCTAATTTTACTACTATGTAGACCACTTTCATAGAATTTTTGAACCCATAAGCTACTCCATAATCCATAGATGCTACGTTTAACACCTTGATCAACATATGAGATATAGTTATTGATAAACTTATAGGGTGGTAGACTCGGGTGAAGCATAAAGCACAATGTTTTTGATATAGTTCAAGTGAATAGATATATGAACTACCTTACCTTGCTTTTCATTGATATTGATGCAAAGGTTGCATCCATGAAGGCTAATACTGCTTCATGTGATGATGCTAATTTGCAACATTTATTATATGCTCAGGCTCCCCTGCGTGCTTTGGTTTAGATAGTCCAAGAAGCTTTATTATTATGGCAAACTTATAATAAGGACTTGGCTAAGCTAGATGCCTCCATTTCTCCTATGCTCAATGATCCTATTTTTTTCTTCCTATTCAGAACCTGGTGCTTCTTCAACAGAGGAAATCAATTGGGTATTTAATGAACCCATCTTCAGCCAGTTCTCTACCACTTCTTTCTCAGTCTTAGGTACACTATAGGTTCTATTTTTTTTGGCTCCTTGTGTTTCATTTATTATTCTATTTCATAGAGATCTAGTTGGTTTAAAACCCAAAAGGGTAGCCACTTGGTCTCGTTAGCCTACTGAAAAATCGTAAGGGTGGTAGGTTATCTTTCAATATTTTGTTTAAGATTCTATGATTTTGAATTTTGATACTTTCTAATTGTATTACTTCTATGTTGTCTCAAGATGAGACAACTAATTAAGTTTAAGAAAGTGTTAGTGAGAAAGTATGCACACAAGATGCCATTGCAGCATAAAGACATGTCAATAGTATAATAGGTCAGCATACATGGGATGATTAGTCATCAACCATATTCTCTTTTGAATGGATTACATGGATTTGGGCCTCTCTAACTTGGGAAGATTATAATGAGGTTATAGTTATTGAAGATTCCAAACGCAGTCTATTGTAACCATGTGCCTAAGTTAGGGAGAGTGAATTATGTATATATGTAAGAGGAAAAGAGTTGAGAGAGGTTAGACATTGAAGAATTGGGTACTAGATCCATGAAATAGAGGTCTCTTGTAAACAAAGTGTAATAGTTTGATTCTTGTTAAGTAAGGATAAGTTTCTTTGATGATGTACTTGAATGTGTGTTGTAACCTTATCATAAACTTGATGTATTGTATATGATAAAGTTTTATATATTTGAGGTTTCATGAGCACTTGGTTATTTCATATTGTGTAATGATTGTTGAATATATATTACTATCTTGATGAACTTTAAATGAGAATTGCACTAGCCAAAATATCTAAATCTTCTATATTTATGTGATATGTCTCTAGGAATCTGTGTTTCTATAAGATAAGGACCTGTTACCTCTCCCATAATTGTCCTCATAATTAGCAAGTTCTGGGAAACCAAGAACCTCTGCTAACAAGTTTGAAATTGAATATGCCAACCAGAAGGCCATTAGGGGCAAGTACTCATAGATCAGCTTGTTGAATCTCATCTTCAAGATACTTAATATCTCACATTTAGATTTCCATATGAGGCCATTATGACCATTGAAGAATTCAATGCACCTCTTGAGGATGAATAATGGAATATGTACTTTGATGGATCACTCATGACTCATGGATCAAGGGCCAGAATATTATTTGTTATGACAGAAGGGGATCTCATTCTCAAGTCCTTTCATATTACATTTCCCCACTAATAACATGGCCAAATATGAAGCACTCATTACATGGCTTCATCAAGTAGTATAGTGGAACATTTAACATTTATTGGTGTGTGGTGATTCTCAGTTAATCATCAATTAGGTCATGGCCCAATACCAAACCAAGGATGAGAAGTTGGTACCCTATAAAGATATGGTTAATACTCTCAAGTAGTCAATTACCAACATTCGATTTGAGAGAATACCTTGAGCCAATAACAGAGTAGTTGATGTTATGACCGCTATTGGTTCCATAATCTAAATCATCAACACAGATAAGGATTAAAAATTAATTATTAAACATCTCTTAGCTGTAGCACACTAATAATCACCTATTAAGATGGTTTGTGACATTGTTGGTCCTACATCTTCCTAGTACTCGAATATATATGCCTATCTTCAAGACCAAACCATGCCTCCCAATTTATCACATTAAAAAAATATATATATTTCACCCATAAAGCCTATCATTATACCATACTTGGAGTAACCTTGCATCATAAAAGATATGATTGAACTTTGCTTTGTTTCTTACCTTTGATAAAATCTAGACTAGCATTGAGGGAAGTCCACAAAGGAGTGTGTGGATCCCACACCAGTAGCAAAATATTAGCCAAAAAAATATTACATATTGGTTATTATTGGCCAATGATGGAAGTATATTTAGCTGCATATGTGAAAAGGTGTGTCAAGTGCTAGAATCATGCTAATATGATTCATGCTCTAGCCAAGACACTCAAACCATTGACAACACCATGGTTATTCTCAATGTGGGGACTTGACCTTGTTAGGAAGATCAATCCAACATCTTCCAATGGCCATAAACACATCATGTTTACTACTGAATACTTCACTAAGTGGGTGGAATCCATTCCCCTCACTTACATCACTAGTAAAAAGATCTTCAAATTCATATTCAACCATTTCATTTACCGTTATGACATCCCCACTGACATTATATTTGATAATGGCAGAGACTTCAAGAATAAATATGTGAAAGCACTTTATTCTCAATACCACAATAAACAACATTTCTCTGCTACTTATTATCCACAAGGTAATGGCCAAGTTGAGGCTTCTAATAAAACCATTGTCAATATTATGAAGAAGATTGCCAATTATGTTGGTCATATTTAGCACTTGCAGTTATATAATGCCCTTTGGGCATACCACATTCCATACTCCAATAAGAGCTACACCCTATTCACTTATTTATGGAACTAAATCTATTCTTCCCTTTTAGGTCAAGTTGCCTTCTCTCTAAATTTTGTTATAGCACATCATCGATGATGAAGGCTAAAGAGTCACTCATTTTTAAGAGCTTTACCTACTTGATGGTAAATGCTTAGTTGTCCTAAATAGTCTTTAGGCTTATTATAACTAATGAAAAGGACAATATAATGTAGGAACATTAAGCATCATGAATTTGAGCTTGATGACTAGGTGCTAAAAGAGAATCAAAAAAATGTCAAAGATGAAACCAAGAAAAAATTGTCAGGATCCTACTGCTCTCCAAGAGCACACATGATTACCTTTGTAGAAGCAACTAAACACGAAATTTAACCAGAATGAATAAGTAACTAGAAATTCAGAAACAACACAGAATATGAGATACAATACCCAATTTTATTAATACTTATCCAGAAGGAAATACAATAAAGAAGTTGCCACACTTCTTCTCACACCTCTAGAGCTCCCAAACTTCTAGGGTTCACCGGTAATTCTCCTCCAACAGTTCACTCTCTCAATTACGGTCACAACAATCAACTCAAACACTGAGTTGTTGTTCACCTCCACCAGTCAATAACAACGATGCCAGTATACCAAGTACACAACCATACTCCAAGTAGATCTCCCTGCTCTTGCAAAAACCTACAAATCACAAGACCTTACTTACCATTTAGATGTCTCTACAACCTGAAGAACCCTTGTCCTTGCCTCACCAAGTCCTTATGATTCTTCAACTAGTACCCCGATGGATCTTCTACCATAACTTGCACAACCTACAACTCTCCCTAATCATACACACTCAACACCCCTTTGGAACTAGGAGGAGCTACTCTTGCTCTCTCTACAAGCACAATGGCTATCTAACACACTTTACAATACAACCCATGAGTCTATTATATATATCTCATGCATACAATAATTAGACCCTAATTAAAATAATTAGACATGCAACTCAAGACCAAAAATAGTCTTTTACATGCAAACAACCAGTTCGTTAAACTATCAGTTCAACTCGTAGTTCTGGAACCACACAGGCAATCGACGTCGGTCCCTGTCTGTCTGGAGGTGACCGACATCGGCTGATCCCTGATCGATGTTAGTTTCTCTTCTCACTGTATATGACTAATGTCAGTTGATCAGACTGATGTCAGTTGCTCTGCAACTCAACAACCTCTCAGTAACCTCCTCCATGTCTGCATCAGTGAAGCTTTTAGCTCCACAACCTAATAATCTCCCACTTGGAGATAAACAGCTGCACTATACCTATACCTATACACCATCTAATTTTTTTCTTGGCTTGTATCCCTCTTCAAGCTCAATCTTGAAGACCAACCACCACACAACCTGTGGTGTACCTCCTATCATCCAAGTAACCTGCCACATCCAAACCTACAACTCCATGTAGTGAAGACCTTAACCCTGCATAACATGTTAACCTACTGCTAGTCCCTCTCAGATACCTGAGAATCCATTGAAACACTTTCCAATGCTTCTTCTCTGAATTGGCTCTAAACTCTCTGAAAACTCCCATTACTTGGGAAAACTCAGGTCTACACTCGACCTCATGTGATTTTTGACACTATTTTATGCTCAGCTTGAACTGTCTAGCCCTCGGTGTGCTTACTGGTTCTACATCCTAAAAATTAACCCTCACCTACACCTCCTTCACATCAGCTCCCTCTAGAGACAAAATCAACCTGTGATCTTCCATGTCTCTTATGCCAAAGAATTTTGTTGCTCCCAAATTCTTCATGACATACCTCTGAACTAACTTTACCTTTAGCTCAGAAACTTCCTGCATGTGTGACCCTGCAACAAGAAACCACACCACATATAGTAACAGGATAATGTTGCAACCATTATCCAACCTAGTAAATAAAACACAATGGTTACATTGACCTTGACCAAAGCCATGCTTTGTCATACACATGTCAAACCTGTACCATTGTCTTGCAGCCTGCTCAAGACCATATACCCTGGCCTTCTGTCTCACGTGTCCATCCACTCTCTTCTCTAACTTGGGAATCCATTCATCTGTCAGTGCTTTTATCTCAGCTGGCAACTCTACCAAAACTCCTACTTGGTTCTCTTCCAAAGAATTCATGCCATGCTTCCACTATTTCTTGGATTCTACCTGCATTGCCTCTTCACATCTTCCTGGTTCTTGACCATCAGTGAGCAACAAGTAGTATAAAGAAGGTGAAAAATGAATATGAGGTTCACTTACCCTTTTAGTCTTCCACATGGGCATTTGAGACTCCTTGACAGCTTGTTGTCTGCCCAAAATCCGTTCCAGTGACTGATCTCAGCCATCTCCCAGTCTGCACAAAATTGACATCAGTTTCTTGCGACTGACCCTGACTGCCGACATCAGTTCCTCTTGACCGACATCGGTCTCCGCCTGCTTGACACCACCAATTATACTTATCTACACATGACCGACATCAGTACCTATCTGTTCGATGTTAGTTTCCCATGACCGATGCCAGTAACTATGTTCTCCTATGAGTGATGACTTTTTACCCACGAGCTCACCTTGGATCAAAACCCTATCCAAATTAACATAGCCCTGCTCAAAATAATCCAATCCCCTTAGCTAATCTCTATCCGTCATCTCCTCCATGAACACCAAGGCTTTCCAGTTCTTAAGTTTGTTAAAAACATCTATCTTCCACTTAAAAACATGCATTACCTTCTTACACATGTGACCAAGCCTACAAAGCCACATCTCTGCAACAGAAGGTGAATCAGTAATATAAGTAGATAGATAAAGGATACCTACTTTCTTACCACCATCTAATTCAAGTGCATTCACTGTGAGAGTTACTGTGCATCTCTCATCACCCAACTTTCCTAAAGAAATTAGACTCATCTCCAAGACTGGTACCTGCATGACCTCATTCAACACCTGTGTGTTACCTGTCTACAATTTCAGCTTCACTTCCCCTTTGCCAACCATGTGACAAGGCTCACCAACCCCTAAATAAATCTCTCCAAAGTCTCCCTGGACATATCCATGAAAAGATGCTCTATTTTAGGCTGCATGGAAAGAGGTAACAGAATCTATAATCCAAGATTCTACTTTATCCAGAGCATCATGTGCAACAACACCTGCAACATCTACTTCTTCCTTTTCTTCATGTTGATCTTCTACCAACCAACAACCTTTCTTTATCTAATCTTTCTTTCCATCAATCTGTAATTGACCATTCGTGTTATTCAGTTTCTCCATTCGTAGCTTACTTTCTTCTACCATTGCTATACTCCCACTCAATAAAAAACCCCTGTGAGTAACCTGTAATCAACAAAACACTTAACATGCTCTGACCACCTGTTAGTGTACTTAACCACCCTCTGATACCAACTTGTCAAGATTGGTACCAACCTAGTCAACCTAGCTCTGATACCAATTGTCAGGATCCTACTACTCTCCAAGAGCACACATGATTACCTTTGTAGAAGCAACTAAACACAAAATTTAACCAGAATGAATAAGTAACTAGAAATTCAGAAATAACACAGAATATGAGAGACAATACCCAATTGTATTAATACTTATCCAGAAGGAAATACAATAAAGAAGTCACCACACTTCTTCTCACACCTCTAGAGCTCCCACACTTCTAGGGTTCACCAGTAATTCTCCTCCAACAGTTCACTCTCTCAATTACGATCACAATAATCAACTCAAAAACTGAGTTATTGGTCACCTCCACCAGTTAGTAACAACGCTACCAGTACACCAAGTACACAACCGTACTCCAAGTAGATCTCCCTGCTCTTGCAACAACCTACAAATCACCAGACCTTACTTACCATGTAAATGTCTCTACAACCTGAAGAACCCTTGTCCTTGCCTCACCAAGTCCTTATGATTCTTCAACCAGTACCCCGATGGATCTTCTACCAGAACTTGCACAACCTGCAACTTTCCCTGATCATACACACTCAGCACCCCTTTGGAACTAGGAAGAGCTACTCTTGCTCTCTCTACAAGCACAATGGCTATCTAGCACACTTTACAATACAGCCCATGAGTCTATTATATAGATCTCATGCATACAATAATTAGACCCTAATTACAATAACTAGACACGTAAATCAAGCCCAAAAATAGTCTTTTACATGCAAACAACTGGTTTGTTAAACTAACAGTTCATCAACTCGCAGTTCTGGAACCACACAGGCCACCGACGTTGGTCCCTGTCTGCCTGGAGGTGACTAACATCGGTCGATCCCTGACCGACGTCAGTTTTTCTTCTCACTGTATATGACCAATTTTGATTGATCAGACTGACATTGGTTGCTCTGCAACTCAGCAACCTCCTCCATGTTTGCATCAATGAAGCTTTTAGCTCCACAACCTAACAAAAATAAATTTCCAACCAAATTGGTTTTGGCCCTATATAGTTGTTGTCAACTATGGTTCTAGAGCATACAAGATCACTACACTAGATGGAGATGAACTTGATGAACCAATAAACATAATGCACCTCAAACATTTCTATGCTTGAGGGATTTGGATTATTGTCTACAAGGATCATCTAAGTTATGTCACATTATACCTATTCTTTGTACTATATCCCTTTTCATTCTACCATACCCTTAACCCTTCGTAAACCAGTTATTTTTTTACCTAACTCCACCTATCATGTTTGGCCTTGGTTATGATTCATTTCTACTTCAAACATTTTTAGTGGTTGATGATAAATTTAGTTCTAACAATTGCTTTAGAATTACATGTTTGAATGGCAGTATGTGAAAGCAGTATGACAGTGGTCCTAGAAATTACATCTTTTATTTTTACATTCCCATCTTATGCTACTAATTATAACCACCTATGGGTAAATTATTACCATTAACCCTTTGCCATTATTTTCTAATTATACCTGCCTATGGGTAAATTAGAGATAACACCTTTACCATACATTACCGCATCACCTTGTCATTTGCCTTTACCTGAACTTTTTGGTACTTAATTAGACACCTTTTGTATAGGTATAACTATAATGACTTGAAGTCTTGTGGAACTATGTAGGAAGCACTTGATTCATGTTAAGGTTAGCTCAATCACCCCTTTGTCATGCTCTCATCATTTTTCAAGAAATCTAATCCACACTCTCACCATTTTGTGAGAAATTTTAAGTTGAACACTCTCACCATTTTATGAGCAACCTAAGCCATGCTCTCACCATTTTTCGAGTTAGAACATTTTGTGTCTTGTAATGATTGATTGATTTGATATGCCTAAAAAATTATAAAAACATTTGTAACAGTTTTAAAACCCTTAAACATTTGTAAAAGATCTTAGAATCCTAAAAATCATAAAATCATGAAAATTGGCTAAGATTTCCATGTGAAATATAAATCCATAAAATTTTTTTGGGATGATCCATCTTATCTATTCAATTTATTTCTAGATAACCTTGGTCTTTTTCCTCCCATTTTTGGGAGAAATACATCAGCTTGAGATTCACATAACCTATGTAGGTAGCACATGGATACATGAGGTATCTTATGTTAGATTGGCTATATCTTCATTTACTTTTTAACCACTTCTTTTCCTTGAGGATCCTAGGACCCCTAACTATTTCATGAGTAACCACTTTTCATTTAGTTTCCCCATCTTTATTGGCCTTAAGCCGTATACTCTTGCCATTTTGCAAGTTTTTATTCTAAGAATCATGTATTTAATTTGATACACTAATGACCACTTGTATTTTATTATGCTCTCACCATTTTTCAAGCGATCATTACCTAGGCTCTTGCCATTTTGTGAGCTCATTTTGATTCCAATCATTAGATGAAGTATACACTATGAATTGTCAGTTTAGTTCATTGGTAGATACTTATCTCTTAACTTTTAGTGTGGTTTTAGACTAAACCATACTCTTGTGCTCTCACAACTTGTTTGTGTTGACATTTTCATGATTTTGGAATGTCATCCCCTCTTTTCTCATGTACTCACCATTTTGTGAGATCATTCTTATTTTCCTCTACACATTAATCATGTTTTTTATCATCCATTTTTTTTGTCCCACATGTTGTGAGAACTACATTTGGTCTAAAGTTCATATTAGATCTTGTGTCCATGGAACTATATAGGCAACATCCACTTTCCTAATACATCTAAAGTCAGCTTGACTACCCCTTCATTTTCTTCTATTCCTCCCCTTTTTTATATTATTTTTTTATTGTTGCCTTTTACCTAGGGGCCATGTTTGTCATCTTTTTTGTTTTGTTGTGTCCTATAACCTAGGGGAAATCTTTATCATCTTATTTGTGTCATTATTTATTATATCCTAGGGGCAACCATTAGTCTTTTCTTCTTATGTTATTTTAGTTGTGTTGTTGCTACCTAGTTTTAGGGTCACCCTATCACCAAGAGTAACACCTCTATTACACATGCACAAACAATTTTTTTCCTATTTACACTAACATTGTGATTAACTATTGTTTGTGTATTATTATTTTTTTAGCTTAATTTTTTTTATTTTAGTGTGTTTAGAGTAGCTTGTTTACTACATTTTTCTTTGCTTTGGATTTTTTTTATTTTGATTGTTTATTCCCTTTGTTTTTTGTGTGTTTTACTTATTTCATTTTTTCATTTATTTATTTTATCTATCTCTATTTGTATCATGTTAATTTCTTTATTTATTTTTGTTTATCGGTGTTTTGTTTGTGTGTTTTGTTGTTTAATTTATTTATTGTCATTTTATTATTGTTTTGTTTGTGTTTATTTAGTTGTTTGTTTGTGTGTTGTTTTATTTGTTTGTATCATGTTTTTTTATTGGTGTTTTTTTGTTTTGTTTATTAGTGTTTTGTTATGTTTTGTTTAGTTTTATGATTCATTGTTGTTTATGTTTTGTTTATTATTGTTTTTTTGTTCTTGTTTTGATTTGTTTATTAGTGTTTTGTTGTTTGTGTAGTTTGCTTATTTTATTTATTTTGTTAGTGTTTATTTGTTTGTTTGTATAACTTATTTTGCATTTTATTTGTTTATGTTTTGTTTGTTTATTTTCATCTGATTATTTGTTTCATTTTTATCTTTTTATTTGTTTGTTTTTTTCTTTGTTTATTTATTTGTTTATTTTTGCCTTTTATTTCTCAGTTGCCATGAGATTATAACATATTGTTTATTTTTTATCAAGGAATTTGATAAAGAGAGGAGCTTAGATCAAGTGTTAGTCCATTAAACCATGAAATCAACACACTAACATACTAACATCTCTAATCCTATATCTTAGGGAGAGCTTAATGAACAAACAACAATTAAAAATACAACTAAAATGTAAATAACTACAATCTTTAACTTCCTTGAGAGCTCCAAATGATTTATTCATTGGCTTACTCAGATTGTGCTAAAAAAGTCTTCATCAATGGGGCTTGGATATCTCTATCTGCTCTTGGCATCATGTTAGCTTGGCTTGGCTAGATTTTAGCATTATAACATTATGAATTTGCTTCATGGATTAAATCCAACATTAAAAATCTACTATTTCCAAGCTCTAAGCTTGTATTTATAGATTTTGAAATCAACTTGGAATGGGTTAAATCCTTACCTTGGTTAGATTAAAATTAACTTTAGTAGATTTATGAGTTGTCAAGCACTCATGATTTTCAATAAATAGGCATGGGTCTCTGAAAAGATATTTTTAGATATTTTTCAAAAGTGACAACTCATAAAAGGTAATGATTAGCTTTTAAGATGCTTTTGATATTTGAATTTTCCTTTTTGATAATTGATTTAATTGTTCATGGATGAATTCAATTAGGCTTTGATTAGGATTTGATGTTAATTAATCCTTATTAGGTGTTTGAACATTTGTCCAAAATTTGAATTAAATGGTGTATTTGTTCAATTTAATTAATTAATAGGCTAAATTGATCTATTGCATGGTTATGAAGTTAAATTTGAGACATTTAGAAATTTTTAGGTTGGATGGTCAATGGTTGGTAAGAATTGGTCTAAAGTCAAATATGAAGCTATTGGTGGCTAATTTTAGGTGTCTAAAATTTTCCCCTATTTGGGAAAATGTTGTAAAATCATAGGCACAACAATGTCTTCTCAAAGAACAAGAAAAGGGATGTATGCCAAAAATAATATGATGCTTAAATAAAAAGCTCCTGATAATGTTTGGGAAGCCTAGGATGATGCCCCCTTGAGGGAGTGGATGTCAGATTGCTTGATGGATGGTCCCTTGAAAAGAATCAAGAAGAAAGGTGGAATTAACCCATGGGTGAGTTTGATCCAAACGAGAAAATGCTTGCATATATTGATTTAAAAAGGTACTAATTTTCCCAAAGGTGATTATAATCAGTAATAAAAGTTAAAATAATGATTTAACCATAGGTGGTTATAATCATTAATATGACCTATATTGGATAAAGATGATTGATTAATATGGTTGTGCCCTAGTAGGATGGATTAGCAAGCATGACTTACGGATAGAACTTATTGCATAAATTAAATGAGTAGACATAAACATAGATGTGATGGTCTAATGACTAAAGAAGCCACAAATAACCAAGCATACAAGAATACAAAGTGATGAAAGAGATGAATAGAAGAATAATATTGATCATTAGAAATGATTTGGTTCTACCTACTAATGCAAAGATGCATATCCTTATTAGCATTGATATAACTAGAATTGTCAATGGGTTGATTTGTTCAAGATGGGTGGAAGGATTTACCAAGGTACTAAGGGGAAAATTTTGAGGCTCCATTGCTTGTATGACCTCTAGAGCTAATTTGTATTGTAGTACATGGTGGTATGCCTCATGTATAAAACACCATGAGAACTTGGTTGAAATGTGGATAAAGACTGACTCTCGATCCAATAAATAATTAAAAATAATACACCAATGATAAAAACCATGATGATGATTTTGATGTATGAATATGGATGGACTCAATAATAATGTGTAAGGAATCACCCAATGAATGCATATAAACTGAGTCAAGGCAATAGTGATGAAAGCAAACAAATAAGCAAGTGAATAAATAAACAAATAGAAAAATAAATAAATAAACAAAATTCTTAAAAATAAATGTAATAGAAAGCATCATACAATAGATTTTCCCCAGTAGAGCAAATTGAGGATAATGGACTAGGCTTAGATAGGACAAGTGTTTTTGGATTTTTTATTTTTTTGTGAATATTTTTGGAATTTTGGAGTATCCCAACCCGATTAAGAATCATAAGATATGACATGGTCCAAGATCATAAATCAATGAAAGTGTGGGAAACTTGAAAGGATGCTCATAAAATAGTGATAGTACGATGGAAATAGGAGACTGAGCTGACCTCAATGTGAATCAGACATAACCTACATGGTCCCAAAATGGCCTGAGGTCATATTAGTTCCACCTTATAGTGGAGGAATCTAACTAGTGTAGTAGCCAATTCAAATAAAACAAGTACAATTGGTATGATGTCATAGTAAAACATAGGAATAGATAGTTGGTATGTCAAGGCACAATAAATAAATGTTTCCCCTAGTTTGCCCATAGGTGGTTATAACTAGGATACAACTCATCAGATCAATGACACTAATTTGCCCATAGGTAATTATAATTAGTATCAAGACTAGTGAAAATTGATTTGCCCATGTAGGTAGATATAATTAGGATCACATAAACAAACATGATAAGAAGGGAATAATAAATGAAAGATGCAACCACCAAAATTTCTATCCTACTACTCTAAAATACTATCTTTGTCTATAATTCTTGAAATAATTGTTGAAACTGATCTGATTCTTCATGATGAAAGCATGAAACTAGTGTATAAACCAAGGTCAAATAGGCTGGGATAAGATGTGATAAAAACATGTTAGGTCGATAGAACAGAATGGTAGGTCAAATAAATGATAAGATAGTGATAGGTTGGTAGAATGATAAGATGATAAAGAATAATGTTGAGAGGGTTTCCCCCAAGTGGTAATGTGACTGGATGGGTATGCGATAATGGTAAAAGGAATGGTAAATGAAATGGTATGGTACATGTTTTTAGTTGATGATGGTGGTTGGTTTTAGATGTGTTTGGCCTAGGTATGGTTAGTTGGGTTTGGATGTGGTTGGTCTAGGTATAGTAAATGCATATGATTATGTTTTTCTTGTTGATGTGGAGATGCACATCCTAATCAATAATTAATACAAATATAATACTCAATCATGTAAATTTATATCCCATACCTCATCTCAATAGCTATTATATCAATAACTTGATGCAAATTTGGATGCCAAGAATGTTGTTGTGATCTTTATTGGTCATTGACTTTGTTTCCTTTGAATGTCGAGATAAGGTATCTTTGTATCCTCTGCAAAGGAAAGTGTGGCCATGGATGGTAAATAGGGATAAATATTGGATGATATGTTTGATTAGGAAATGGAATGGTGGTTGATAATGGAATGGATGATGGTGGTGGTGGTTTGCAAATAAATAAAGATTAAGACTTTCAGGCACACATAATGTTGTTGATTCTGGATTTGACATAACTTTGGATGTGGTGGGGCCTAAGACTTCTAAATATGCTCTCAATATGACCACTATATTTTTCTATTATTTGGGCCTAAGAGTAGCTTCCATTTGATTAGGTTGTAGATTGGAAGCTTTACTAATTTGATCTTTGATAATGCCTTCATCAAGTAGTGAATAAATTTTGTGCTCAAAGATTGGTGCCTCAAAGATATTTTTACCAATGAACTTGTCTTGACTGTCCCATAGTGCCTCTGAGAAGGTTTCACTAAGGAATTTTGAATTTTGACTTTGATTTTCTTCTAGTGCCTCTGAAAAGGTTTCACTAGAAAATTTTGAGTTTGAACTCTGATTGTCCCCTAACACCTCTGAAAAGGTTTCACTAGGAGAGTGTTCTTCTTCTACATGATTTTTGTCTTAGACTCTTTGCTCTTCAACTACTATGTCTTCATGGATGCAATTTAACAAGGTATGATTCTATTGGTCCCAATTGGCACTTGTGGGAGATGTAATGTCAATAATATGGCTATGTTGATTGGTGGTAATGGCATGTGGAATGATAATGTAATGAGGTTTGGGAGCACAATCCTCATAGAAGATACTAGGAGGACTTATGTCAAAATAGAAGTAATCATCCTCAAAAACCGTAGAAGGATAAAAAATGTATTCAAATGGATATATGAGGTATGCATAACCAATGTTGTAACAACCATGAATATGTTCTGATTCTAAATCTAATTCTGACTCAAGGGACTTTGAATTCGATGTTGAGATTGATTTTGATTCTAATTCTAATTCTAAATCTAATGTTAGTTCAAGAATATGACCTTACTCTAATTCTAATTCTTCATCTGATATGGATGCTACTATAATGATGTTTTGTTGAATATTTGGTATTGGACAAGTAATGGCCTATGATGGCATAATGGGCTCCATAGAGACTGGTTTATCAAAGTGAGATTTCTCTAAGATGGGAAAAGGTCAAGAGACAACTCCTTAGAGATTGGCTTGTCAAAGGGAAGATCTTGAAAAATAGGCATATGCTCAATGTAATGATTGTCTCAATGGTGGTTATAATTATTAATAAGTGACTCAATAAAGATTGGATCGTCAAAGTGAGACTCCTTGACAATAGGTATAGGATTGAAAGGTGATTCATCACAAGTTGACTTATCACAAATGGTGGGTTAAACAAAGACATCATGGATTGGTTGGTTCTTTTAGCCTTGGTTTACAATCAATTATAAAATACCATTTTTGAACACAACTTGGTATTTAAATGATTGGCTCAGTTGGGGTTTTTATTGGATTGGTTGAGGTTGGATTGGTTGGGGTTTTTTAAAGTGGGGAATAGATGGCAACAATTCAATAATTATTGGTGGTTGGATAATAGTAGGGCATTGTGGATCTTGATTGCTCGCATAAGCTAAAGGATGAGGTTTTGGAATAGAAATGGTAGGTAATCATGGATCTTGATTTCTTGCATAAGCTAAAGGATGATGTTTTGGTATAAAAATGGTATTCCTTAGATGTTGAAGAGTTTGGTAACTCATGTAATCTGAAGGAAGATTAATGGTAGTCAATGATTGGATAACAAAAGGGCATCATGGAGCTTGATAGCTCATACGATCCAAAGGATAAGGTCTTAAAAGAATAATCCTAGGGAATATTGGAGCTTGATTACTCGCATAATCCAAAGAATTTAAGTCCTCATAAAACATATCATCCTAGTCGGTAACTTGATTTGGATCATAAGTAGGATCTTGAATTTGTTCCCTAGATTGATTATGGTAAGGAGGATACGAATCCACCTAAAAAACCATATTGTCTTTATAAGGGTCTTTAAAAAATCCATAAAAGTCATTTTGTGTGGCCATTCCATCATAACTTGGATTGTACATGACTCCACCATAATTGTAGCTAGACATATCCATGTTGATGACAACACTCCATAATAAAAAATGCTTAGAGTTATACAAACTCTATAAAATAATTTCCAAAGGAAAAATGGTTCAATCTTGGTCTAACTTGGTCTAGGTAGTGGAGTTGTATCTTTAAAATGATCTAAAAGTGGAGCAATATCTCCAAAATGGTTTGTGATAAGACTTGGCATAAAATAGTATTACATAAAATGTCATACACATAAAGGTCAAGTGTCTAAATAAAAACCAATATGTCAAAATTCCAAGCCAAAATGTTCCAAACAAGGTCTAAACTAGGAAAGGGAAAATAGTCGCTAGGTATTTTATCCAAACTCAGAGTCAAAAGCTAGGCTCAAATAGGTTGTGCTAGGAATTTTAGCCAAATAGTGTCAAAATCTAGTATTTATACAAATATGATGTGATTTAATATAAAAAGTTTGGAATAACTTTGACATAAACCTGACACATGGAATCAAACATAAACATGATCAATTGGTATAAGGTACAAGGCAAAAGGAACCTGGAGAAAAGTTGTGCTCTCCCAAATAAAGGCATAAACAATTATGAGGATAGGTTCTAAACAAACAAATAATAGTTATCAAATTTGGGTAAGCAATTAACTTAAGTTGTTCAACCCAAAAGAGAAATATCTATGTATCATCCCTTGTGTGGTGAGGCCTAAACATAAATCAATCAATATTTAGATTTAAACTTGTAAACGTTAATTGAAAGCTCAATGTTTGATGACAAGGATTTTGATGACCAAATAAATTTAGACAAGATCAGATGGCATGACTGTGTTAAACAAAGATCAAAATGGCAAACATGACATGGCTTGAAAATGATAATGATTGGCTTAGATACAAGATAAGACAAGTTGTTTGAAATAACTTGGGCAATGTAATGGTGTTAGCAATCCCAAAAGATGTGATCAATGGTTATGTTTCAAAGACTTCTTGAGAAACAAACTTGATAATGATTTGGGCAGTATAATAGTACCTATTTTAGTCTAGTGACATACACATAAATAATTTTAGAACAAATTTTAAGGCAGAAGTGTGGTGTCAAATGGCCATCATAATGCCTCCTCAAACAAAGGAGTGATGTATAAACAAACTTGTTTCTGACATGGTATAAATAAACATATAATTATTAGCCTCAAAGCACCAAGAAATAAAGAATAAATGACCAAAATACAACTAAGTATAATCATCCTATATCCAATTAAGATGTGGCAAAGTGGGGTTAACTAAAACTAATTTATTTTTGATCATCTAGATTGATCCCATATGTACACACTTTCACGTATGCACACAAGAGAAGAAATACATCAATTGAGTCCATATCAATCAACTTGTTATGAAAAGGTCTTATCCTTTTCACAACCACTACATCCATCACTTGCTTAGTATAGTGTGATGTCTATATTGATTATGCATCCTAGGTTTAGCCTCCTACTAATGGAGATGGTTTAACTACTCAAACCATCATCCTAGTGGGGTGGTCCTAATTTATACCCCTCTATGGAGAGGGGTTGAAAATGATGTTGGGAGATGAAGCCCCAAGTCAAAGCTTCCTTAAAGAAATTATGGGAGGTGATGAAGTCCCCCTCATAAGCCAAGATGCAAGAAAATAAACGACAAGTATAAAGACTTCATGATCGCTTTTAGATCACCCAATACTATGCAAGTTTAGGGAAAGATTAGGAAATGTTCTTTTTACACCTTGGCCTAGGCACCAAAATGCGATGGAAAGGTGTTTTTGATCTCATGAGTTCCCTATAGGGGATGGAGGGAGAGCATACACGCACTATCCTTTTCACTAAACAAACAATCAACAAACACTTTACATGGAAAAAAATGAACTTTCTCAAAAGCATATAAACTAATATGATGTCAAGTTCATTTTAAGGCACCAAAAAGAAATGTTTTGTGAAGTTTGGCCCCTTGGCTTTGATTTAAACTTGTAAAAACTTGAAAAAGCATATAAGGCATAGAAAAAAATGAACCAATTTCTTTTTAGATACCCTAAACATAATGTGAGTGAGTTTGAAACAAGTTTAGAATTGATTAGGTTCTTTGTTAGGCACCAATTTAAATGTTTGGATTAATGTTCATGGCCTTTTGGCATATAAATAAATTCAAAAGAACTTGCACAAACACAAACTAAACAAAGACATAGCTATGTTCATTTTAAGCACCTTAAGTCCAAATGTTTGATTAAGCCTAATTCATTTTAAAAACAAAATTTAAATTTTAGAAACCATTTAATCATGAAAATTTATGTTTAGTGTTTGCCTTGACCCTATAAAAACAAGAGAGTAACCCCCTGCTTAGAAGCACTTTTAGTTGTGAGCAAATGAACTTTAAAAAAGAAGGTCTCGGGTTTGTGTTTCACATGTGAACCCGAAGGAAAAAATATTATGATCACAAATACTTGTTATCTCAATAAAACATAAAAATTAATCTTAAACTTATGAAAACATGCAAACAATAAGTTAGAAGGCTAAAAAAAATAAAACCAAACACACAAAACATAAAAACCTATAGTCATTATCTTGATCATAAATTTTAAAATATATATTAGTTTGTCACAAAATTTTTGGAGGTTATTTATAGGTCTGAATTTCACCTTTTAAAAAAAATTTAGGTCAAAATAATAAATAAATAAATAATTATTTTTGTACCAACCATTTTTACCCAAAAAATAGAAAATAAAAAGTGGCAATCACTAAAAGAGTCATAACTTTTAAAATACAAATCATATTTTCATGAAATTTTGAGAGAAATAGGATGAAACAAGTAATAAAAACCTATCAAAAATTTATAAAAAAATAGTAAATGGATTAAAAATAAAATATATTTTAACAGTTGTCTTTGTTCAAATATGTGGGGTGTGCAATCGTGCCCCACCACACATGTCATTTGTGATCAAGGAATTTGATAAAGATATGAGGTTAGATCAAGTGTTATTCCATAAAACCATGAAATAAACACACTAACATATTAACATATCTAATCCTAGATCTTGGGGGGGAGTTTAATTAACAAATAATAATTGAAAATCCAACTAAAATGCAAAGAACTACAATATTTACCTTCTTTGAGAGCTCCAAATGATTTGTTCATTGGCTTGCTCAGATTATACTCAATAGGTATTAATTAATAGGGATTGGCTATCTCCATATCCTCTTAGAACCATGCTTGGCTTGGCTTGGCTTGGCTTGATTTTAGCACTATAAAACTATGCATTTGCTTCATGGATTAAATCCAACATTATAACTCTACTATGTTCCAAGTTCTCCAAATGAAGAGCTCTAGGCTTGTATTTATATATTTTGAAATCAACTTGGAATGGGTTAAATCCTTACCTTGTTTGGATTAAAATTAACTCCAGTAGAGTTATGAGTTTTCAATCACTCATGATTTTCAATAAATAGGCATGGGTCTCCAAAAAGATATTTTTAGATATTTTCCAAGAGTGACAACTCACAAAAGGTAATGATTAGATTTTAAGATGCTTTTGATATTTGATTTTTTTTATTTTTATAATTGATTTAATTACTTATAGATGAATTCAATTAGGCATTGATTAGGATTTACATAGACTTTGATGTTAATTAACCATTGTTAGGATTTTGAACATTTGTGCAAGATTTGAATTAAATGATGGTGCATTTGTTTAATTTAATTGATTAATATGCCAAATTGATTTATTGCATGGATATGAAGCCAAATTTGAGACATTTATAAATTTTTAGGCTAGATGGTCAATGATTGGTAAGAATTGGTCTAAATTCGAATATGAAGCTATTGGTGGCTAATTTTAGGTGTCTACAGTTTGCACTTAAGTCTTGATTATCCATGTCATGTACTTAAGTTGTGAATTATTGTATTTAGTCATACACTTTATTCATTTATTATATTAACAATTAGGATTGGATTCACCATATCCTATTTCTAAGTTGTTTATATTAGAATTTAAATTAATTTTTACATGCTTAGGGTATGAATTATCATTTTAGTCATCCATAACTATCATTCATAATATCACAAGATAAAGCAAAATCATGCTCACATAGTCAATTCTAGAAATGCAATGGCAACATCTTTCTGATATATCAAAAATCAGCCAAATATCTACACACATGCCTGAATATATGAGTAATAAACAAGGGTAATAAAGATTTATTATGTGTTTATATAGATGTGCATCTTTGAATATGCATATATATGAGTCATACAAAAAAATTAGATGATAACTAATAGAACATCTCATAAACAAGGCATAAGGAATGAATGAATAGAGCATACATACAAATAAACATCAACAATGTTAAACATCCTTAATGCTAATCAATGCTAACCAATGTTAAACATGAGATAAATAAGATAATAATCATGACATCCTATATATATTTTAAAAATATCATATACACGTACATCAGCCTTGAAGGACCCAAAACTGAATGTCAATGTATCTCAAATGTCCTATACATAAAATATATATACATATCATGATGGTCTCTCAAAAATAATAGGCTGATATAATGAGTACAATTCCATAGGCCAAAATAATGTCAAATTATGCCAAAATGCCTAAATTCCAATATCCTTGTCATCAACTCTGGCTCTATGTATCCATGGGACCTATAGTTAGAGATGACCCTGATAGCCTTGGTGGTCCTAGTGGTGGTGGTCACAGCTGATGAACTGACTGGCTTGAGGCACCTAAAACATGATTCCTAGTCTGAGACTAACTAGATCTTCTCATTGCCCTCTATGCATCCCAAATCTCAAAAGTAACAATTTACTACTCTATGGGCATGGTAGACTCATAATCTCACCTATAATAGGATGCCTCATCCTTAGCCTGAAGGCACTCTAGAATCATCTATAATAATTTGGCCTATGTACTATCTCCTTGAGCCACGTCCTACTCTTGTCTCAATCTATCCACAATGGTCAATACCTGATCATGCTCACTAATGGCCTAATCTCTCTCTACTAGGAGTTGTCCCTGTACTTATACCATCCTAGATATCTAAACCTTTAACTAAGTAATCTATGTCTGTAACCACATCATATCATCATCCCTCATGTCTAGGTTGTCATGTATATTAGATAACTAATGTTGTAACCCTACCACCTCCTGTACCTAAGCACTAACCTCTTTCTCAATCATGCCAATGTCCTTGCCTAATGTGGTTGTACCAAAATCCCCTACTAGGCCTAGATCCACCTATGTGCTTGAAGGTCCTACACAAATTAATCCAACCTATGCCACTTCCATCACTATTAATATAGGGTTCAATATCATCACATCTAGACTCTCATCTTCATCTCTTCCACTGTCTCCTCCATCCCAACTATCATCATCATCCCCAACCTCACTCTCCTACTAGGTGTCACCATTACCAATCAAGGTCTCGACCTCCATCTCCTTGATATCCGTATGAACCTAATCCCCTAATAGTAATGAATCTATCAACCTCAAAGGGCACAAATATACCCACTAGTGCATGAAAGATGGAGTAACCCATGTATTCACAACTCCTTTTGTATAGGCCCAAACAACCCATGGTATGTTAAGATATCTCATTATGGCCTCATTCATTAGGATCATTGGAGTATCCTGACTAATCTGTCCTGTGATGTGTGAAAACCACTGTAGCCCAAGCTACATCTTGTGTGTATCCAAATTGCCTAAGTACCTAATCTAGGTGGTATTCCTTTATAATATGACACTACATCCCAATAAGAAAACATTTGGTGGTCAAGAATCCCATGTACCATCCATAATTGAACCATTACAGTTGATAGGAGAGGTAAAACCTCCAAATTAAAAATTGTGGTGTCATATCATCAAACATCTGATGATATAAAGGGATGTCTCTTTTATGCCCATACTAGTTGGCTCTTGTCTAAGCCCAACCATAGGTTACTAGCTCCTTGGATCCCTCATTCTACACATCCTGATTGGTCACTTGATTTCAATGTACTCCCAAACTTAGACCATGAGAAGTTTGAAGGCTCCAATACTACATCCATCTCGGTATGTTATCAGGTGCAAGTCTTTGTGCAACTATGCAAGAATAGTTGGTCCCCAAGTAAACTATGTCAAATCCTCTAACATGTTCCTAACCATGCCACCCAATCCCATATGGAATTACCAATTGATATTTTCAAGCAACAAGATGTCACTAATAATGTCCATAATAATAAAAACCTCTTGATCAATCAGGGTTGGTGGTGAAGGATCCCCAACAAGTAGGTTATATGGTTGAATATTACTATAGGTCTCGATCAAGTCTATATCCACCTTCCCTTAAACTATGGGGACACCATAATAGCTATATATATCATCAATCACTACCTCTTGTTGTGTTGGTGATGTCTAGAACAAGCATATCATGTGCATTGGTAGTTTGAGTATATGCCAAGTATCCTCAAGTATGACACTAGCCTCCCCAGTCGACAAGTGCAGGTTGATGTCTTACTATGCCATCACTTCACTAGTGTAATTAGATAAGCTTGATCTACCCAGATAATTAGCATTCATGCCACATCATGAAAAATTAACATCTACAATAATCCCACGATGCCCTCAATCTATATTTTTAGGATCTACAGACAATGAGATCATCTCTTGCAATAGGTAAGCATAACTAATCACTCTTGCAATAAAAATGGTTAGAATTAGCCTAATTTCATAGTGATAATAGATCCTAAGCCTAGCCTACCCCATCTATTTGATCCTCTTCTAAAGGTTAGACCCCTTCTAAAAACTCAAGGTCAATTATTTTTGCCTCTCAGAGCAAAGCCACCATTTTATCAATGGCAAAACCGCCATTTAGGCATTTTTGAACATTTCAGGTGAAAGCATTTTTTTCATTTTCATGAAAATGGTGACTTCACTTAAAAATGGGAAAAATCACCATTTCAATGATTTATATCATTTTTTATCATTGCCGCCATTTTTGGAAATGGTGACTTCGCACGAAGTTGCCAATTTCCTTCATGAAGCTGCCATTTGCCCTACCACACAAATGGTGACTTTACCATTTTTCAACTTTCAAAGTACATTAAATGCTATTAAATGGTAATTAATGATCAATTTAATTTTACTTACTAGTGCCCCATTGTGCAATGGTTGCATGTTCTCACTCACTCGCTCCAATACATGTCATTGTGCTCCTCCATTGGCCATTTTCTCTCAGTACTTTATGCAGAAAACTAGAGATAAAATTCTAGAAAGGGTGGGGTGAAAATGAATTGTTTTTTACCCCAGGGGTGAATATATATCCAAAATTTTGAATTTTTACTCCTAGGGCCTATAGTTTATTGTGTTCCCTCCAAGAAGAGTATTTTTCACATCCATGGTCTATATTGCACGTTATTTGATCCTTATGACTTATTTTTTAGTCATATTACAACTAAACCATCCTTTTAGGTCTCCCCTGAGACCCATTTAACAACATTATTTTTCAACCTCTATCCCATGTTTGTTCGAGCATGCATCTTCAAACTCATATTTAAGCTAGAAATGTGTTTTTATCCTTTGCCAGCTCATCATAAATCCATTTTATGGATTTTTCACATAAGCTACCCTTACCAATTTACCCCATTACGACAATTCTATTTTTAACTAATTTAATAATTATAACCACTTGTGGGAAAATCATTATTTTTACATCTCATGCTAATGATTATAACCACATATGGGTAAATAATTATTTTTACCTGCTCCACCTACCTTTTGGGGCTAATGCATGTGTTCCTGATTATAACCACCTTTGGGTAAATTAGTGTTTTCCCATTGTTCATTAATGATTGTAATTGTTTTTGGGAAAATTAGTGTTTCTTAATTTTTTTTACTAATTATAACTACCTTTGGTAAAATCAGTGACTTCGTCACCATTACTATTTATAACCACCTTTGGGTAATTCAGTAATCTCACCCCCATTACCACTAGATTGTGTCATTTTCTTCATTTTGAGGAAACTTTTGATGATTCTTTTTTTTTGTTCGCTCCCCTGAGGGGGAATCAAGGGCTTATAAATTACCTTTTTGGGTATGAACCATTCAAACTAATAAATTTTTCATTCTTTGAAAAGATGTTACTATGTTTATGTCTCGTAATACCTTCACAAATAGGGGTAAATTAGAGACACTTAGTTTTGGTCACTTTCATGCCTAAATCAAGATTCAATTCAATTTATAGAAAATGACACAATTTAAACTTATAAATCACTTGAATTACCCAAATTCATGTGTGTAAGGTATTTAATTACCCAAAAATGTGACGAGGCTAGTTTATTTGGTGTATTACCCTATATGCACCAAAAACCTAATTCAGTGTTAACCCTAGTCAAATTATGACCTAGTAATTTGACACTTTTAACCTATCAAGCTATTAATTCATAACATTTAAAACAATTTTCAAAAGCCAAAAAGTACTAAGCAAGTCTAATTACATTACAAATCATAATTAACTTGCCTAAACAAAAATTCCAAATTAAATTAATGAATTTCATTTACCAAAAAAGGAACTTTAAGCCAAATATGAAGTCAAAGGTCAAATGAGCTAATAAAGTGATCTATTTTCTCCTAAATATTCCAAAAATATGAGTCACACCTCATAAACATATAGAGTTGTCATGCCTCAAAAATATCTGAAACTAAGGTGTTAAGATTTCATGAATGCTTTAACCCAACCCAGGGTTAGACTGACTCAACCTAAGTTAATTTAGAATCAACCCAAATTAGAATTTAACTTAACATTCCTAGGGTTATATTTTGTTCTTTGAACTATAAATATAAGTGCCTATACCATGTGCCAACAAGATTTTGTGTGTAAGGTTATTTTGTTGGAATACCTTCTTGAAACCTTTGAGAGTAGTGTTATAATGCCCAATTTATGCCAAGCTTCACACTAAGCCACAAGTGACTATTGGAAAGATGCTACCACCATGGAAGAACATTGCTATAAGACTCAAATTGTCATACATCAAGCACAAACATCCTTATGTCAATAAGTAAGCATCAAAATCGACAAAGGAGGTAAGAAAATTGTATTGTCATTATTTCTATTTTGTGATCTTGGTTATTATGTTATGCTCTCCCTAGTTCTTAGACAAGAGTGTTTAGTCCTAGTATATTTTTATGCTCGATATTTTATCATTTGGACTAACAAGAGATTAATCTACATATTTGTTTACTCTTCAAATATCTAAGGTACATAATATGATTTCATTCATTCTATGATATTACATAAATAATAGTATTTGGATCTATGTATAAGATGTATAGGAGGTAATTTAATCACTTTGTTTTGGATCATTTCTCTTGGTATTTCACTTGGTCTTTTAGTATCTTTTTGGTTAATTTTGGAACCACTTGTTTTGGATGTTTTTTTTTTTTTAGCTTTTCATTTGGATTAGAAACCTTGTTTGGCACAACATTGGTAGATGATGATACAAACACACAATTAACACCACCATGTGTTGGATGTTGTAGGAGTGTAATATAATTTTTTAACCCCTTTATTAGCTTGCTCATACTAACTATTTGATCTTTTAGGGCTTTACAACCACAAATCCTAGGTATTCGAGATTGATTATTTTCATTTGAAACTATAGGGTTGGCCACCTTACCCCTTGGATAAGTGATAGCCTAGACTTGGTTATAGGGATGACAGCTATTATCATTCTTGGGGTTAGGAGGAATGATCCTCTTTGTATCCATTTGAAATGTTTTGAAAATTGATATGAGGACAGGATAAGAAAGGCTTACAAATTCTAAGGAGCAATAAACCATGACTCTAAGGATATGGTAATTTCAAGCTATTGGATGTGTTTTTTGCAAATTTGAGATATGTTTTCTATAAAAATAGGAAATGAGACAAACCCAAAAAAATAGGGAAACAAAAATACATGTACATCCTATAGATCTAAATTTAATAAAAACATTAAATTTGGTAAATAAATACAATATTTTGGTAAACTGAAAGAGGGTTTTATCTATATCAACATATTTATGCAAAAAAACTTTGAGGAATTTAAATTTTGATTTAATATGAATCATAAAAGGCCAAAATATTTTTGAATGCTTTATAGAAAACCCTAGAATATTCCAAACAAAGAATTAGAAAGTATGATAAATCAAGAATATTTTTCAAATATTTGAGGAGGTTTTTGAATAAAATATGATTTTTGACAAAATATAGAAATTAATTTCAACATAAGTACACCATTAGCCTTTGTATGCCAATATTTACTAAATATAGTAAATTACAAAAATTGAAAAATCCATATCAAATTCTGGAGAACAAAAAAAGGTTTTTGCATATGAGAATATTATTATAAAATACTTCTAAGGAATTTTAAAATGAACCTATTTGGAGGGCAAAATGAACCAACCAAGGAAGAATCCACTTGAAAGCATATGCATGCAAAGCCCTTGTGACCAAAGGAGGTAAAACCCTAGGGTTAAGTTTTAGATGTAAAAAATCCATCACAACAAGATGAAACCATAAGAGGCTTAGAATCCTTAGATTATAAAAAAATTACATCCACATGGATCAAGTTCACCAAATGATTAACCCTAAAATAAAATGTGGGGGTATGTTTTTTACTTTAATATTAGGATTAAGAATATAGACATGAAATGGCACAAGGGTGATAATCATATATATAGTAAGCCAATTAAATATTAAATTCAGATATAAGCATCCTAAATCTATTATGTTAAGATATTCTAAATATGGAAAGTAAAACTAGGCTAGATATAAAAATGACAAAGAATAAAAGTACTTACCTTGTTCTGATACTAATACAATTTTGGATCTAGAACAGGCTGAAAGCAGGTAGGAAGAAAGCTCTGAAATAGTTTTCAGATTCTAGATCTAGTGCCTTTGGATATTTGGATAGTTATGTCAGCGTTGGATGGTTGTGTTGATGCTAATATCTAAGTCTGATGATAGTGTCTTATATAGAATATCTAGTGAAATAAGATACAACCACCTGGATGCTTCTGGGTTTGGCTTCGCCTTCACTCTAGTGCATTTAAATATGGGTCATGGACATTCACTCCTTGTGAAATGCTAAAAGCCTATATTTCCATTTTTAATTTGAGCTTGGGGAAAAATGGATTAGTGGGCACATGGTCTTGAGCTGACCTTATTATCAAAGGATGTTGCCTACATAGTCAATACTCCAAATAGGGCCTCAGACTAATGTAGTTCTCCTTTATATGTTGGCTTGTATGTGAATCATGCAATGTGTGTAAAGCAATTATAATAGTGACCTATCTTATAACTTGGTAAATTGGGACCTTGGGATTCTCCTTTAGTACTTTAGACTTGTAGATGTGTTATACCTATGACTCGTATGGAAATAGGGAGGCTTTGATCAATTGAATGCTTGATAGAGTGATTTTTGATAAGTGCCTTGGCCTCTTTGGTCTTTTATAGGTTTTGTAGGTAAGGAATGAATGAGGGTTGATATTATTATGCCAGAGGCATCTCTATGGGGCACCAGTACCTTAGATTCATCTCACATGAGATAAAAAAGGGATGTTTAATGGTTATTTTCATGGAAAATGATGTGATTGTTGGACTTGCGAATTATATAGACTTCATCTCTACATAATAATACGTTGGTTGTTCTCTCTAGAATTCAATTCAGTTAGCAGGGTACGTGTAACCTCCTCCTAATTTCACAAATGGCAAGGAAGATGTAAATAATTCAATCAAGACCTGACCATGAAATGATGAATATGAGTTGCACATGATGCTCTCATTGTCACCCTACACATGAAGTGTATTCTTGAGCACCATCATCAAGCTGACAACCATGTATCCATACTCACCCATGTTAACCATGTAAATCAAAGAGACCCTTGTGCCACCATTATTTAGGTTCGCCATCATATGAAACCTAAGTGTCCCAAGTAGATCTATAAGCAAATCTACTACACCCTAATTATCAGAATTCATTTTATCAATGCATGACCAAGCCTATTTTTTCATTTAAATTTTTATCTATCACATAAAGATGTATTACATAGAGTTCAGCCGAAAGCATTGCCACATAATAATAAATGTAATATTTAGTATTGTTTATAGCTTTTTAAATACATTAGATTATTTTTTTATAATAAGATATAATATTAAACTATAATAGTAATATATCATATATTACTATAATATTAGATTAATTATATATTATATTTAATAAAATATTAATATTATAAATTATGATATAATTATATTAATAATATATATATATTATATTATGTTATAATTATAATATATTATATGTAGGGGTGTTTCATTAAGAAAACCTTTCCATTCTTTGTCTAATCAGTTTCATAATTGTACAATTTCATCATATTCATACCATCATGACCTACTACATATACAAATAAAAATGCTAAGACAATGAATTATAATGTTTTTAAGGTGTAAAAAATAATTGCATTGATAAGGAAATGGATGGTGCAAGTAATGCCAAAAGGGATGTATTTTTTTTATTTTGAAGTGTCAATATATTAGGAACAAGGATGAATGGAACCAACAAGATAGACTATGGGATCTCAACGTCTTATCACCACATTAGTGATATTGCATCATTTATTTGAGTCACACATCAGACATGGAGTCCTATTTCAATCAAACCAACTCTCATGACATCTTTGTCCACCCTCAATAATAGAAAACAAAAAATCAAAGATGTTGCCACCCTGCAAGCTATGGAACCCTTCGTAATGGATGATGTAGGTCATGTAAATCCAACCACTACCATGAATATGGGTTTGGTGTCTAATATGTCCCCTTGGCATATGGTATCACCTAAAATACCATGTCATTACTACTCACCATTACTGCCAATACGTGTTGAAATATTTCACCACTTGCATGTTATTTATTTCTTTGCCCTTTCTTCTTGGGGTCTGAGTTGGGTATTTACGTATGTTTTAAGGCCTGATTTCACTCATTAGTATATTATTACTCCTCACCCACTTCACACTCATTAAAAAATACAAATAAAAATCAAAATATAAAGACACTTCCTTGTGTCATATGAAATTGGCACAATTTTTCTTAAGAGTGTTGATGCATCTAATATAATAAATCAGGAGAGACACTCTTTCATATATTTTATGATGTTGTGATAGAGGTAGGGCCACAAAATGTGGTCTAATTCCTTATAAATAATGATACTTCTTGCATGGCTATTGGGAGGATTCTTATGAAAAAATATGGAACTATGTTTTAGAATCCATGTGTGACACATTTTCTTGATTTAACCTATGAGGACATAGACAATATTCCATAGGTGAAAGAGGTTTTCCAAAGGGATAGATTGTAAATTGATATTTGTACCTCACTTGAAATGGTGGGGAAGGGAAAATCCATATAGAACATGGAAGCAATGAAAGATTCTTAGTGAATTGGGTGGTGATGGTGATGGGAAATGATCAAATATTTAAAGTGATAGACTAGATGAACCCAAGGAAGATACATGTTCTAAGTTCAATGACATATCACATCCATTAATGTAATTTGTAGCATGGATAAATAAAAGCTAAAATATTGGCTCTGAAACCTCAATATCTTATCCCTACATCAATGGCATTGTATTATTGATTTAATCCACACATCAGATGTGAAGCCCTTCCACAATAAAATCAACACTCATGGCATCCTAATCTATGCTTGACAATAAAAAAGGCCATTCAAAAACTCCACCACCTTACAAACTATAGACCCATTTAAATTTCTCATAAATCCAGTGTTGTTTATTTTCATCATTTGTTAAAAATCATGTTCCCATATGATAGATTTGTTGGCAAACTACACATGGTTTTCCATTCTAATAGGGTGAATACACAACTCTATCTGCAACTACAAACATTGTAGTAATGTCTATACTCGCCATGAAATTCTACTTCAACTGAAAGTCATCCATAGAGATTGGAGTGATCTTCACTTCTTCTTGGGCCTAATGTCTATTGGTTAAAGATTTTGAGATCATCCTTGAAAAATCCATTTTATGCATATCATGCAATCAAAGCATTCCATTAGACCAAATTTCTTTCAAACCTATTGTTAAACTATTCTCGTACCTTGTGTATGCTTCCATATTTTGCATGCATGTCTATCAAGGCACCTCTAATGCCTCCCATGAATTACAAGTACAACAAGGCCATATGAAGGTCCCCAAGATTAAATTTATGATGTAGGCTTGGCCAAGCATGGTGTTTCTTGTGGTTATATACAACAAATCTTGATTATAATGCGATGTCAAAGATTTTATGAAAACCCAATTCTGAACAACTATTCATTTAATCAAATAGACTTATAAATTTTATATTAAATACATAGAGTCATTCATATATTTAATGCTTACACATAAATATCATGGATTCTTTGTTGGAAAAATTATAGAACATCTGACCACAAACATCTCCAATATCTTCTTGTAGGTATTCTACCATGAGTTGATGTCATTGGGAGTATAAGAGGGGAGGAATGGTGAAGGTTTGGAAGAAAATTTCCAAAATAATGATAGCATTATGGAGTGATACAACTCATTTTAAAAAAAAAAACCCATGTCTCACATGCATTTATTGCATAAATAATGTGGAGGTTGGACAAGAAGAGCTCATGGCCTGGGATGACACTTGTCTCTATGTAAAACTGATCAATGCCAAAAATAACACCTTCCATGCACTGACTTAATAGCATTTCCAAAAATCATCTTAAAAAAGTTCCAAGGTTTTCTTTTAATATTAAAAGTTTATATTTATTTATTCAAGGTCACATTATTAACCCAATACCATATTTGATATCCCCATAGGTCTAATTCTATTAACTCTTGTCACACAATCGTAATAACATTTGTATCCAATTTACAATGGTGACCAATAAATTGAGTTGGGTGGTGATTATGAGGGGCAATGATAAGGTATTTTAGGTGATATTGTATACTAAAGGGCCCATATCATACGTGTGCCCTGACTTCAGGGTAGTTGTTGGGTTGACATGAGTTACACCCATTACAAAGGGGTTTGTAGCTTTTAAGGTGGTGGCATATTTTATTGATTGATTTCGATTTGATTATGGAAGGACTCTACATTAGATGTGTGAAATGAATCAATAGTGAAATTCTACTAATGTCGAAGCAATAAATTGGGGATCTAAAGTCTATCTTGTTGCTTTCATTGCATTTTAAGTGAGTACCAAAGCTTTTGCAAAGTGCATGCCACATGGGTACATAAGGGGATATCATTAATGTTACAATGTGAATGTTTTGATAGAGGAGTCATCAGTTGAGATATTTAATATATATTTAAAATCATCATTAAAATATTTAATAACTCTATAATATAGGGGTTCGTCTTTGATAGAGGCCCTTTGATGTATGGTAATAAATATAATATAATATAGGGTACCCTATATTATATTATATTTATTACCATACATCAAAGGGCCTCTATCATAAACAAACCTTGATTTGGGGTGAATGTTTAGATTTACATCACCTGCACCCTTTGAAAATGGGTCATTATAGGGTGATGACATCTTTGATTGGTCATTTTCTATGCTTAATGGTGGACACAGACATTATGAGACATGATTTGATTATGACAGGGATCCACATTTAATATGTGGCTTGAAATAACATTGTAATGTTGTTGATGTGAGGATAAGACATTGAGGTCTCAAAGTCTTTCTTGGAGCTTTCATTCACCCATACTACCAATATATTAACATTTAGATCAATTGCATCATACTTAAAAAACTACATAAATGACATACTTAGAACCCTAAAAGAAAAGGCAAGGTCATACAAAACATGCAAGTAGGCAAATATTTCAAGATGAGCTAGGCATTGATGGAGGGGAAATGACAGGTTATTTCAGGGGATATCATACACCAAGTGGCCATATCATACACCAAATCCAGATTCAAGACAATTATTGGGTTCACATGACTAATGCATATTTTTTAATTGGGTTCACATGACTAATGCATATTTTTTAATATCAAAAATTCCTTTCATGTATTGAATTTTAATATTAATTATTTGATATATAATATAATTAATATATTTATATAATATATAATTATTTATATAAAATAATATAATGTTATTATTATGTATGATTATTATAATATAATAATTTACATTATTATCATGAATATATATTATAGTTAATATATTATTTCTAGTATTACTAAATTTATACTATTATTTATTTTATTAATATAATTAATAAACTAATATTATCACTACCAATACGTATCTCATAGTGAATGAAGAATATAAACATTCCAAGGTCAGTTGGGCAATGATGGTGAGGGGAAATGATAGGGTATTTCAAGTGACAAACTTGATGAACCTTGGGAAGAAAAAGTTCAAAGTTTAGTGACATGTCACATCTATCAATGCAATCTGGGTGTGTCATTTTTTGGGAAGCGATCAGCTTTTGAAAGATTAATAGCTTGGATAAAATCATCTTGGTGCTCAGTATCTGTACTCATGGTCTCCTTGAATGGAAATGGTTTCTTCACAGTTTAGTTTTGTTCACAAGAGGACAAGAAGCATCTATAGAACAAAGGCTCATCATTAGAGACATTGTAATATCTTATGTTTATAATTATTATATAGAAATGTAGATTCTAAAACTTCAATGTTTTATCCCCAGGTCAGAGAAATTGTAGTACTGATTGGATCTGAACATTGGATTTGAATCTCTTTCATAGTCAAATCAATTCTCATGATGTCCTCCACCACCGTTGATAATATAAAACAACCAATCAAATGTGTCAACACGTAGAAATTTGCAGAACCATTTTGAATGGGTGCAAGTCATGTAATTGGGTATGCTACTAATATATTAAAACCTAGAGAAATTACGGCAAGGCCATACAAAACTTAAAAGTGGTGAAAGATTTCAAACTGAGTTGAGTCATGATGATGAGGTGGCAAAGGCAGCTCCCTCTATGTTTTTGTAGATCGCATGTTATGTCTGCAACTTCATCACATTTAATATCTTGGGGCATGAAAGGTCTACAACTTATGTTATGTTCACGAGGCATGAAATATTGAAGAGAAATAGAAGAGAAAGACCATCCCTTCACACATCTTAATATGGGATACTAATCCTACAATGTTGGCACTCCAAGAAATTACATTTGCTTGTTGAATTTAGTTTAAAAACCTTAAAGCCTAGTCAAGAAAACCATTTAGTTCATATCCTGAGACCATATCATTCCATTTGTTCTCCTTACCATAGTCATGGATTGAATGGGAGATATTTTATCAGGTCTCCTAAAATCTTCAGAGTGAGAGGGTAGCCCAAATCAATGAGCACCATCTACAAAGATGGTTGTGGCTACATGATAGGATAGTTGCAATAATAAAAAATAGAAAAATATAATCATCAGCATCCCTGTTGTGAGGTTTTCCTTCATTTTTCATCTAATTTCCCATTTTAATGTTTAATACAATTGACTATCTCAATGCAAAAAAGGATCTGGTTTTGGACAATGATGCACTAAGATCCGTGTTTCTACCCAAAGAAAGTGGAAAGGGTTTGAGCAGCAACCATGAGGATTACATGACAACCAAGTCTGTAAGGGACCCTTACATGGATGAGGAAGGAAGGGGAGGATGAGATTGCAACTTCTCCCATGAATGGGAGGAACAAAAGAGAGCCTAAAGAACTTCAAAATTTGTTTCCTTTATGGAGTGCTTAAGGTCCATTATTTTTATATAATTTGCATCCTCAACCTTTAAATGTGATTCAACATTAGTCTTTTGCACTAGGCATTAGGTTATCTCAGCAAATTGTATCCTAATGAACATTCCCTTCTGGCGTTACTTGGACCTTTGGGCCAACTGCTACTATTTATATCAATCCTATCAAGAGATAACTCACATTAAAGCACTTAGGTCGATCATTAGAATATATTTCATTTGCAAATTGGATGATTTTGGGGCACTGGACACTTGCATCGAGGC
The DNA here is from genome assembly GCA_037957365.1 of Torreya grandis. Taxonomy (NCBI): domain Eukaryota; kingdom Viridiplantae; phylum Streptophyta; class Pinopsida; order Cupressales; family Taxaceae; genus Torreya; species Torreya grandis. The sequence goes on from JARHVA010000320.1 coordinate 2,655,065, forward strand.
ATGATAGTAATGCTAATGTTATTTTTTGTCCCATACATTAGTGTATGGGGAGTAGCAAAATAGTTACAAACTCAACACTTGTAGAGGTGTAAGATAAGTATATTTTAAGCATTATGGACAAGATAGAATGTATGTGTCATCAATATAAGATTGGTTGGACTAAGAGATAGGCTAAGGGGTACAAGATAGAGTAGATGTGAGGCTTGCAGAAGTAAGGAGAGTGTAGAACTAAAAGGAACAACCAAGGTCTGAGTTTTCCAAGTGTACAAGACTAAGGTACTATATAATCATAAAATATCTTCTCCACAATCTATCTATTCAAATCTTTTTCCTTGTTCATAATTAAATAAAATTACTTGTTGGAAGCTTCCCACATGTTTACATATTGCCAATGATTTTGGGCCTATAAAATATTGAAGCTAATAACCTGATAACCATGCTAAATAAAATATATTTTTATTAAAAAGGCTAAACTGCATTAATAGACTCATAGCAAAGTGCATAATTTTGGCTAACACTTTGGTAATGTGAATTTTTATGGAAAAGGGGTGGGAAGGTGAGAATCACCCCCCTTCCCAAACATGTTTTAAAATTTGTAAAAAAATATTGAATAAATAAATCTCTCTCACTCACACACATACACATTCAAATTTTTTAAAAATGACATTAAAAAAATAAAAACACACATTATTTTGGGGGAGGAGGGGTGCAGAGGGGGGAGAGTCGGGAGAATCACCCCCATCGTCCCCAAAATTAAAAGATATGGGAAAGGAGGGGCGATTCCAAATATATATAATTGGGATAATCGCCCCTCTTCTCACTGTCGTTTGATTTTGGGGAGAGAAGGGAACGATTTCGAGAATTGACCCCCCTTCCTCTAGAATTTTTTTTTATTTTTTGTTTTATATGTTTTTTCAAGTAGTATTTTTTAAGCTTTTTTTGTTTTATTTTATTTTTTCCCAAGTTTTTGTTTTTGATTTTTTGATTTTTTTTAATTTTATGTTATTTTTTAAAGATTTTTAAAGTAGCATTATGGGCTTTTAAGGTTGTGGTTGCAAAAGGTTGTAAGATTGACTTTGAATAAAAAGGCCTAGTAGCACCACTTTTCAATTTGAGGATTAATTTTAGTGTTTTTGACATAAAAATATGAGTTTTTATTTTGAGATCACAGTTCTCATCAAGTCGATAACTACGTTTTATGTCCCAAAGAATTTGAAATGATAGCATCGTGCTATTGTGCACTTGCAAAGCACACTTCATATATATGACTATATACAATCATAATTGAGATTCTTCCAACCACCTTGCTAACACACACATGCTAGTAGAAGTTACTAAACATTTTGGTGCATTTATTCAAATGGTCATTCTTTAACTTATGCACATAGATTTATGACTTTAGGCGAATATCTTCTGTTTGATTTTATAACTCCTCTAAACTTAGAAACTTCATCACTCAAAAATACAACTAAGGGTGGGATCTAGTAGAGAGAGGAAGGAGAATGAGGTAGAATTTTCAAAACCGAGAAAGAAGTTATGTAAGAGATCAAGTAAGTAATATGTTTTTTAGAGCCAAGGAGAAGTAGTGGGCATACTTAGATATTTGAAACCTCCTCATTACATGAAGAGGTTGGTTTTACAATTTACTTTTTTGCATTTGATTTTAAATAGAGTTAAATTTTAATAATTTTATAACTATTTCACATCAAGTATAATTTTAATATAGAAATTGAAAAGTTTTTCTTCTTATTGTTTCTACAATTGATATGAATTTTTAATCTTTTTTATAAGGTAGATTTTAAATTGATTTTTAAAAAATGTAGATGGAAGCCGATTATTTTTAAATGACTTCAATGTTCCCTGAGGTGTAATATACTTCCCTTGAGTCATCAAAAATGTGATAAAAAATGTAACATGATCTCTCAAGGAATTTAATATCAACTCCACCTATATCAACTTCACCTCTTGCATGTTTATCAACTCCACCTCGTACACCTGCATTATTGAATCCACCTATACCATCTACATTGACTTCACCTTGCCCACTTATAATATCAAATCCACTTTTTCCACCTACATCAACTCCATGTCACACACCTACCATATCTAATCCACCTTTGTTAACTATAAACAAATTTTTATCACTTCGTAATGTAAAATCATTTACATAACCTCCTTTAATAAATATATTTTGATGATGTTTGTAAATTTACTATATTATAAACTGATAAGATGATACATTTATTTGATAGGATGATCATTTAATTAGAATTTTAAGAGTATAAACGTAGTGCTTTTAATTTAAATAAATATTAAACTACTAATATTTATGTACGCCCATATCTATTCCCTTGGGCGGTGGGGCCATCCCCCATGCCCCCTCTTTCAAAACGTGGGTCTTGGAAGAAAGAAAGAAAGAAAGAAGCTCCCACCTAAAAAAGCAAACATCATCAACCAACCAAAGGAGCTAAAGTACTTATGCTCCACTTTTCAGCGCCTAAAAGGAAGTCGGAGACCGACAGGTGGCAACAAGGGGACCCACGACCCCACCACGCCCGTGTCATCTACAGTTGGCTATGCAAAATTGTGCGTGGTCACGTCGTGAACCCGTGAAGTGACCAAACCCACGGTGATCCACGTTGCCCATTCCATGGGCTCCATCCATGCTCCCTCCATCCATCCATCCATCCACATGGATGAGCATCGGACATGCATCATGGATCCACATTTTCTTATGTTTCTCTAACGTGTGGCCTACCACTCAAATATATTCCCTTTGGACAAATATGGTTTGGCCATTTTAGGTGAACGAGACCCTTTTTTTTGGGAAGGTGGCCCATATCTCACATATGGGCTTTGGTCCTACAACCTTATACTCTCCGTGGAATAATTGGCATTATCACTTTGTTGCCAACTCTGTGTCTATTCGCTTTTGTATTTATATGCAAAACTCTCTATCTATATGTGGGTTTGACGTTTATATTTGAGACAAAATGATTTCGAATGTATAGAAAAAGTTTTGATTTTTGTATTGTCAAAGAATATTCGAAATAAGAGAATGGTTCCCATTCAATTATTTTTGTAAAAGTTTGAGATATGGTGTTGTCTTTGTTTTCTTAAGTTTTCATATTATCATTATATTGTATAAGTTTAGATGTATGATATATTTACTCCGGAAAAGTAGATATATGTATTTGTCACTTCAATCATTATTGTAATACAAATTTTGTTCATATGTTAGAGTTATGACTTTGCTTCGAAAAGTTGGATATTAATATAGAAAGACTCCATCATCTTAATTTTTTTTATTAATGCACCTCAACTTTCTAAGTAGGAAAGTAACAAAGATACTCATGAAAACATTAATAAATTTTATATAAAAATTACATGAATTAATCTAAAAGAGTTTTTGACACTAAGCTTCTTCATTTTTTCTAATTTTATTTGTGCTTCTATGAAAATCGAATTCAAGTTCCCGAGTATATGAAATCCCTTTATCTTAGTTATGGGTTTGCTCTCTTCAAATCCGTATGGAATCAAAACATGACTTCCCACAAATACAAAAATATATAAAGTATGTATTCTAGACTTGAGATGAACAATATTTTATATTCATGTATCTTATCTATCATGAAATTCATGGAAGATATTATTATCTTTTAAAAAAAAATTATAGATATTTAAAGATCTTCATTTAATACAAGGACTATAAATATTTGGTATTGTTTCTCTATAAACAATTTAATTTTAACAAAGAATACTTAATTCGAAATATTCACATATTAATAATTTCAAAAATATTAATTTTTACATTAAATATTACTTGATAATTTTCTTTTCTTTCTTCTTTTATCTTTTAAAAATATATTTAACATTTTATTTATATATTATCTTTAAAAATCTCTTCTATCATTCTTTAACTTTACAAATATTAATATTAAATTAAATTAAATTTATTAGAATTATATTTATTCCTTATTTCTTAAATATATATTGAACTTTTATGTAATCACATAGATTGATTTCATGGCCACTAATTTTATGTTGATTTATGCGAATCTCTTTTCTTTTTTAACTCATCTCTGTTTGTCTCTTACTAAAATGGTTGGCGGATTCCGCATAATGTTTTGCAATTCGTACATATTATCTTTACAATTTATATGATACATTGACATTTATATAATAATATTTCTATAAACAATGCATTAATACGTATCAAAAGTGTGTTTACACATGTTTTAACCTATAACCGTTTTGGTAGTATATCGCCCTCTCATACTAATATTGTCGGTAGATTCACTATCATATTTTTGTGCATATTCATTTTATAAGTTAAGTTAATCTCTCTCTCATATATATATATAATTTTTATTTGATATTTTATAAAGGATGAAATCAGTTTTCTTTCGTGATGAGAAAGAAGACCTTTCATAGTCTATTGGTTCTCTTCCTTTACCATTTCTTTCATGTCGTATCATAACCTTTCCACCTTCATCCTTCTTTTTTTCTTTTTAACAATAGATACTAAAGGAGCTTTGAGTTTCACCAAGGGAGAATGAGCAGGGGAAGCAATGGAATCTAACGAAGTAGAAGTGGAAGGTTTCCCAATGCAAAATCTGTCTGTAGTTTTTTTTTACTTTTTTTAGTTGAAATAGAACTTATATTATTAATATAAATATTATAAACACTACGATTTCATATGTCATAAATGAATTATTTGGTGTTTTAGGCCTTTAAATTATTATTTTATCCTAAATACACCTATCCTAAAGTTTAAAATATTTACCATTAGATACTCAGTAATTTGTTTTTACAGATTACCATTTTACCTTTTTAACCAACCAATTCTAATTTACAACCCATAAATCTTAACCCTCCAAGAACTTACCCTCATAGTAAATTCGTTGCTAACAAACCCACACTTTTAATCCCAAATTACCCCACAGTTGGAACAAGCTAAAATGGATTAAAGCAAACTTTTGCCTAAAAGGGTGAATTGGTAACGATTCTCTCACAATCAGCACTAATCTTCCCAGATCGAAATTGATCTATATATACACAAGCGATCCTTTGGTTTAGCCCCGTGAAATTTCAATCTCGAAACGCTGCTTAGATTTCTTCAAGAGAATTAAAGACGAACACTAGCTCCACACTGACGAAGTTAGGCTATACCCAGTCTAGAATGGTCATCCCAAACAAAGGAGATTGCTTGCCCCTGTGGAAAGAATATGCTTAGCCTACATCAATTTCAAGGTAAGTTATCTGTCTTGAATATTTCATTTTGTCTTTTCCTACTCATTCCATTGTCAGAACATATCAGATATCCCCAATTTCCTTTTTGAATATCCTCAATCATCATTTAGCTTTATGTTTATAACCTTGTCCAATTTTAACAGAATCGACGTTGATTCATATAAATCGGCACCAATTCTACAGGATCGTCATCAATCCCTGCATTCTATTTTAAAATCCAAGCCATATAGTCATAAAAATCTATCTTAGATTCAGTCTGATTTGATCTTCTGCCTTTCTAAACATGGAAGTTATATGTAGATGACTCTGCCTAGAATTTCACATGAAGTAATTAATATCATTGATCTACCCATCGTCTCTCAACCTTTCTTCACTGACCAGAGTCACATAGCTTTTTAGTTAGCACTTTGTGCAATTGTCTATTCTCTTTCAGTTGAAGCCACTTCTGACCAATTAGATGCTATACAAGAAGATGTGAATTATACTAGAGCTTATTGGGATGTATACTTTGCTTATATTGATAATTTAGACAAAGATTGGTTCCTAATCATTTTGTTATCGCATATTTCTATTTTTTAATTTCAGTGCTTATTATCCACTTAATTATGAACACAGTGAGCCGACATCCACTTGAAGAAGTTCATAACTTCTTAGGATTGGTTCCTAACCAAGCAACTCACTTATCTATATATTAATCGAATTTGTCCAAGTTATCTCATTATGTACAGGTTATTCTTCCAAGCCAAAAAGGAGTTCCTACATTCGTTGGATTCAAACAATGCACAACCATCTTTTTATCTCTAGGTATTCCTCATAAACCCTGTATTTATTTAAGTTTTTAGTAGATAATCAAATTAAAAGAAAAAAAAAATTACTATTACATTCTGGCACGCCCGGTGAGACCCCTAAGGTCTCATTGTTCTTGATATATTTTATTGTGAAATTATTCATTAGTTGCCTCTTTTTTTGATTGTTTGTCTTCATTCACCAAAAAAAAGAAAATCCAAAAATTCTTACCTTTCTTTTTAAGGTTTAAAAAGAATTGCATTCATCCTTTGTGTGCTTATATAATTCACATAAATTAATCTAAGCGGATCAATATATCATAGCAATCACACTTTTTCACACACATCCAAAACCACATAAATTTAAAATAAGCATTTGAAACATTTTTCTACCTAAGGTGGACCCACTTGGATTTCATCACCAAAGAGAAAACCAATTCGGTGTACTGATTGAGTATAAAAATTATGGTAAGAAGTATAAAGGCTAAGCAACGAGTGTGTGAAGTGAGGGGGTAGGCCCCAATACCAAGCCACATATAATTTTCCAACATGAAATTAGGGCTCAACGTACCTTCATGTGTATAAAAGTTACCATCCTTAAATGAAAACCTGAAACCATCTTTAGATTACCATTTCTTAGCACCTTCGTTGACCTTTTTCCTTATTACACTCTAAGTTAATTTCTTGAAAAGGTAAAATCTTTTAAGTACATTTTGTAGTCTGTGTGCTTGTTTCCACTAAAACAAGATAATTTAAAAAGACTATTGTGTGCTTTTTTATTTCATTTCTTGATTTCTCGTCGATGCTACATGGTTTTGACGTGATAATAATCACTAAATTAAGTCAAATCCCCAACCTCATCCTCATCCATAGAAAACACCCCGAGTCCTCCTACCTCTCTCGAGTCTATGAAGAAGGGAATTCCCCAATTCTATACTCAAGGAGATCTTGAATTTGCCACCATATTGGATAGTAATTTGATTGCTCTTAACCATTACCTTAGCACTCAAACCATCCATATTCCAATTTCCCCTTGTACACAATTGTCTATGAAAACTTTTGGCATGCCCCTAGAGGCATCTGAAGGGTTTACTACAACCATGGTTTCCTCTCTCAAAAATCCTCCCCCAATAGGTTCTGCTACTAACACTATGCAACCTTTAAACAATCCACCTCTAGTAACATCTAATGGTCCATCTCCAAGTAGTACCTAAGCCCAAAATAATACCGCACCTCAACCTATGTTACTCCACCTCCTACCACAACACCTTAGAACATAGTGATTTCAATCCCTGTAACTCTCCCACCCATCCAAATTAGCATAGCTTCAAATCCTCAAACTTAGCATTTGTGAAAAGCTCCCTTGAGTCAACCTCCTCAGTAGTACATCCCATTGACTACCCAATACATAACTCCCTCACAAGCCCTTGGGTCCACTTATATACCCTTGTAATCCCCATAGTATGTGGTGGCATCTCAATCGATTATGACCACTTCAGTTGGTTACCCCCTGTCACAATCCTTTTCCACTCCATTTCATACCTATCAACATCCACAATAGAATATCTTGGGGGGTATTCCTCAATATAATACCCAACCTAACTTTATGAACATCCTTATGAATAAGATGACAAATCTAGAAGCCTTTGTCTCTGGGCAAAAAAATATGCTCACTTATGAGCAAATATGTAATGAACCCATTAATCCAACTATCCCTAATAGACCATACACCTCACAATGGGAACTTCCAAACTTTATGAAATTTAAAAATAAGAAAGATCCTCAGCAATACATTCAAGTGTTTAGACATGCTTGGTATCTTATAGCCCACAACAATGCTCTTCTCCTAAGAATGTTTCCCATGTCACTAGCTGGACCAACTTTAGACTGGTACATTTCTATCCATCAACATTTTCTATTCTCTTTTGGGCAACTAGCCCAAATCTTTTTAGAGAAGTTTTCCATTAACATCACAATAAAAGTGACCATAACCGACCTCTATGCCATTAGACAATTTGATGATGAATATGTTGTTGATTTTATGGCTAGATGGTGGAGTCTTATAAACCAAATTACTTTTTCCCTTCCTTAACTATAACTAATCAAATTATTTGTGAGATCATGTGCTAAATATATCTCGTCAACATTACGGGTTCAATCTTTCAAGACTTTTGACGAAGCCTTTTCTATGCCCATAAAATAAAATTCAAGCTTTAAAAGGAGGGAATATAAAGTTACGTAATAAAAACTTCAAATCTAATCTCTCCAAAGGAATTAAAAATACCAAAACCAAAGGTACTTTTAATGTTGTGGTTTTAAAATCAACACCCCCACAAGCCAATCCAAACCCTCTACCTCCCAAGTATAATCACAAAAACCATTGACACATTTTCCTCCATGGTAGTACACACCCTTAAGGGAATATTAAGTTTCTATTTTAGATAAGCTCTTAAAAGCATTTATCATCAAAATTCCTCTGGTTAGACCTCTTGATGACTCTTGCCCTAAGCCCAGTTGGTTCAAAGAAAATGACTTTTGCAATTACCATTGTGTACTAGGTCACGATGTCAATAGGTGTCGCTACTTCAAAGGTTTAGTTCAAAACCTTATTGATCAAGGAGAGTTATAGTTAGATAACCCTAACACTCCTCCTAATCATTCCATAGACATATTTAGGTAGTTGTTCCCCAACCATGCCTCTACATTTAACTTTGTATAGGCTAATTTAAGATGCACCTCAAACCATGAGACCTATGTGATAAGTACGATCCATGATCAACTTATGCCTAAAGAGGTTGGTAGTGCTTTTGAATCACCTTCCACGACAACTAAAATCCTAGATCTCCTTATAGGAGATGCCTTCAAACCATCTAAATTAAGTAGAGCTATCCCTAAGACTCACTCAGGATTTTTGGATCTCATTATTTGGGATCCTCTTGAAGAAACATTCCCTAAGCCCATTCAAGATAATCAACTAGAAATAAAGGACGAGAAATCCATCAAGGTGAATGTTTGTTTAGATATCCTAGTAGATACACATACCACTCCTTTAGTCACTACAACACCTTCATGTAGCATACCCATCCCCTCTAACTTACTCCCATCTGAGAAGACTATTACGTTACTTCAATCAAACCTAAGACGAACTTCCCTCATAGCTCGATAAGAGCCAAATCTTGTAAAGAGATAAATTAGGGGGAATGCTTCAGGAATTAGAAACAAAAGCCTTGGTGTGTCATGAGGAAAATCCTTGTAAGACCCTCCCTTAAGGATTAAACTCCCTAAAGAGGATATCCCTTCTACCCCCAATCAGATTTGAAAAGGGAAAAACACCTCTACCACCTATTCGAACTAGAGCATCCATATTGGGACCTCATCTTTCGACAAAACTACAAACCACCATTGTAGAATCCTCTTCCAAAGAACATATACCATTACAAATGGATCTTCCCACTGTAATAATGCTAATTCATAATCCTTTAAATCCTGACTACCCATGAAGCTTAGGTGTAAAGTCTTATCCCAAACACAAAGTACCTGTTGTGGAGAATATTCAAACAACTAGTGTGAAGGATCAAGAATCACAAGCAAATACAACCTCTATGCCAATGCCTCAGAAAGTCAAAATACCCATCCAAGATTTGTTGAGGGGGTATTACTCTAATATTATCAACCAACTTCTTAAAACTTCCCTTATCACACTACCACCCATAAAGCCTATTAACTCCCAATATTCAAAAGCTAGTGTGGTATCGAGAAGAGAATAAATGCACATATCATCAAATAGTGGGACATGATACTAAAATTTTTAACACACTAAAAGCTGTGCTCAGAAGCTTATTAGAAGAGGATGATCTTTTAATGGAACAATTTGGTCATGACTATCCCCACAGTCAAACTACTAGGGTAATGTCAACTTCAGGAACTAGTATATTACCAAGAGGATCAAAACAAGTTTCAAATGAATATAGAGTCTCTGATAGAATTCACTATCAACTCCTCCTAAACCCTCAAGATTTGGAAGAGTCTCAAAACATGATAAATCCACCATTGTTTTAGATAGACACAATTCATATAGCTACACAATCCCATACTTAGGATCAGAAGACCCAAAATCCCAATAAAACCAAAGTGACTATTGCAAAAGCTCCCACTTCTACCACAAATAGTCTTACAATGACCATTGTAAAATCTAAAATTTATATTTTAGGAAAAGTGCAAAATAATAATGCTTCATAATTGATACAAATATCCATTCTAAAACAACTTCATCAACTCTCGATCAATATGTCTTTATATGATCTTGTCCAAAACTCTCCTTAGCATCACGAGGCTATGATAGAAGCCTTGTAAGCTATCAAGATACAATCAGATAAAACCCCAGACTCTATCAAATTTTATCACATCACTTTAAAAGTTGTCATGTATAAGATTCCATGATTTTGAAATATCACCATTACAACCTAATGACCAGGGTCCACCACTATTTATCACTACCCAAATTAATCAAACCCAAAACAAATGAGTAATGATTGATAATGGAACAAGAATAAATATTATCTCTTTTCATGCTTTTAAGAAAATATAGTTACCTAAAACTATTGTATCCTAATCTCCAATCTTCTTATGAGCATTCAATGATATTATGGCCCCTATGTTAGGAATGGTTGTCCTTGCATTCCAAGTAGGTGTACATACCCTTCCTAAGTTATTTTACATAATAGAAGGGGAGTTTCAATATAATATCCTTTTAAGACATCCTTGGATATGCTATATGCATTGCATCCCTTCCACCTTGCACTGATGTCTTAAATTAAAACATTAGGTTACGGTCCATAATGTTTTGGCTAATTTCCATCCATTTAAAACTTGAAACCTTACTTTTTGACCAAATGACATCTTAATTCCATTACAAAGTGCAATCCCATCATCATCTAGTATGACAATCCCTACATCAATAATTGCTAGCAAAGATTCCCTTGATTCCATGTTTCAACAACTATCGATGGGAGAATGTTAATTACTAATGCTCAACACTCTCCCCACTCCCTAGGTATATGGGTGTCCTAAAAAACATCATGCATATTATCCTAATCTCAGGGAACTCATTCCCTTTTTTCCACCTTTCCTTCGCACTCATTTAATCTATAGGGGGATTGATCAACCTTTTTTAGGTCCTGATAGCCAATCCCATGCCAAACCATTCACCTCAAACTTCTCATTCCTAGATAAACCCCACTTTGCACAAATATACGTGCAATAGTGTGTTTGGAAGGGATTTGGAATAAGATGCTATGAACAATGGCTATATGATGTCATGTTAGAGGAATTTAGGAAACCCCATGAAAAGCATAGCCTAGGCTTTAACAAAAAATCCTAAAACCATCACAAAAACCACTCTTCTACCTATTCTCAAAGAGGACACATCATCCTCACCATCCAACACCCCTTCTGAGATAGACAAGGTTGTATCCATTCCTCCAAAAAAATAATTAATTAATGCCACCATTATAGAACCTCTCATCTATCACATCAATGGGGAAACCAAAACCATTCCTCTTTCCTACCCAAACATGATAGGGTAATATTTACCCACCATGCCTTTTCTTCAGTGCCAGGATAATGAGTCGATCTTAACTCATTTAGGCATAGAGAACTCTCATATACTCAATTTTCTTCCCTCTGAAAACTTTAGTCTATTAAATGAAGCTATTGACGACATTAACATAGGATCTCAAGAGACTCCATGAATTTTTAAGGTCATCAAATCTTTAGATCCTTAGAAGTACCAAGATTTCATTGTGTTTCTAGCAGATCATAGTCAAGCATTTGTTTGGTCCTATAGTGACATGCATGGTATCGACCATACTATTATCATCTATAACATTATCACATTTCCTGATGACAAACTTGTAAAACAAAAACTTCTAAAAATACATCCTCGTATTGTACTCTTAGTCAAAGAAGAATTACAAAGTCTCTTATCTGTCAATTTTATCTAGCCTATTGACTACCTTAATTGGTGTCTAATATCATCCCTGTCACAAAGGCCATAGGAGGACTGTACCTTTATACTAATTTTCATGACCTTAACCTCACTTATCCTAAAGATGATTTCCTTTACCCTAATATTGACCAATTAGTAGACTTAATAGTTGATCATGAAATGTTGTCACTTATGTATGGTTTATTTGGGTACAATTAGATCCTTATTACACTAGAAGATCAACATAAGACTTCATTTATTACTCCCTAGGGGATCTTCTGCTATCAGGTTATGCCTTTCAACTTAAATAATGTTGGGACCACATATTAAAGGGCTATGGCCTATATTTTCCATGACATAATCCATACAATCATTAAATATTATGTGGTTGATCTCCTCAGTAAGTCAAAACTAAGAAAATACCATCTTTTGATGCTTAAAATAATCTTCGTTTGCTTAATCTAGTTTTGTGTCCATCTCAATTCCAAGATATGCATTTTTTGGGTTTTGATAGGTAATCTTCTGGGTTTCATCATCTTTATTTGAGGAATAGAGGTCAACCCCACTAAGATCAAAGCCATTATAGAAATGCCACCCCCATCCAATCTTAAGCAACTCCATAACTTATAAGGAAAATTGCATTCCATTCATCATTTTATCTCCCAGTTATTTGATTAATGTCAATCATTTAATCACCTCCTAAGGAAATATACCCACTTCATTTGGGACTTTGTATATTAGAAGGCCTTTGATGCCCTCAAAAACTATCTTATCTCACCACCAGTCCTCATTTTTCCTAAGGAGGGGTAACCTTTCTTGTATATTTTAGCCACAAACCATGCCCTAGGAGCCATGCTTGCCCATCATGATGAGTAACATAAAGAGCAGGTGGTTTATTATATAAGTCACACTCTCATTGAATACAAGGCACACTATACACATATAAAAAAATTATGCCTGGCTCTTATCTTTGTAACTTCCAAGCTTTGCCATTATCTTCTTAATCATAAAACTTATGTGATCACAAACATGGATCCCCTAAAATTTATGCATTCAAATCCTTATCATAATCAACAAATGGCCAAATGGCTCATGATTTTGGTATAATTTGATCTTGAGTTTATCCACCAAAAATTAAATAAGGGTCAGATCATCATTGATCAACTTGTTGAGGCACCTCTTGCTAATAATCAACCAATAAATTATGAATTCCTATATAATTCCATAGTCTCCACATCTCAATCAGATCCTCAATATCAAATGACTCTATTCTTTGATGGATCCTAGTGTGAGTATGGTGGGGGAGTTAGAATTATCCTAATCCCTCTAGGGGGGACACCTATACCTTTATCTTTTAAATTTGATTTTTACTGCACCAATAATATGGTAGAGTATGAGGCTTTGATCATAGGTCTTCAAACCACTTTATCCAAAGGTATTAAATCACTTAATATCTATGGTGATTCCCAACTTGTGGTCAATTAGATAAAGGACATATATCAATGTAAAAATGACACCCTCCAGAAATATAATACCTTAGCTAATGAATTACTTGCTACTTTTGAGCATTATGGTTTCCAAGCCAATCCTCGATCAACTAACAATTTTGTGGATACCTTGGCCTCATTTATCCCATCTTCATCTCAAGAATCTAAGTTATGTGTTCTCACTCACAAAATCAATCAACTGTAGTTTACCAAAGTTGATCTTCCTTCCATCCACAATATAGAGGAAAATCCATTGGATCTTTGGTACATGAGGATATTGATTATTTATCAAGGGGAATTATTCAATATCATATGTTTTTTCATACTAGGGGGTGTTATATATAAATGTGGTTTTAATGTCATCCTTCTTCATTATCTCTAAAATCATGAATCTACCGTTGCTACCAAATAAGCTCATGATGGGTCATGTGGTGGACATTTTAGTGGCCACACCATTACTAAGAGAATCTTATGATTCGGCTATTATTGACCCACTTGAAATAAGGATTATTGCGAGTACGTTAAGAAATGTGTAAAATTTCAACAACATGCCAATCTATCACATGCCCCTAGTCATGCATTATATGCAGCACATGAATTTTAGCCATTTTTCTAGTGGGGGCTTGATCTTATAGGTCAAATAAATACTAAATCTTCCCAATGCCATGGATTTATTATCACCACCATTGAATATTTCACTAAATGGGTGGATGTTATTCCTCTTATCTCAACCAAAGTGGAAAAAATTATGGAGTTTATTAATCATCACATTATTTGTTGATTTGGTGTTCTTCATAATATCATTATAGATAATGGAAAATATTTTAAGAATAAAAAGGTTCAAGAGCTCTGTAAATCTTTAAACATTAAGCTAAGCTTCTCCTTGCCTTACTATCCTCGATCTAACAGATAGGTCAAGGCATCAAATAAAACTCTTATCAAAATCCTAACTAACTTCATCAATGAAGCTTGAAATAATTGGCATCTTCATATTCCTTTTTCCTTATAGGCTTATCAAACTAATATTTGAACCCCTATGGGTGCTATCCCCTTCTCTCTAGTATATGGTGCTAAAGTTGTACCTCCTTTTGAGGTTCATATTCCTTCCCTTCGCATCTCTCTTAAAGATACCATTTTTGAGGATGACTTCTATCGAGAATTATTAACCCAAATTGAGCTCTTCCACAATCATCGATCGGTTGTCCTTAACCATCTCCATGTTTATCAGGAGCAAATAAAATGTGCCTATAATAAACATTTAAAAGAGGTGAATTTAATGTTGGAAACCTTGTGTTGAAATAAAATCAACACATCACTAATATGAAAGAGAGCAAACGAGGAAAATTTACTCCAAATTAGCTTGGACCATATATTATCACCCATAGATATGGATCTAGGGCATATCATTTGGAACCTCTTGATGGAAAACCAGAATGAGAACCTCTTAATGTGTTGCATTGTGTCCTTTCCATTCTTAATAAGTTTTAATCACCTTGGTCAACCTAGTTTCTTTTCTTTTGGTTTGACAATTTACCTTTCATTCTTAAAAATACCAAATAATGACATATAGAATCATGTGGTTATCTGAAAACATGTATAACCTAACCTTTAATATGAATACCTTGACTCTATTTATAACATTCTCTAAATAAACAAGCTCTGTCGATAATGTGAAGGAGCCCCAAATCATTATTCCCTGAAACCCCTCCCTATCACCTTAGTAGTTCATTCTAGGAATAAGAATATCATCTTGTACAATAAAGATCTGGAAACTATTATAGGTTACCTTAAGCCAATCCATAAGAAAATAATAACACTAGGATCAAAAAACTAATGTAAAAAACATCTCATAAAAGGGCAAAAATAATAGATTAATCCCTCGAAGGACAACTATAAAATCTATAAAAAATGGCAAAAGTGTAGATTACTCCGTCAAAGGATAGATAATTTGAAAATCATCTCTACAAATATATACCACTCCCTTGAAGGATGGCTACCATGTATGAAATATCCCAACAAAGCTTCCTGCATTAATCAACTTTCTCTAAATTAGTAGGCTTCCCACACTGATCAGTCTACATGGATTGGCACAAAAAGATCCTAGGATCATCCTTAGCTTTAGAACACAAGATGAAAACATCTTCTTAAAAAATCCACTTTCTATCAAAATCCTAATAAAAATTAAAATCCCTAGAAAATTCCATCTCAAATCCATAGATCCTAAACATAGTTGACCCTAAGGCTGCTAGGATATTATTAACAATTAGTTAAGGACTCACATGCAATTAACGCAAGAGGTTTTTTCTTGGGTTGTGGTACAAGCTAATGATGAGTAATAAAATCTTTGTTTCTATTTATCCTAAATAAATCAAAATAGATCTAATTAATTATCTAAAGCAGGATCACCACATATATCTTGACCATAATATAAGAAGATCATAATTTAATCTAAATCCCTTGCATCATTTAAACTACCAATCTAATAATCTATAAGCATCCTAATATAAACCCATAATCACAAAACACAAATCCATAATCCATAATAAAATATAATCCATGATCACATAACATAAATCCATAATCCATATTCCAATCTAATCCATTGCATCTCATAAATCCATATAATCTTAAGCTAAATCCATAATCACATAATTTATATCCATAAAATTTTTAATGTAAATCCATACCATTTAAATCCATAATAAATATATCTCATCTTCATGTCATCTAAATAGATAAATCCATAATCATATAATCTAAATACAATGCATCCTAAACTAACTCCATGATACATAAAATTTAAAACCATAATCTAATAAAATCCATAAATCACAAAATATAACACCATAACTCATAATCAAAATCATGTATCTATCTATATAAATGATCAAATATACATCATCTGAGTCTTAGTATACAAAATACATGGATCTCTAGATAATACAATAAATATAAAATAGGTTACTCAGTAAACTAGAGATGGCTCAACTGGATGCTCCCAATGCCTCCACCCCCACCTCTGCCTCTATCCCCTCCACCATCTCCCCTCCAATATCTCCCTCATGATACACTCCCTGTGTTGGTCAAACTTGTATGTGTCTATTGAGAGGACCTACCTCATGTGGCCACATGTGTGGCATGCCTTGAAATATCTAGATACAAATCTAATACAATATGCTCACAATATCACATCTCAACCACTAGCTCCTAGTATCTATCCACACTCATAGTAACTACCTATCTTGTACTCAGCCCAACTCCCCTTGTACCTATCTACCCCATGGCTCTTCCATCCCCTCATTTTAATCTATCCCTCTTAGCATGGTATCTATCTTGAGCCTAAACTACTAGATCATGACTCAAATGTAAGGTGTCATACTCTACCTATAAAACATCTAATATGGTTTATAGACTATCTTACTTCATCTGCATGGTAGTGATCACATTTATACTATGGTCACTTGTACTTGTAAGGCAATGCACTAGGCTCTCGATACATCCCTCTTAACAATAACACCTATAACATCTATCTCTTCCTCCTTTCCTCCCTCCTATCCATTTTCCTCATCATCTCCTCCTCCCTCCTCCTCTACATCCTACATTTCCTCATTTGCTTCCTCCTATAGAGGTCATACCACCCTCTCTTATCTAGCATCCAAAAACCTTGACCACCACACTAAATATGTTAGGGTACACCCTACATCATCTATCTCTACATCTATTCCCTCTTCCTCAAACCTTATCAAAATATCTATGACATCTACCTCCAGTAGTATGATCTCTGTATCATCTCATCTATATATACATGGGGCCCATGGTATATATTACATCAACCTAAGTTGTCTCCTCATTCTCCCAAAGTGGAAAAGCTCTACATACTCCTTCCTCCTCCCTATCAGCCATCTCTCCCTTTAAATGTTTGCTAACTCTACCTCTATCCCAGGCCATGCAATAAATCTAACATAAGGCCTCTAAATGATGTCACCATCCTATAGATCCCTAAAGAATCTTTGATAATATGTTAGGTCTTGTGTCATGCCATATGTGTAAGTTTGTACCAAATTTTCCTTCCATCAAAGGAAAGCCACACTGTAAGCAATATCATACCATTGTATCTATGGGGTATGATGGGTTGCATCACTCTAATGTGCTCATATGCCTAGCACTACAAAATGAAGGTCACATCCAAACCATATCTCCTCTGGGTTCTCCATCCCCATAATTCCCTATATGTCTATGCTAGTAAAGTTGTGGCCTAGGCAAATATTATCTGTTACTCCCATATATCTGCAATGACACTTGTGAGGTTCCATGAGAACTTGCCTCCACCTGAGTCAGGGAGGGCATAGAAAGAAATGGCCATCATCATCATCATTATCACTAGTCTACCATCCATATATGCATCATATAATGGCCCACAAGCAAATCCTCCTGCTATAAAGGTAATATCCATGACATCTCCACCATAAAATCATGTCAATGATACTGTGTGACCCCACTTGTCCATAGGTACACTAGAAACCCCCTACACTAGGAGTCATAATATCCTATAAATGTCCTCCACTGTAATGGTCATCTCTCTTGTAGGTAACCAAAAATTCCCAGTGGTCACATCTCACTACTCTAGTAATGCTACTAGAAGGCTCATGTCTCTATGAATATGGTGGCAGAAGCATACTCCTCCTAAGCCCACAACCTCCATATGACATATACCCCCTATTGGTCCCACAACCTGAAAAAGGCATGCACTTTTTTTACGTATCTCTCTTTTATGGGTGTTAAAAGTGCATCTCATCTTGAGAATAATCATCTATAGGTAGCACACACACCATCAAGCACACCGGATGCTTCAGTCAGCTAAACCCTATCATTTATTCTCTTTATTATCCTTCATTTTATCCCACTTATTTGCATTTGTGGTAATTTACGATGTGATTTGTCTTGGGGCATCTCTGCCTGTATTATCTCACACCCTATCAATGTAAAAAGTATACTTCATGTTATGCATTTGACCTCTTGGTTACCATTTGTTATTTATTCATCCCATCTATAACTCCATTTTTAAAACCTGTCACCTTCTCATCATCCTACATTGGCTCCTAGTTTGAGTAGGGATACCTCTTCACATAAACCTAGGGCATTATACCTCTATTAGTTTTTGTCTCACGATACATTATTATATACCACTCCAAAAAAAGGGGTA
Organism: Torreya grandis; assembly: GCA_037957365.1. Lineage (NCBI taxonomy): Eukaryota > Viridiplantae > Streptophyta > Pinopsida > Cupressales > Taxaceae > Torreya > Torreya grandis. Next base: position 2,673,779 of record JARHVA010000320.1, read on the forward strand.
AATGTAGACACTATGATTTTGTATGTTATATATGAATTATTTGGTGTCTTAGGCCTTTAAATTATTATTTTATCCTAAATACACATATCCTAAAGTTTAAACTATTTACCATTAGATACCTAGTAATTTATTTTTATAAATTACCATTTTACCTTTTTAACAAATGAAATCTAATTTAGAACCCATAAATATTAACCCTCCAACAACTTAACCTCATAGTAAATCTATTGCTAACAAACCCATGCTTTTAATCCCAAATTACCCCATAGTTAGAACAAGATAAAATAGATTAAAGCAATCTTTTGACAAAAAGGGCAAATTGATAATGATTCTCTCATGATCAGTGCCAATCTTCTTGGATTGGCATCGATGTATATATATACAAGTGACCATTTAGTTTAGCCCCATGAAATTTCAATCTCAAAATGTTGCTTAGATTTCTTTAGGAGAAATAAAGGTGGATTCTAGCTCCACACTGATGAAGTTAGGCTATACCCAGTTTAGAACAGTCATCCCAAATAAAGGAGATTGCTTGCACTTACAAAAAGAATATACTCTTCCTGCATCCATTTCAAGGTAAGTTCTCTATCTTAAATATTTCATTTCTTATTTAATTATATATTTTCCTGGTCATTCTACTATCATAACATATCACATATCCCTAGTTTCCTTTTTAAATATACTTAGTCACCCTTTAGGTTTTTGTTTATAACCTTGTGTAGTTTTAATAAGATTGACATTGATTCATCTAAATTGGCACTAATTTTTTAGGATCAACATTGATCCCTGCATTCTATTTTAAAATTTGAGCCATTTAGTCATAAAACTCTATCTTAGATTCAGTCTTATTTGATCTTCTACCTTTCTAAACATGGAATTTATCTATAGATGACTGCCTAAAATTTCACATGAAGTAATTAATATCATTGATCTACCCATCATCTTTTAACCTTTCTTCACCCACCAGAGTGACATAACTTTTTAGTTAGCACTTTGTGACATTGTCTATTCTCCTTCAATTGAAGCCACTTTTGACCAATTATATGCTATAAAAGAAGATGTGAATTCTGTTGGATCTTATTGGGATGAATACTTTGCTTATATTGATAATTTAGATGAATATTAGTTCCTAATCATTTTTTTATTACATCCATATCACATCTTTCTATTTTATAATTTTAGTGTTTATTATCCACTTAATTATGAAAAAAATAAGCTACTATCCACTTTAGGAAGTTCATAACTTCTTAGGACTGGTTCCTAACTAGGCAGCTCACTTATCTATCTATTACTTAAATTTGTCCAAGTTATTTCATTGTGTGCAGGTTATTCTTCCAAGACAAAATGGAGTTCCTACATTCATTGGATTTAAATGGTGTGCAACCATCTTTTTATATCCAGGTATTCCTCATAAAACTTGCATTTCTTTAAGTTTTTAGTAGATAATTAAATTAAAAGGAAAAAATGAAACACTACTATTAAAAATATATCAACATTTACAAGATTATTCACAAAAAAATGACAATAAGAGAGCATGTCATAATGAAACACAAGAAAATTTAAATCTAAGAAACAAGGAAACAAACTAGGCCAAGCCTAGAAAAGATCTAATACATAAAAAAATAGTAATTATGTGAAATAAACAAAGAGACCAACATAAGAAGGATTGTGATCAGGGGGATAACTCCATATGGAGTCTAGAAGATCTTTCCAATCAACAACATGTTCTCATCCAGAGTTGAAGGCATGCTGGTCACCTTTTATTTTACATTTTATTATCATGGTCAGAGTGGTGATAAAAATTAACTAGTTCATGCATGGGGAAACCTTTATCTAAAAATGGTTGCTTAACACCCTAATAACTCATAGGTGGGTAACTCTATCATCATTGGTCTAAAAATAACCAATAACCTAGTTGTGAGAATGTGATTGAGAATAACTATGATGAGGGCCTCTATGAGGAGGGCCACTACCACCTCTCAATGGTGTCCTGAGGTAGAGAGGGTGGGACACAAGCAAAATTATAGGGGGCATCACCCCAGTGGTGAAGTAATCACTATAGGTGATCTAGGTCCATATCCACTTTTTTAGTTCTCACTTATATTTGTAGAAGTATATTAGAAATAATTATAGCCTTATTAAATATAAAAAAGTGAATATCAACAAAACCATTGGAGAATAAAGCCAAATTTCTTTCTTTCTATATCCAAAATAGAATTTACACATTAAAAACATGCCAAACTTGGGTGAATTGAGAGAACATTTTTGGGTTGGAACTCAAGAGTGTGTGAAACCAACTGAAGGGGTCTAGGTGAAAAGGCCTGAAGAAATCATGTCTCCAAATCTAGGTGCTTTGGGCCTTAGGGCAAAACCAAAAAATGTGCATGATAGTCTCTAGGTGCCTGTAGAATGGGCATCAGGGTTGTACAACCCATAAATGAATAAGCCTTTTTCCTATAAGAATCCCTTGATGAAGTAAACATCAGGAAAAATAAGCCAACTTAGGTTCAAACACACATACCAAATAATCTAAAAATGTCTCCCCCAAACTATGAGGAAGGCTGAATATTATGATGGCCATTAAGCTTCTTAACCATAGGTAGATGCGATGAAATCCATTCATAACCTTTTTCAAGTAGTGCATTTCTAGAAATGGGTGTCAACATACCATTTCCAAACTTTCCACCAAGGGCATGAATAATTAACCATGATTTTTTGAATTAGTTAATTATTCATTGAATAGCTTCCATAATCTCTTCATAAGATTGTTTGTCTGCAGAGGAAATTTTGTATTTTAATTTTAAATTCATCCCAAGGGAGCCAAAGGTGAGTTTTTTTTCAAAACAAGTCTTTCATAGTACAAATTATCGTTTGAAATAATTTGTGGGTGTGAATCCAAGGTACCTCTGCAAGAGGAACCATGTGACATTTAATGATAAGGGGCCACCATAGGGAGTGGCGATTGATAGAGAGGTCATCTTTAAACCCAAAGCCATTCCATAATAACCAAGGTTTGAATTTTGACCAAGATTTTTATATACTTTTTATCACAAAGGACCCCACAAATTTGATAGGGGAAATGATAGTAAAGAGGTTATCAAAACCAATAATTTCCCATGTTGCATGCCCATAAGGGGATCCTTGAACAATATAATTATGAATGAGCACCTTCTAGCCTTCTTTTCCTTCAATGCCATAGATAATTCATTTGACATAGAGAGTTGAACCTTGACAAGAGACATCTATCAATCCCATACCACCCACCTCCTAAGGAAGGCAATAATATTCCCAAAGCACCCTATGGAAGCCTTGGTCATGGAGTAATTATCCCAAATGAAATATCTAAATGATTTTTCAAATTTTTGGACTGGCTGCTTGGAAGGCACCCAATATGAAGAATAATACACATGGGTGGCTATGAGCACTTAGAGGCAAATTTAAAATTTACCAACCATTATTAATTTTTTTATGAATAATGTCATGGTCTTTTTTCCTCTTTAATCAAACAAAATTTATTATCATCGAATAGAGGTATATGACTTTTAACATTTCAAATGGTTTACTTTGCATTGATAAATTAAAAGATAACATTTGTAATTTATTTAAATTTGAAGTATAGTCTTTCAGAAAATAATTATTTCATTTTTTTAACATCAATTTTACTAGTTGAAATATATATGACAATATTTTTAAATTTAAAAAAATATAAATTTTTGCATCAATTTATTTTTTGTATTGAATACTCTAGCCATGTCATTTTTTTAACAAAAAAAAGTTTAAATATTGATATATAAAAAAAGCTTGCATACAATGGTATTGTGTATGCTTGGTAATAAATGATATAATATCATTTTTTTTAGGGATACAACTCGATTAATGACTATAACTTTAAGATAAATTTGTAGGTGAACTATAGATAATTATTGAAGTCTCTTTGGTTAATTAAGTTGGCGCTTTTCAGAATAACACTTGATTTTAAACGTAGATATATTAGTGAATTTTTTATTAAATGCTCTTGTGATTATATTAGAAGTGAAATTTTTATCACATGTGCATTGCATGATTATGTGAAATGTGGGCTTGGTCTCACATGCCTATTTGTCTAGAAACCCTTATTTTTACTAAATCTTAGGGGTTAACCCATTGATTTTAGTGATTTGAAGCAAATTTTGCATATGGTAAAGGACATTGAGTTATTATGTTTTTTTCGAGTCAATGTTTTATGTATTGAGGTAGGTCTCACAATGTATTTTATTCAATAATATTTTTTAGAGACATTTTTTTATCATGTTTCATTGGGATGTGTGCATACATATATTTTTATATAGTTGTACTTGCACAAGGTCCTATTTATCCACCATTAAAGGGGTCAAAATTAATAGTCAAATTAAAAAGTGCCTAATTCTCATATAGGTATAATATTAAATTTTATTTCCCAATATATACCCATCATCTTCTTCACATGTTAATTCATACCTGCTATCAAACAAGCTTGTGGAGAGAGAGAGAGTCCTTGTCCAAGGTAGGGGAAAAATCCCTAGTTTACTTATAAGTGAATCTTTAACATGGGGTTCATTTGATAATTATGTTGAGAATGTGCTCTAAGTTTTAATTTCCTTCAAAATTTTCTCTATTCCAACTAATAAAGAGTGCCTAGCATAATTTTTATGGTAATAAATTGCATATTCAATTGAGACCTAGTCTACAATGTTGAGTTATTAGAAGAATTAATTTATGCATAATATTTGATAACTAATTACTTACAAAACTTATTATGTGAAATGAATAATATTGTGTTCTAGTGATAGTTTGAAGACTTTTCTAATCACACCGCTTTTACTTTGCTAGAGAAATATAGTTCACCTCACCTAGTCTTCAATGATGATATTCAAGTATGTCCAAAGTTCGTTGTGTTTTTAACCTCAAATTTATATGATGAATTCATAGTTATTTATCCCAAGTTGGTATTATGCTTGATTATGTGAACCTTTTATCACTATAAATGGGACTTTTGGGACATGTCTTGGTGATAGAAACACATTTTGAGATGGGTAATAAGTTTGTTTGTGCCTAGAAGAGATCTCCTATGGGACATGCATTAACACTTAAAAACCATTGAAAAACATAAAAAAAATAGCCAATCTATCTACCCAAGTATTTAAAACATTATGCACTCTATAAATGGCCTTTCAAAATTAGAAAAGAGTCAAAACTAATGCCTAAAAAATTCTCTTTTAGTAACATCAAGAGAAGATTGTAGGCATTTTGAATTTTAAAAAAAAAATCAAATGGGTTTTTTTAATAAAAAATGAACTATACTTGCACTTGTACTCATACATAAGTGCCTTAGATATTATGATTTTCATATTACCTATTTTTAATATTCAAAAATGACTACTTGATGGTGTCCACATCTTCAAACACAACATGAGATCTTTTCTCAATTTAGCACTGCTCTTAGAAAAGAACCACCAGAGACGGTTATGTTTCATATCCTAATGTTAAATCTACCAACCAAATAGAATGTGGAGGAGATAAGGAAGAGAGAAATAAATGAAAAATGTTGGCGGTGCACAAGAATCAAAAAGTAGAGGACTCCCAGTTTATAAGAACATAATGCTACCAATATATAAGAAGGAAAAAGAACAAAACAAAGTAACTAAATTTGTGAAGGGCAAGGCACAAACCAAAAATAAATTTACAAAAACATGATAGATTCCCAAGGGGTACACATAAAAGAGCCACAATAACTCTTATTACCCATAAATTGTGCACAATCACATCCTATTCAAATGACATCTCAATATATTCCAACACAGAAAAATAGAAGGGGCTCATATCTAAATTGTGAAATTCAATGAGCATAGAATACTTAGGAAATTCTTGCTTGCTCAAATGAGCCAAATTACATCATACAAAAGAAGAGGAGAAGAGAAAGGGATGGAAAATCATTTCTTTTCAACTATCCATTGCCATAAATTAAATGAAATTCTAAATACATCCTTTTTTGTAGCTTCATTTATATTTTGAATGGCTCAATAAATATATTTGCAGGCTTTCCCATGATGTTCCATACTTGGCTTGCTATCTCTTTGAATTTTAGCTTCCTGTATATTTATTTAAAATAAAAGAAGATTTATTTGAATATTAAATTTATGGTGGGATCCTTTTCTCATTCCCATAGCTTCTTTTGACTTATTAGATTTTATGAAAATAAAGCATGAGCTAGATTTTAATTTAAAGAGGCCTTTTAAATTCGTGTAGATTCTCCTTTTTAATTTATGAGCTTGATTATTTAAATTGTTCGCTCATTATTTGAATTTATCATATAAATATAATCCATTTACACTTAAAAAATATTAAGAACCCTGAGCAAAAGCATTTTCATAAGAATAACACAAACTAGTTAAAAATGAGCTTGGGTGAGAGAATTTTAACACTTATATCCTATGCATCTCTAAAATATTTATTTTTTAATATATATATATATATATATATATATATATATATATATATATATATATAGTATCAAGATATGATAACATTATTATGTATAAATATAACATTGCATGACAACTTAGTTTTTGTGAATTGAATCTTGATTTACATATCTTATAGAAATGATGTGTTTGAAATTTTGTAGGGACAACTATAGTGGTGATTTTAGGCCTTGTTGCATCATTAAAATTTTCTACTGGGAAATTTGTTGATCACAAGTTCATATTTCTTGGAGTTGGAGAGGTAAGGTAAAAACATAGTAGTTATTTAAGCTCTTGGATAATGACATAAATCGTTAAAAAAAATTCAAAATATTTATTGTTGTTATTGAAGAACCTATAAAATATTTTCCTATGTTAAATCCCTAAAGGGTTTACTATACATAAAAAAATAAAAATATGTTGAATTCTTAATCAAATGCTAGATAATTTATGAGATGCTATCATATACTATTGGTTGCAGAGTGCAAGTTGAACACTTGTATATACCTTGGTTTAAAATTTTGACTATAAAATCCAATTTTATTTGCTAATTGATGTTTATGTTTCACCTTATATTATATTTAGGTTATCTAAACAAGATAAAAGTAGGGATATTCAAGTTGTATACTATATGTCCAATTATGCATATTTGAATGTAAAATTCAAGTAAGAATTATTTATTGTAGTTTTTATTTATATAAATTACCTAGAGGATAGGTTAATTATCTTATTTTTTGTTCTATTCTAGTATGTGATAATGTATAATCATTAGAATTGATTGGTCACTTGGATCAGGAAGTCGATTGTCAGAATATACTTGGATAGATCTAGTAATTCCTAGAAACCTATGGTAACTAGATATGTATGTTGATGGATAGAAATAATATTAAATTTTTCCCATCTATTTCACCAAAAATTTCTACACCTACCTTTCAATATGTTTTCTATGCAATTTCAGAGTTTCGGTCCTATATGTAGATCTAAATTTTTCTTTCTTCAACTATAAACCCTATATCCACTTCCAACACTTACTTTTCCTATTAAAATGGGTTATAAAATATGGGTTGAACATCCCTAACAACCACACACTAAGTGGTTGAGATTTTGCTTTGTCTCAATACTCTAAATACAAATCAAACCACATTTAGTTATCACACCTAATTTTTGATCAACAGTGATCTTCTAAAATGTATGCAACATGTGTGGCTTTCAACACTTAACAACCTATGATTTTTACCTTAAAATAGTATTCAAACTTGGATTAGTGAATTTTAATTTAAGAGGTTTCCATATTTGGATTCTTAAGAGCAGTGCCTCTAGGATGTGTAGATGTATTCCTTAGGGTGTAAGTGCAATGCTAGATGGTTGATAGATAAGTGCTAGATAATAATTAGGTTAGGCTTGATTTGTATATATAGGATACTCTTTTGGTGTTTTACCTCCATAAAAAACATATGAATTATGTGGGCCGACCAGGGAATGGTTTGAATTTGGAAAAATAGTCATTTGGATAACTCATAACACCTTCAACAAAATCAAATGCTATCAATAACTATTTTCATTTGAATATTATATAGCCACATAAATTTGCATACACAATTGAATCTTACTCACATTCTCTCCTAGCCATTCTTCTACATATGAGCTTGGCCTTCCCAATTTACTAGTATTCATAAAAAATATCTCCCTAATATGTGTTTAAATAGTACACTTAAAATTTTCAATTTTTCTAATACCAAATTTATATGGCTACAAATGCCCCCATTTTAGTCTAGTATTGAAATTATATATTAAAAATAAAAAGTAATAAATTTGGCACTTGAGTGTAACCGCATTTGGTGTCTTCAGGTGTGTCTTGAGTATTCATCTTACTCTATGCAAAAATAAAATGAAATGTACAAAAAAATTAGTGTCCACTTATGATATAAATCTGAAGTAATCTAGATCATTCAAATAGTTGAAATTGAAAATGCCACTAATGAATACACATGTATGTATGTGAACCAAGCTAACCTCTAAAGTCATTAGAGAATGGGTTGATTATACCCCAAGGAGATGTCAGTGTTAAAACCATGGGCTGAGAAGATAAATGTCCCAAACCTTAATACTATTTTTTAAGAATGGAACCCGAAACATGTTTAAAAAATTTGAATGGTCTGAATCAACTGTTGGAGAAAGATTTTAGATTAAATGTTTGTGTGTACTAAAGTATATCTGAGTAAACCTAAGTAAATATGAATATATATAAATAAATTTGAGTATGTATAAGTAAATCTTAGAGTGGAATGACGTAATCTATCACTCAAATATGATAACATGTGCATTCTAAGTTATATACCGTGTGTCATAATATCATAATATCTATTATTGTCACTTGTAATCCTATATAATGTTTAGATATGCCTTGCATATGCCCCTAATTTATATTTATCATGTCAAAATATATGTCAATAAATATTAATCTGAATCAATCTTTTCCATTTTGAATCAATTTGTGTATCATATAACCTAATCCAATAACTGAATTATTTATCTGTGAAAGCTTGAATCTCTATGACAATACCACCATGTATGCCCCTATTTTAAGATGTGGGATGTTATCTATAAATCATTCATCTCAATTTAAAATATCTATGAACATCATGTTATATATAAAATATGTAAGCATGTACACATGAGCTAACATGATTATAATATGTGATTATAGAAATATTAGATTGTCATAACATATATGAAACATGTATCCTAAGGCATACATGTATAATGTCAAGTAGATATAGAAAAGAAACATAAAGTAATAGTCATAATAAAAGTTATCTTATAATTTTTGAGTAATAATCATGTAGAAGATTCATGATTTGTATCATGGCATCACACATAAGTTGAAGAATGTGTGGTATGAATCACATCATCACAAGCTCAATAGACAATCCTAGATGTATATGCACATCATCACACATAAAGCCATGGCCATGACACACATAATAAATAATATAAACATGAATGATACATGATGTCACATTAATTAAGATTCACATAATGGACAATCAATGTCATGTAGAGTAAGAGTCACACATAAAACAATCAATTTTACACATATTAAGATTCAAAAATAAAAAAAATAGTGTCATGAAGCATAAGATCCACATAATGTAATACATAATCAAGGATAATATTATGTAACCTAATAAACACCATCAATCATGCATAAAACAAATAAATTTATTCTACACGGTCAAAGTATGTCATCATCACTCATAATATAGTAACCATAGAATATAACACTATAAATAATATACATAAGAACAAACCATGTGTAATCAATGTAAGTAAATCAATATGATTAATGAAATTTTTATAGAAATATGTAACCTATATATATATATATATATATATATATATATATATATATATATATATATGTACCAAGTTTCCCCTATTTTAGGCATGCATCCAATGTAAGAAGGGTAGTGTATGGGTGTAGGAATGCCTTACATTTGAATTTCCATGTCATATATAACATGCATGTCCTATGATGAGGTACACAAATGTCCCTCATCTCGATACTTAGTTTTCATTAAAACACATCTTGATGTTTCCATCCACACCATTTTGGCCCACATTATGATGATATATTCATGTATTAAATGAGTAATGTATATGCACATATTTTACTTGAAGCTAGTTATTTTTACGTAAACTAGTATGATGTAATGGCTTGAATGTTTATGGTATTACTAATGGAAAGTGAATAATGAAAAATATACTTTTGGCAAGGTGTTTTATACCCATGACTATGAAGGAGAAAATATCCATTTAACTTGTTGACATGTAGTAGATATTGGGCATAACTCATAACAATTAGGTGTAATCCATAATAATTGGGTGCAACCTATTGTTTAACCCTAAATTAATTTTACAAGGGTGAATAGGGTTAAGAATATATAAATGATTAAGCATAAGGGTGATAAATAAATCTATAGTAGGCTAATTAATTTTCAAACTCAGATGAATAATATTATAAATTTAAATATTGAGATATTCCAAAAATAAAAAGTAAAACTATTGATTGATATTTCAATAAATTAGAAATAAGAGCACTTAGTTGGTTTACTATATGCAAGCAGATCTGGTATGAAACATGATATAATTAGACTAGATCAGAATCTTAGAACAATTATTATATCCTATAATTTTACATTTTATGGCCTCATATGCTTGCATCAGATCTAAACAATTGTGTTGATGTAGGTGTCTAATCTAGACATAGGTATCCTAAATAGAATAATGATTGGATCTTGATCCAATGAACTAGAGCCTTCTAGGTTTTATGTCACTTTTTTTATGTATACATATCACATGCATAGGTTATCACTCATATTCAAATGATCAAACCCTAGTTTCTTCACCCTTGGAGTGACTTTGAAAAAAATGGATTAGTGGGATCATAGTGTCGAGTTTCCCCAAGGGCCCATTTGTCAATGGGTGCTTCCCACATAGACAATACTCCAAAGAGGGTCTCAAAATTATGTATTTATCCCCTATGTGTTAGCTTATGTTTTCAAAAGGGTGAAATATGTGATAAGTAAGTGCTTATAATGACTTAGCTTGTAATTTGGAAAATGTGGCTCATTAGGTTGATCCTTCAGTACTTTAGACTTGTAGATATATTGCTCCTATGACTAATATGGAAATAAGAATGAATAGGGAAGATTTTCTCACTTAAATGCTTAATTGATAATTAATTTTTTGCTCTATATGTGAGAGGTATGAATTTTATAGGTGAGGTATGAATGAGGATTGATATTGTATATATACCAATCCTTTGGGAAAATATCTCACATTAAAGACTTAGGCCAACCATACAGACATAATAAATTTTCAAATTGAATAACTTTTGGGCACTGACACTTAGTTGTAAAAGGGACACCTATATTGACGTAGGCATCTAGTTGGGACACAAGTGTTTGAGAAGCTAGAAAATATATACAAGTTTAAAACTGGTAAAGAAGGATAATGATCAAGTTTAGAGTATTTTTCACAACATAAAAAATATTGATCATTAGAATAATATATGGTTGGACTAAGAGATAAGAAATATGTCACAAAATAATAACAAACACAAGCCTTTTAGTAGTAGGAAGGTCTTAGAGATGAAGGGTATAGCCATGATAGGTATTTTCCAAGTGTACAAGACTAAGGTGATATATAATTCATATTTAGTATCAATATTCCGGCCGCCCCCCCCCCCCCCCCCCCCCCCCCCCCCACTAATGAAATTTCTACTTTAAAGGAAACTAAATTTGTAACTGGGTGTGTATAACACCTTGCATTTATGGGATCCCAAATTGAGTTTTTTTTCTAGTGATTGACCTATAACCAAGAGCATGTTTTAGTGTACAATCAGTGCATATAATCTAAAATTGAAAGCATTTGAAATGTTTGAAAGTGTAGACACTATTTATAAATCATATAACACCTCAATTGTGTACACTTGAAAGACACATGTCAAGGATGTACCTTTAATTTTTAGACCTTTCTTGTTGTTGAAAGGCTCTCACACACTATCTCCTTATGCCTAATTTCTTATCTCTTAGTGTGAACAATGTCATTCTAATGACCCAATCTTTTTTTCTTGCCCATAATGTTATAAACTTGTGTATCTTCCATCTATGTAATTTTTGTACATGTACCTTCTTTTTTGATTACTAGATGCTTGCATCCTAGTTAGATGCCTACATTGTTGCAAATATCCTGACCCAACAACACAAGTTTCTATTTCCCTAAATTCATTCAATTTTAAAATGAAATGTATCCTATAGTTAGCCTAAGTTTTTTAATGTGATATATTCTTTAAAGGGATATATATATATATATATATATATATATATATATATATATATATATCAATCCTCATTCATTCCTCACCTAGCATAAACCTAGCAATTTATTACCTACTCACAAGGAAAATTACCAAAAACACTCAATCAAGCACTCAAGTGAGCAAAGATTCCCTATTTTATTTTATTTCCATATCGATCATACAAATAACACATATATAGGTCTAAAGTACTGAAGGAGCATCCCATGAGCCCCATTTTCCAAGTTACAAGATATATCACTATTATACTTGATCATCACACATTGCATGATTCACACACAAGCCAACACATAGGGGAGAAATACATAAGTCTGAGTTCCTCTTCAGAGTATTAGCTATGTAGGTAGTTCTCATTGATAGAGGGTTCTTTAGGATAATTGACACCATGTTCCCACTAACCCATTTTTCACACAACCAATATGAATATGAAGAACTAGGGTTTTTCTATTTGATAATGAACAATAACCCATGATCTAGATCTAAGCACACCAAAGTGAAGGTGACATGAAACCCAAAATATTTCAAATGGTCACATCTATTTTTAGAATGTATTCTATACTAAACACCTATGTTCAATCCAAATAGAAGCATCAATGCAACTATCCCAGGTTGAAAAAGTGTTTGAGGCTCCAAAGGTATAATTTATAAAATTAGGCAACTGATCTATAATCCATATCTAGTTTACTATCTACCTATTCTAGATCTGTATTAGCATCAAAACTAGGTAAGTATCTTATTTTCATTATCATTGTGATATCTATCATAGTTATACTTTCTATTTTTAACATATCTTAACATATTAAATTTAGTATTTTTTTATTTGAGCTTTTTAATTAATTGGTCTATCAAATTTATTTATCACCCTTGTGCTCATTCATTTATATATTATTAACCCTAACCCCACAGGATCCTTATCCAAACCTAGGGTTAAACATTTGGTGAGCCTGAATCATGTGAATGCAAAAAAATATGATTCCTAGGGGTTTAATTTGTTATTTAAATTCTATAATTTTCATTCATAAGTAATGGAAAATAGTAATTAAAAACCCAATTTCAAATGGAAGATAAAGAAACATTGATCACACATCTCAATAATAATGTCTTAATGGATGTATTTTTGTATGTTACAATAGATGAAATCAGTAAGCATGATAAAGCTAAGGCATCCTCACCTAGTGATGACAAATCCTTAGAGGGTACTATAATTGATTTCACACCAATAAATATCCCTACATCTAGTGGAGGCATGGATTATGTCTTCCAACCTTTGTTTTTTGAGACTATCATTACTACATGTACCATGAGGTTACTAAATGCTTTATCTCAAACACTGATTTCACTGCTTATTAATACTCAAACCATGTTTACTTCCCGTTTAATGACTACTTATATTTGTAATCTGAATCTCAATGGTTGTAAAGTGCACACTCTCCTTCTAGTTATAAATACTTTAGAGGACATGGTCACAAATATTGAATAAAAGGATTTAAAGTCTCTTGATGCTATTGATTCCCAAGATGTGTTGCACAATCCTCTTACATCTAAGATATCTTTTCACCCATTACCAACTAGTTTTGTTGCACCTAAGTTTACATTTTATGATGGTAAGGGTGATCCTGAACAACATATTCAATCATTCTTTGTGGCATGCCTTGATTATGCCTCCAATGATAAACTTTTGGCCAAATTATTTTCAAGGAGCCTCAAGAATTATGCTTGGAGGTGGTTCTATGATCTACCTCTTTAATTAGTAAAGGCATTCAAACCTCTTGTATATTATTTTTTGGTACACTTCTCTATTAACATTACAAAAATGGTTTCTTATTCTCAAATTGTAAAGATCAAACAAGGAACAAATGAACCTATTAATGAGTATGTCTTGAGGTACAAGAAAATGTTAGCTAAAATGACCAATCCTATGGTAGATAAAGAACTTCAAAATATTTTCAAGTAAAGTTTACTTGCTCCTTTATATGATCCCATTATATACAAAAAAATAAAATCTTTCGATGACTTATGTCATGTTATTAGGGACTATGAAATGAATTTATTTCATTGAATAAACTTAAGTATGCAACAAACACAATGATTACATATACACATAATACCAAGTTTACCATCAAATAAAGTTATAAGGTCAAACCTCTTGGGCCTAAAAAGGAAATAAACACCATGGTTAATGCAGTGTCACAAAAACCTAATCAACTTATGTTATCTAATGCACCATGGAGATAGTTTTAAACTTACTTGAGCACTTCATTACTCCTATGGATTATAGAGTGTCATATTATATATCTCCCTTATCCTATAGAAGTTGATATGAGTAGACCTCTACCCAAAAGATATAATGTAAATTTTTATTGTGACCATCACCAAGGCCATGAGCATTCTATGAATAAACATTTTACCTTGATGCATAAGATACAAGACCTAATTGATGAACAAAATATTAAATTTGATGATCCGCCAAAGAAATCAGGTTCACAACTTGGTGACCACCAAAAACAAAAAATATTTAACAATACTTTGCAAGACCATTATAAAAAAGATTTAGAATTGAAAATGGCATATAATGCACATCCTCCTCCATCACATTATGGGCACCCATTGGATGGGATTATTAGTAATTATATAAATCATAAACCTCCTATTGTTCATACACCCTCTATTACTTTTGATGAAAGTGAGATTGTGGATAACAATTCCTATCTTCATTCTTTATGCATTCAAGCATACCTTAACCACCAACCTATACACAATGTTATGATTGATAATGGTGCCAACAAGAAAGTTTGTACCATGACATTAATTACACATTTAGGTTATAAAAATCATGATTTACACCCTTCAAGTAGATTAGTTAGATTATTTGATGGGACCTCACAACAGGTTCTTGGTGAGATTAAATTACTTTTACAAATGGATCCCACACATATGGTTACTAAATTATTAGTTATACCTTCCATGGGTGTCTTTGATATGTTATTGGGATGAAATTGGATACATAAACTTTGAACAATACCTTATATAGTGGATTGGTGTGTTAAATACATTCATGCCAATTGGGTAGTTATAGTTTATAAAGTTTCATATGAGCATCTTTTTGAGAAAGAGAAACTTACCCAAATATTAAATTATCAAACCTCCTAAAGTTAATATTACACAAAAGGGTAAGCAATAGGCAATACCCTTTACCAAGTGGCTAGTACTTGAGATATCATTGCATTAGAGATCCATAGTGGGTTCCATGGAATCTTTATCTAATACACACCATATTCAAATATCTAGAGCACCTAAACATGTTCCTATTATTTTTATTCCAAATAAACTATAGAACCTTCATTGATGGGTTCCATGAACCCATACTCCTACTATTCTTTCACGAACATAAAGTCCTATTATACATACATGGAGCTTCACATTTACTATCTTGCTAGACATTGCACCTATGCATGCTCCTTGATAATATCACCAGTTTATGGCATCGAGTTCATAGTGGGAAGATGCCTATGAGCATATTTTGATGATATCATAGGGTGACTTATCTAGTTTCAAATATTCCAAAAATTCCAAAAAATTAAAAAAAAATCAAAAATCCAAAAATATTTTTTGTATTTACATGTTCTATTTTATCCTTGTCATCTATGTTGTTAATTCCATGTTAATGGATAACTTATCATTTATTTATATATACACATGTTTCATGCATGTTTTATGTGTGATACATGCATACATAAATACATGGTCTATGCACTTTTGGATGTTGGGCCATCCCTCTACTCATGTCATGTGAACATTGGGGGCATCCACTTATTTGAACATGATACATCCAGGTTATATCATCCTATGGTCATTTTACATTATCATGTTTAATATTATATAATTACACATGCCTTTATCCATGATTTTATATTTTGTAGTGTACTTGTTATGCTATGTACTTAATTTTTTTTTATAAAACATATGATCCATGGGCTAGTATACTATGTTTATGCTAGTTTTTATGATTTCATTCATGGACTTAATAGAGTGTCTTGCCTTGATATTATCTTTCATGTTTTAGCATTTGAATATGCTCCATTATTTACAACCCTAGTACCTTTTTTCTTCTTCTTTGACATTTGAATATGCCATTGTTTATTATATGGACACTTTAATATGTCATTCTTATTTTTATGGACATTTGACTAAGTCATGTCCCTTCAATTTTGAGACATTTGAACATGGTCCTTAATTGAGGTCTCCTTGAACCATTATCTCTTGACTTGATTTTGAGTGTTCTTGTGTGTGTGTTTGATTGCTTGTTGAGCTTACACTATTATTATCTAAACATTTATGTAATTCACATCATGCATCTTAAGACTTGATGTGATCACTTTTTTCATGCTTCAATAATAAATCTACCTGGACATGTTCCTTTTATATGATATATGGTTTATGTTGTCCCCCAAAAATATCACTCATTTTTGGGACAACATATGAACTATTTTGGGCCCTGTACGACCAAAATTGTCTCTTTCCTTTTCAAAATTTGTTCTAAGAATTCAAATTCCTCATTTTTCAAGCTTCTCAGAAATCTATGGACTCTGCAGGCTTGAATCTATGGACTCTGCAGGCTTGAATCTATGGACTCTGTAGGAAGAAAATCAATGGACTCTACAGGCCAAGTTCTACGGGCTTCACAGGTTGATTTCTATAGACTCTACAAGAAAGAAGCAAGCTCTCAACACCTAGGTGAGTTCAACAGGTTCAACAACCAATTGGTTCAACGCGCTTGGTGCAAAAGATCAAAAAGACTTAGCCAAATAATGAAGAATGAACCCTTCGAACCATTGAACCGTTAAACCGTTGAACCAAAGTTGGTTCAATCGGTAGGTTCAAGGGGCTGCCCCGAAGCTAAAGAGGCAAGTGACCTTGTGGAGGGTAGGCAAAATTGGTTCGAAGGTCAAAGAAAAGATAGAATTCCTTTGGATTTGTTCAAAGGCCCAAAAGGAACAATTCTAATAGACTTTTTGTCTGATGGAAATGATTAAGTGAAGAAGGCCAAAGGAATTCACTCAGGAAGAAAGCTCAAAGAAATTGAAAGCAAAAAATGGCTAAGGAAAAGAAGATTTCCTTCAGACTTTTTGTCTAAAGGAAAATCCCAACGGAAAAAGCCCGAGAGCCAAAAGCCTGCCGAAGAAGCAAGAACCCACCGAGAAAGTTGAAGCCTAAGGTCCGCCCAAAAAAAAATCCTGAAGGGTAGATATCCTTGTGGGGGGCACTTAAAGACGTAGAAGAGAGCCTTCCAAAAAACTTATAAAAAGAAGGTTTTCAAAGAACAAGGATGGAACCATTGAACCTTGAACCAAATGGTTCAACAGGTTCAACTGGTTCGAAGGTTTAATATTTCAGGGCCTCAGAGGGACTTAGAAAGATAAAGGAAGCAATGATTGAATGAGACATAGAATAAATCGATGAAATGATTAAACCTTGAACTAAAAGAGTTCAAAGTTTAATGGTTCATAGGTTCAAAGGTTCAAGGGTGGCCTCAGTCAAGGGAAAATGCAGCAAACAGGTGGTTCAATAGATGGTTCAACCAAGGAGTGGGAAAGCGATTGAACCAGGAAGCGATGGAACAAAAGAGACAGAATGAACCAATGAACCAATGAACTTTCATAGGTTCATAGGTTCAAGGTTCAACATGGTTCAAGTAGCTGGTGACCATTGACAGTCCCATGGACATCAAATTTAAAGTAAAGAAATATCCGTGGAAATTCAATTAAAGCACGAAATTTAAAGGAAGAACCAAGCGACTGACCAAAATATATCCTGATAGCTCAAATCATAGCAGGAAGAGATAAATCTAGAAAAGACAAAATCAAAAAGAGGGAAAAGCCTAAAATATCCATGCAAAAGTGATTTCAATAGGTGAATAGTCCACTAAGCAAGTATTTTGGCTTGCAAATTAAAGACGCAGCCTATTTTTCCTTCCATGAAGTAAAGACAAAATGGACAGCTACACAAATGTTAGAGGGGATAAACTAGATGATCCAGACTCAAGAGAAGACATATGGGATGAAATGACATGCCATAGTTAAGACAACTACCCTGTTTTCAATGCAGTCCTTTGACAAACTTAGAAATGCATTCAAGGCATTGAATGCACAACATGGACCGTTCTATGGAAAAAAGTGCTAAGTCTTTCTTGGCGGCTATATATTGTAATCTCTTTTATTGTTTTACAGAGATCTTCCCCTTACCAAAAGTGAAACTCTACCTGAATTGAAAGGCATTACTAAGACTTTGAGCTCAGATTGTAATTCATGTTTCTTTGATTAAATGAGAAAACAAGTTACTTGCAGACTTTGTGTTGTTATAGCTTGTGCTACTTTAGGAGATTGTTCTTATGTCTATCTTTTGAAAACATTCTTATTTATTTTATTTAAAAAACAGGACTAGTGGAGGTGATAAGGAAGGTGTCCTGAAGCCAACTACTTTCAGACTTTGTGCTGTCATAGTTGTCTTCAGTTTGTGTTTTTTTATTTCTATGTAAAGGACCTTGGGATGACTTTGTGCCCCCATTGTTCTTCGTATCTCACTCTAGGGTAGTCAAGGTGGAGACTTTGTGTTATATCTTAGATTGCTGGTTACTTTGGACCCTGTTACCCCATTACTTGTTACCAGAAAGAGTCCTGCTATTTGCAAGAACAAGCACTTCTGAAAGAAGAGAAGTGCCTTATGTCGCTTCACCAAGGTTTCTACTATCCAAGAAGGGATTTGGCTCTTGGCTGAATGTTACTTCTAAAAGAAGAGAAGTGCCATCACCAATCACCCAATATTTCTCCTCTATTTGTCAGCATCATCTCTAAAAAAAGAGAGATGGATGGTTTATCCCACCCCTGTGTCTTACTTTTTGCATATATTTATAGTATATAGCCTCCACATATTTAATAGGGAACCTCCCCTTGATGAGAGGAGAGATTTGTCTCTGGTTGATGTAGTAAAGCTGCACACTTGGGCGACCAATCTTCCTATGCTGTGGTTATAGGAACTATTTTGGTCACCAGTTAGCTGGCTGAAAAAATATTCACCCAACAGTTTTTGGCGGCTCCACTGGGGACACAGTAATTTTGTACAATTTAGAACCTCAAGTTTCAAATTGAAACATCACCTATGTCTTACCCATTATCATTGTAACCTTATCCATTCATTCCACTGTGGAAGAATGAACTGCTCCAGTGCTTTCCCATTGTTAATTTTTCCTCCCCAGCCTTGTGCAACAATTTTTGGTGACTCCACTGGGGATGAATGTGCAGTCTAAAGCCTCAAGTTTCAAATTGAAGTAGTTCCTTCCCTTATCCATTATACAAACTCTAGCAACTCTATTTCGTGTCTTACTCATTATCATTATAGCCTTACCATCTTCCTCCATCTCCATTATTTTATCTGGTCTACAAAACCAAAGTTGCTGGGAAAGAGTGCATAGTTTGAAGCCTCAAGCCTCAAGCTGAAGCAGGGCCAGTCCTTTTCCATTTTTGTTCTGCAAACTAGCCACTCCACCCAAATTTGTTATCCCTTTTTTTATAATTAAATCATGATAGTTCGAGGCCCTGGGGTAACTCTTTTTACCCACTCAACTTGAATCCACCTCTGCATGAACTTCCATGTAGCTCAAGAAAGAACTTCCCTAAATTCTTTGGAGATGGGAGAGTTCACCCTGATGAACACATTGCAGCTTTCAGCATAGCATGCGATGTAATAAGGGTGGAATTTGAAGACATAGCGGTTAGACTATTCATGGAGACACTACAAGGCATTGCTACAGACTAGTTTTATCATCTGCAAGCTGGATCTGACTGACTGTGATACACTCAAAGCCAATTTTGAAGCCAGGTTCAAGCCTGCAAAGGATGCACATGCTTTGTTGGCCCAGCTCACTCAGATGAAGAAGGAACCTCATGAGCCTATGAGGGATTTTATTGCCAGGTTCAACAAATTGAGGCACAAGATTCCCATGGTCACCCAGCTGACACCTCAGAATCTCAAATGCTTCTTCATCAACTCACAGCTGCCTAAAGTGAATTTTCTATTGAGACAGCTAGACACATAGACCTTGAGGCTACTCAGGACTTGGCTATTGAGTTAGAAGATGGCCTTATCTTGGTAGGAAAGATAAGGAGAGATCCTAATAGAGGTAAACCTTCTTCATCTTCTGAATACTCACCCACAGTCACCACTGACCCAATGGTACAAAAGCTGACAAATGAATTGCTAGCCTTGAAAAGGCAAATGGCATAAGGTATGTCTTCTGCTCCTCTATATAAAGATATACCAAGGAGGACATTCCCTAATCAGCCATATCAAGGCAATGCTACCAAAATTCAAGGGAAACCAAATCGTCTTCCTCCCCCATAGAGGAACCTTTCCCTTGAAGCACCTCCAACCAACTCAGTAGTTGGATATCTAGAAACATAACATGTTTCCTATTTCCAACCTAAGTTCAATCAAGATAATGACACTGATCTCTTCAAAGAGGATCTAAAAGAATCAGCTGGAGATGCCCAAATTAGTTTCTTAAATTTCTAGGATGAACCCAAAAGTGAAGGTGAAGCAGTTGAAGGATCATACGCAGTATTCACCAGGTCTGAGAATCAGTCAGCCTAGCGGGCTGACAAAGAGAAGATAGAGGAGTGACCCCAACTAGTAATTTCAATTGCTGAGTAGAGAACCCCTCTTCCTTTCCAGTCAAAGGACTCAGTGATTGCCAAAGAAGTAAGTACATCAAACATCTCTACACCTTCTACTTCAAATTTGCAGATCGGTCCTCCCCTTCCCAAAAACCAAAAGGATGAACTCCCATCTTCTCTTCCAAGTCCATCTCAGTCATTTGACATGATTGATCATGTCAAGAAATCCAAAATTCAAATGACTGAGTTTGAATCCCTGCAAGCCAATCCTGAGTAGTTAAACATTGGTGAAGAGCTAGGTGTGGACCTCTCTGAGGCAAAGATTATGGTCACCCAAATGTTAGCCCCTGCTGCTCAAATTCTATTTGAGCCTTTAGGTAGGGGTAATTACTCCTTGACCACAGAAGATGCTCATGTCTTAGCCAATCAAAGTCCTATGGTTGGCAATCTAAGATTTGATCCAAATCAAGCATCAGAAGAATTGGTAGGGCATAGTAAAAATCAAGAAGGATCTTCCATCTCTGATGAAGAGAAATCTGATAGAAGATCAACTTTTAATGATGCTTGGATCTTGGAATCCGATGATAGCAATTCTTACACAGCTGGATGTAGATCTCTATTGCTCAGATTGAAAACTGCTCAGGATGAAGAAATCAAACTCCTTCACACCAAAGGAGATGCTGAGCTAATGGTTTGTCAAGGGTTTAATGCTGACAATCAAAGCATGTGCTAGACTAAACCAATAGAACAACAAGCTATGGTGGTGGACCATACTGCTGTATTCTAAAGTTAGCAAAAGGAACTCTTCATAGAGAGAACAAGGAGTTATGATTTTTAGAGAGAAGACCACATCCTACCATGGGGCAAGAAGAGGAAAGAGCCAAGAGGAAAACGTAGAAAATTGGTTTCTTGGTGGAGAGTTCCATTCTCCCATCATCATTTATGGGGACAAAATGGTTTCCTTCTAGTTTATCAAGATGACATCCCCTTTTCTTCATCCCACGATGAGCAGCGTCTGAAGTACTAGATAAGTTCACCTGTACATATGTACAATTGTATAGTCTTTGGTTCTATTTTGTGCTTTTCATTTTCATTTTCATTTTCTTGGAGCCTTTCTTTTTGGGTAGCATGACTTTGTAGCCCAATGGCACACTTCAAGGCACTGGAGATTCTGGTTTCTACTCCCCTCAGTTGTTCCAAGTTTTCAACTGAGGGAAGTTCCCTAACTAGAGCCAGTTGTTGTCCCCCAAAAATATCACTCATTTTTGGGACAACATATGAACTATTTTGTGCCCCGCAAGACCAAAATTGTCTCTTCCCTTTTTGAAATTTGTTCTGAGCATTCAAATTACTAATTTTTCAAGCTTCTCAGAAATCTGTGGACTCTGCAGGCTTAAATCTATGGACTCTACAGGCTTGAATCTACAAACTCTATAGGAAAGAAGCAAGCTCTCAACACCTAGGCAAGTTGAACAGGTTCAACGACCAATTGGTTCAATGTGCTTGGTGCAAAAGATCAAAAAGAATTAGCCAAATAACAAAGAATGAACCATTTGAACCATTGAACCAAAGTTGGTTCAATTGGTAGGTTCAAGGGGCTACCCCGAAGCCAAAGAGGCAAGTGCCCTTGCAGAGGGCAAGCAACATTGGTTTGAAGTTCAAAGAAAAGACTGAATTCCTTTGGATTTGTTCAAAGGCCCAAAAGGAACAATTATTTCAAACTTTTTGTTCGATGGAAATGATTAAGTAAAGGCTGAAGGAATTCACTCAGGAAGAAAGCTCGAAGAAATTGAAAGGAACAAATGGCTAAGTAAAATAAGCTTTCCTTCAAAAATTTTGTCTGAAGGAAAAGCCTGATGAAAAAATCTCGAGAGCCAAAAGCCCGTCGAAGAAGCAAGAACCCGTTGGGAAAGTTGAAGCCTGAAGTCCACCCAAAAAAAAATCCTGAAGGGTAGGTACCCTTGTGGGGGGCACTTGAAGACGCAAAAGAGAACCTTCCAAAAAACTTAGACAAAGAAGGTTTTCAAAGAATAAGGATGGAACTGTTGAACCTTGAACCAAATGGTTCAACAGGTTCAACTGGTTCGAAGGTTCAATATTTTAGGGCCTCAGAGGGACTTAGATAGATAAATGAAGTAATGATTGAATGAGACACATAATGAACCAATGAACTGATTGAGCCTTGAACTGAAAGAATTCAAAGTTCAATGGTTCATAGGTTCAAAGATTCAACGACAGCCTCAGTCAAGGGAAAAAGCAACAAATAGGTGGTTCAATGGATGGTTCAACCAAGGAGTGAGAAAGTGATTGAACCAAGAAGCAAAGGAACAAAAGAGATTGAATGAACCAATGAACCAATGAACTTTCATAGGTTCACAGGTTTAAAGTTCAACATGGTTCAAGCAGCTGGCGACCGTTGACGGTCCCATAGACGTCAAATTTAAAGTAAAGAAATATTTGTGGAAATTTAAATAAAGCACAGAATTTAAAGGAAGAACCAAGCGACTGACCAAAAGATAGCCTGATAGCTCAAATCATAGCAGTAAGAGACAAAGTTGGAAAAGACAAAAGTAGAAAGAGGGAAAAGCCTGAAATATCTGTGCATAAGTAATTTTAGTAGGTGGAATAGTCCACTAAGCAGGTATTTTGGCTTGCAAATTAAATACCCAACCTATTTTTCCTTCCATGAAGTAAAGACAAAATGGACAGCTATGCAGATGTCAGAGGGGATATACCAGATGATCCAGACTCAGGAGAAGACATATGGGATGAAATGACATGCCATAGTTAAGATAGCTACCCTATTTTCAATGTAGTCCTTTGACAAACTTGGAAATGCATTCAAGGCATTGAATGCATAGCATGGGCCATTTTATGGAAAAAAGTGCCAAGTCTTTCTTGGCTGCTATACATTGTAATCTCTTTTATTGTTTTACGGAGATCTTCCCCTTACCAAAAGTGAAACTCTGCCTGAATTGAAAGGCATTACTGAGACTTTGAGCTCAGATTGTAATTCATATTTCTTTGATTGAATTAGAAAGCAAGTTACTTGCAGACTTTGTGCTGTTATAGCTTGTGCTACTTTAGGATATTGTTCTTATGTCTGTCTTCTGAAAGCATTCTTATTTATTTGATTTAACAAGTAAGACTAGTGGAGGTGATAAGGAAGGTGTCTTGAAGCCAACTACTTTCAGACTTTGTGCTGTTGTCTTTAGTTTGTGTTTTTATTTTCTATTTCTGTGTAAAGGACCTTGGGATGACTTTGTGCCCCAATTATTCTTCGTATCTCACTCTAGGGCAGTCAAGGTGAAGACTTTGTGCTACATCTTAGATTGCTAGTTACTTTGGACCCTGTTACCCTGTTACTTGTTACCAGAAAGAGTCCTACTGTTTGCAAGAATAAGCAATTTTGAAAGAAGAGAAGTGCCTTCTATCACTTCACCAAGGTTTCTACTATCTAGGAAGGGATCTGTCTCTTGGCTAAATGTTACTTTTGAAAGAAGAGAAATGCCATCACCAATCACCTAGTATTTCTCCTTTGTTTGTCAGCATCATCTCTAAAAAAAGAGAGATGGATGGTTTATCCCACCCTTGTGTCTTAATTTTTGCATATATTTATAGTATATAGCCTCTGAATATTTAATAGGGAACCTCCCCTTGATGAGAGAAGAGATTTGTCTCCAGTTGATGTAGTAAAGCTGCACACCTAGGCGACCAATCTTCCTATGCTGTGGTGATAGGAACTATTTTGGCCACTAGTTAGCTGGCCAACAAAATATTCACCCAACAGTTTATACACATAATATATAGCTATCTTATCCTTTTGAGGCTAGGTGTAAGGAAATTACTTAGAGGATTTGCAATAATAGAATTATATATCATATAATTAAGAGTAGAATAAGCAGATCCATAATAAAAATTGGTGAAAGAATAGAATAATTGAATATTATGACTGAGCCACTTTGAGGGGAAACATCTATAACAATGTAATAAGAATAGAATTCATAATATGATGATAAATTACTAACCACTACCTCTTATATATAATGTACTTATCCATAGTTATTTTATATGCTAACCATATTAAGAACATCAAGAAATGCAATAAGATAATATGAAGGTGTGTAAACCACAAGTCAACCACACATATTTGTAGATTCACTATAGGTTAAGGGCATAAAATGCCTCTCCCCTTGAAATCAACATTGTCCTCAATGTTGATTCAAACCAAGATGTTGCTGAAGGAATGCTTCATCCTCCCATGTTACATATTTAGAATGCAAGTTGTTCCATTTGATCAAATATTCTTTAATAACTCTAGTTTGTAGTTGTTTAGTGTGTGTTTGAATGATCTCTTCACATTCCAAAATGACTCAACCTTCTTTATCTAATTTAGGTAAAATAGTTTGAATGGAAACTCTACATCTAATTACCTTCTTCAAGCAAGATACATGAAATACCAGATGTATATGAGTGGACAAAGGTAATCCCATCTTGTAAGCCACACTACCAATTTTCTGTAAGATTTGATAAGGGCCATAATACTTAGGTGATAACTTATTATCCTTTTTGTATTACTTCATAGACATCTAATTATATGGTTTAAAATGCAACAAGACCAATCACCTATGTTAAAATGTTGCTCACTACAGTGTTGATTTGCTTGCTACTTCATTCGATTTTGTGCCATTGTTAAATTCTTTTGCAAATAGACTATGACCCCTTAATTGATGGTGAACATGTTCCTAAACATCTAAAACATTGGGATGCATGTTCAAAGATGAAGTGATGGGTGGGGGGTAACACCCATATAATTACACAAAGGGAGACATCTTGGAATAAGTGTGAAAAGAAGTGTTATACCACCATTAAACAAGTGGTATCCAATGAACCCATTTGTCTTTTTTGTTAGAAACAAAACAATGAAGATAACCTTATATATATATTTTTTGACTACTTCTATTTGTCCATTATATTGAGGCTGATAGGATGAGCTATGAGCTAAATGGGTGCCCAAACATGAAAATAATTAAATTTAAAAATTACTAGTAAATATGGGTTCTCGGTCACTTACAATGATCTTTGGAGTCCTATGTAATTTTTAAATCATATTGAGAAAAATAGAAGCTATTGTAATAAAAACAAATGGTCGTGATAAGGAGAAAAAATGAGCATACTTGGTGAGTCAATACACAACTACCATGATAACATTTTTACCCTCAGACCATGGTAACCCTATAATGAAATCCATGGAAACCTCTTCCCAACACTAGCTAGGGATGTATAAAGGCTGAAAAAGACCTTTCACCTTTGTTTTGTTGACATACCATGCATTCAACAACATATTTATGGACATCCACCTTGAGTCATTCCTAAAATAAATCTTACTTGATTCTATGACATGTTTTCAAAAATCTGGAGTGACCTCCAACTGCAGAGGTGTGAAGTTCCTAAATAATTTTATGTTTGAAGAGAGAATGCTTACAAAGGTATAACATATCTTTATATAATAATATATTCCCCTTCCATGTAAATTTTTTAGATTCATTACAACCCTGCTAAAGATTATGAATCAAATCCTTTGTAACACTATCATTTTCCCATTCTGATCTTGCTTCCTCTAGCCAATCTACCTACCACATGGTAATGGTGTATAACAATGCCTCAACTGATTCATCCCATTGGGAGAGGGCATATGCCACCATAATCATAGCCTAGTATTCTAGTGACCCATTTTTTATACTATTTAGATGATAATAATTTTTCTAAAAAATATTTGAGTCTATCATGATCAATCTTTACCTAAAATTAATAACCCATCAGATAAGGTCTCTATTGCTTCACTACATCTAGAATAGCCATCATATATTTATCATACATTGGTTTGAGCCTATTTGTTCCTTATGTTGGTGAATTTAAAATGCCAATGGAATTATTTATTTCATGAGTATAACCCCCATACCATATCTCAATGCGTCACACTCCACAACAAAAGTTTTTGAAAAATTAGGAGTATCCAAAATTGGAGTGGTGCACATAGCCATTTTCAACTATTCAAACACCTTGGTAGATGAATCAGTTCACTAGAAGGAGTCTTTTTTCATCAAATAGGAGAGTGGGGATGTAATGCTACCATAATTTTTGACAAACTTGTAATAGTAACCGATAATCCCTAGAAATACTCAGAGGTTCTCAAGGGTCTTAGGAACCTGCCACTCTATCATCGCTTGGATTTTTTTAGGATTAACTTTCACTTCTTCATGTGAAACAATATGACCCAATCACTCCACCTCTTGGACACTAAAAGCATATTTTGTAGGTTTAGCATAAATTTGATGTTGTTCCAAAACTGAAAGTACCTATTTTACATGCTTCAAATGGTCTTCCCAATTTTTATTGTAGATGAGGATTCATCAAAAAATACTAATACAAACTTTATAAAAAATAACCTAAAATCAATATTCATCAAACTATGAAATTTAGATGGTGTATTTGTGAGTCCAAAGGGCATGACCATAAATTCTTAATGGCTTTTATGAGTTATAAAATCTATTTTAGGTATGTCCTCATTGTGGATGTGAATCTGATGATATACAGAGTGAAGGTCTAACTTGGTAAAATAAATAGCACCATGTAATTCATCTTTAAAATCATCAATTAATAGAATATGAAACTTATATTTTATGGTGTACTTATTGAGTTCTCTATAGTTTAGGCACATCTTCCAATTGTCATCCTTCTTCTGCACCATGACCATTGGGGAGGAATATTCATTTTGATTGTGTTAGATGATCCTGCCTCCAACATCTCTTGTACCATATTTTCAATTTCATTCTTCTAGGCATAAGGATACTTTTAGGGTTAGATTTGGGGTGGTGTACATCCTAGAATAAGATTGGTGGAACGATCATGTGAATGACTTGGAGGAAGTCATTTTGGCATGTCACCAAAAATAATAGAATTTTCATCCATCACCCTTTGTAAAATAAGATGTGTAGACTCCTTGGTTATTTTAACCTCTATGTAAAATAAACATGCCACAAATACTTCTACACCTTTTATGAGAGTATTCATCATATGGTGGGTACTAACTAGTTTTGGAGCTTTAGCTCATAATCCAAGAAATTAAAAGGTCTTGCCTTCTGAATGGAACCTCATGAATATTTCTTAGAAATTCATCTCAATAGTGCCTAAAGTGGTGAGCCATTACTCTCCCAAAATAATGTCATCTCCTCCCATAGTAATAAAAAACATAGGGGAATCTAAGAAGTAGTCTCCCATAGTAAGCTTAATGTTATGACATTTTATAGAATAGTTGATTATACGATCATTTGTAATCATGACCTAAAATTCTGGATTTGGGTAAATGAAGTAGTTTAAATGAGTAGACAACTTATAATTGGTGAAGTTATGTGTACTGCTAGTGTTAATTAACATAATTACCTTTTATGTATTTAGGAAACCTACCACCTTAAGAGTTTGAAGAGTACTAATGCCAGAAAGTGCATGATAAGAAATATTAGGTCTATAATCTTTAGATTCATCCTTAGGTTCTTCCAAACCTATCCCTAAATCCTTCTCATATTCTTATTCCTCATTGCCACCATCAATTTAAAAAAACTTATTTATAACACATTGATGTCCTTTGCTCCTATTTTAGAAAAGGGGCACAAAGCTATCTTAGTCAGTTCTTGGTTTATTACAACCAGGTGCAAGCATGGGATATTACCTTTGTTATCAACATTTGAACACTTTAATAAACCCACATAAATATACATAAGTCATAGGCCTAATGCGCTCACCTAAAGTACAATTGAGAAGAAACTGGGGCCTATGTTGGGTTAGTTGTGCTATGGTGCAAGACTTTAATTAGGGGACTTGATCAATTAAAATAAAGATTTAGGTAGATCCATAGGCACAAGATTTTTTGGACTAATCCTAGTGTCATACATGCATTTAAAGGTTCAAAATGCATCTTAAACTAGAGCTACTTATACTAGACACATGCTCCTAACAAGGATATTAATACTTAGTGCATACTCTATACTTAATCTTTATGCAAGTCACAAATGGCATCATTAATATTTGTAGGGACTCCATTAACAACATGATCCAAAAACATGCATGAACATTACTTAACATAAATGAATTTAAATTATGACAATTTAATCATTTCACATTCCAATAACAATTTAAAATATGTATAAACCAAACACATTATGTGTTAACACAATAACCTTCATCATTAATTATATTTCAAAATAGAGCATAATTTTAGATTATAATAATAAACAAACTAGAATTTCACAAGCGAGCTTAGGCACATATAAATGGAGCCTTAAAATCTTCCATACTAATCCTAAGTCTAATGATTATTGAAGCACTATATATAGAGCAACTTCATTTTGCTAGAGCTCTGTTGCATTTCTTCCTCCCTATTTTCCTTGTTTGAACTTGTTTGATATACTTAAATAGCTTCCAAGAGAATATTTGATAGGTTGGAAAGTAAATGTTGAGTTCCAAGATTGAACTTGGTCATCATAACCACTAGATCCATAACTTAAAAACTCTATGCTACAACTACCATGTTTCACCAAATTCTTGAGGTTGCCCCAAGAATCCTAGAGATAGTTATCCACCTACTAGTTGGCAAAAGATATGCACTGCACCCTCTAGCTAGTACCAAAATGCCAAAACACTAATCATTATATGAATTTATCCCTTTGTGTCAATGTGGATGTCATGTTGTCACAAGTCCTTTACATAATGAAATAAGGGGCCCAAAATTAACCCATATAAAATTTTTAGTCCATCTTTGGACTGGGCTATCAAGCTCTTAGGAGCATAGAACTTGAGTGCACTTTCCTTGAGTTTGGCACTGAAGTATTCAAAACCCTTAATGGTGAGATTGATTTATTCAACAATGCTATCTATTTTAGTGGATCTACTAGTAAGCACAAACACATTGATATTCTATAGCTCCTTATGAAAGGCCTCAACATTGGCCTTTGCCTTTTCCACACTCTCATCTAGGATTGATCCTTACTCACAAGCCTTAGTCTATAGAGCATGAAAGAGTTATTCCATGTTCCAATCTTGAATTTTAATCTGGTTGATGAATGCATTCACACTTTCCATGATTTTTACCTGATCTGACCTTATTACTGAGTATAATTACACCATCATCTTCTCCTTCTCCTCCTTTAACTACTTTAGGCACGTGTATATAATTGAGGCTTGGTTGGAGAAGCTTAAGAAGATGACATTTGTTGCATTTACACCCTATTATAATTTAGTAAAGAGGCATTCTACCTCTTGGAGCTTATCAACTAGATTTTTATACAACATGACACTAGGATCTTCTTATTATTCTTGTGTTGGCTCAGGATTTAATATTAAGAGAATCTGATCCACTAACACACAAATTTTTTCGACCTATAAAAGGTCTAAAATATTGATCCTGACTAGAAGGGATGGTTTGACCATCTCTATGTGCTCATAGAGTTTTTGTAGCTTAAATTTGGTGGCCTAGACTTCATCCTTGGCTTCTTTGTGGAGTTTTTACATTTTCTCACACTGTCATCATTGACAATTTTTTGGTATGTAACTTTAGTGGCCATTCTAATCAGTGCATTCCCAGATCAAACTAGGTTCATGGCATGAGGGTTAATAAAGAGGGAGTCCTTCCCCTCATCAAAATCTTCTAAGATTAAAGTATCTTCTCTAGGTGGCTTAAAGCGGGGCTCATCCATATAGTGATCGAATGCAAATGAGAGTTGTTTGTGCATCTTGGTCGTGGTGGCTTTAGGTGTTATAGTGTCATACATATAAAGTTTTCCATCCACCCATCCCTTCTATGCCTTCTCCCTTATGCTCAACTCCTTATCATCCTTCTCGATGATGACCATATTTATTTATACTTCTTCCTCTTAATTGGTTCCACTACTATATTTTGTGCTCTCTTTAGAGGACTCACCAATTTTATCCTTAGGGGTTTCTTCCTCAGACTTTTCCACCTCATCCATTTATTCCTCTCGAGGTTTCTCAATACTCACTGTTGACCCAATTTGACCATATGGGTCAAATTGGGGCACCTATAAGAAAAAAATGAGTTTTAGGTGTTTTTAGGGGTCTAATTCTTTGTCACAAGGTGTTTTATAGGATAATTGATGTCATTTAATGTTATACTAGTCTTTGTCCTTAGTCATTTTAGTCCTTTTAATCATTTTGAGGTCAAAAAGGGGTATTTAATGACTTATATAGATTTATTGGGAAGTTTTAAGGTTAAAAAAAGGTTATGTGATGTGACATGTGTCCTAAGAGGTCTTAATCAACTATTTGTAACTAAAAGTGGTAGGTGCTTCAGAAGAAAAAGTAATTTTCTTAGGAAAAGAGAAAGTTTGACACTTGTATGACCCATGGGGAAGTGTACCATGTGGGAGAATATCATATAATGTATATTAATCTTACCAAAGCTCAAATACACATTTAAAATGCTATGGAAGTGTCAAAATTGGGATAAAACTATTTTGCTCCTTTTTCACCTTTCTTGGCAAGTAAAAGCAGTCTTCGAGTTCATGCTTAGTATGAACAGCTAAAGAGGTTTCAAAACAAATTATTTTCGGAGGTGGTATTATAATCAAATACCTTCATTTAAATTATATTTTTTTGAATAATGGTGGCCTATGCTTTATGAACCATCTTTATGAAGTTGATTGTGATTTTCTACTTACTGTTTCATGCACCCTATAGGTTTTGCTCCATTTTTGGAAAGTCCATATGAAATAGTTTCTAAAGTTTATTCCAGATGATGTTTCCTTCCTTATATAATTATATCCATGTTTGGTTTATCAGTTTAAGGTGTTTTGATATGCTAATCATCTTAGGTTGTAGGAGGGAGCACTTTTCTATGCAATAAGAATTTTTTTCACCATTTGAAGGATTTTCTTATTTTGATGGTGGTATTGGAGGGTGAATATGTTTTTTTTACATGAATCCATGTTATCTTGGTCAATTTTACATCTCAATCTCCTTTTTCAAGGTATTTCTTCATGAAACTATAGTCATATGCAGGAAAACACCATTAGGTAGCCATTAAGGTACATTGCAAGCATCCTTATAGGGGAGTATAATGTTGAATAAGGGTTTTAAAAATTGGTTTTAGGATATCCATGATGATAAAAACCTATTTGGATGGTTCTTAAAGATTCTAAGTCTACCCCATGAGGTATAAACTATACACATTGTCCACTTACATTCACTGCCTGTATACAACTCAGAACTTACACCTACAAGTGCCTTCATAGAGGTTTCATGTGTGAAGGGAAAGGTTGATAGTTATTTCAAACCCTTTTCAGTGCTTAGAATTAATTTATAAGTTTTTAGGAGACCTAAATTTTATATCAAACATGTTTATCTTGCTCACTACCTACCTTTTCATCCTCACTGCCTGCACAGTGGAATGCCCACCTACAGGTGGCCTTGACAAGGAGATAAAAAGCCATTTTGAGAATTTAAATCATAATATGGAACTTACTTAGAGTCCTTAAATGTTTAATGGATCCTAACATACATGTTTGAAGTGTTATGTGGCTTATCAAAGTTGAAGACCACTTTCTAGAAGGAAGGGACTAAATTCTAGGATCAAATCCCTAAAATGAAGAAATAAGGGTCCTAATGCTTTTTGTCAAGGGAAAACAATAGGGGTTTTAATGATTCTAATACATCCTATTATGTTAATTTTATATCCTCTACATAGGGATTCCACCTTGAAAAATATAAAGGATAGAGAGCTAATGAAAGACAACTTTTAAGAGACCCAAAGTTACTACTTGAAAACTGATTTTCCTCAGTATTATCTACAAGATTTTGATGATTGAGTGTCCTTACTTCTCAAGGTGGTGATATAAAGAATGCATCCATGATAGTTTGACTTAAATTTTGAATATGAGCTTAATGAGGATCAAAGGGTTACCTACAGGAGTCAAGATGTAAGATAAGACCATATGAACACCATCTATAGGTCTTTTTCAACACAAAATTAACACCTACAAGCTGGCTGTAGGGTCACTATGGAGACCAGACTAGATACCTTGGTGATGGATCTCACTTAAAGAATGAAAATAATAAGTATATATATGACAAGTGAATTTAAAGATTAAAGGATGGTTTTCAAACATCATAAAATAATTCCAAGGATAAATCTACACCTACAAGCCCCACACAGTCAACTGTAGTTGACTGTGAAGGGCAGAAAGCAAGATTTGAAGTTTCTTGATGTGGAGAAAGAATAAAGGTGAAACAAACAAGTCTAGATAGATGATGAATGAATGTGAAGGGAATAAATAAAGGTTTAATCAATATTAAAATATAAAACTACCCAAGGTCACCTACAGGTATAATACCCTGAGGGCAAAGATATAGTCAAATAGGAAACTCAGTCCAAGCTATGCAAGGCGTATGAAGGGTGCATGAGGGGTCAGAGTGATAGAATCATGATTTGAGAAAATATATCATGAATATGATAGTATACATAGGCATTTTATAGTGAACATAAGAAAATGAAGGACTCTAAACATATAGTTCATAGCCCATATTATGAAACCCTGCATAGTCCTTTTGCTTAGAAATCTGTCTTAAAAATTGAAGCTTTGGGGGGTCAAATGACCTAAACAGGGGATAATATTTTGTGTGTATGGACTATAATAATTTAATAATATCCTAATATATTCATCATCATATAAGTAAATAGGGGAGTTCCCTCTATTTTGTCTCAGACAGAGGGCACTCCCCTAATATGCAGACTAATACGTTTTGAGGAAAGTAAGTGATAAGATGAGATAAGAGTTGAGGGAAAAATTAAATAAGGTTTATGAAGTTTAAATTAACTTATATTAACATATAAAACGCCTCACATAAGGGGGATACCCAACAAGGTGATCTAGATTGCTAAGTTTGCAAGCAGGCCTAAAGGCAAGATTTTGGCTTAAAGACTAAATGTGAGACCAATTTCACTTTTAATCCATAGGAACGATTTAAAACGAATTTTGAAATGTTATTAAGATCTTAAAAGAGGTGATAAAGATTTTATAAGTTAGATAAACCATAAATAAGCCATTTTTGGCCCAAAAACAAACTCAGGCATGTGCAAGTTGGAGAAAAGATCTCGATAGGTCAAGTTTAGATGCTCATATCTTTTAGGAGGATTTGCATGGAGGAAATAGGAGTTTTGGAAAGTTATTTGGGGTCATAAAAATCATATTAGTGGAATTTTTATGCAACTTCAATGTCAAAATTTTATGAACGAACCTTAAGAGGTCAAAATGGGCCTAAACCCTCCTAAACCCTTGCAAGTAACCAGTTTGAGGAAATGAGAGAGATAATGCACCAAAATGAAATGGTTTGTCTAAAATATTTATTTAAAGTTGTATAGGACTCATTCAGGCTCCCTACCATCAAAATTATCTATATAGAATATGTATGGACATGGTACAAATAGGGTTTTATTGACTATTTTGTGTGTTGTGTAGGTTATAAGAGGTTTCAAGAGATGTCAATCACATGGGAGGAAATATTGGGATTTAATATAACTATCCATGTCAATTTAATTCCTTGAAACAACACTTAATTTCTTTAACCACTTTCTTCATCTCAGCCAGTCAAAATTGGCATAGTGGACAAGATAGTGAGAAGGGTGGAAAACTTCAAGTGAGCTGATTTTAAGGTATCCCTGATGCTTATAAGGCCATGAAATGTCTTGAAAGGTGTCATACACTCCATAAAATTTATTTTCATGGAAAAATTATGAATTTTTGGAGGCCAAGTGTGTAGGGTGCATGGAGAAGAGTTTTTTAGATTGCAGATGATGATGACTCATTCCTAGATGATTCCAGATGACCAAGCCTATGACCAGTTCATGGAAAAACATTAGTGAGACCATTAAATTTTATTATAATAATTATACCTATTAATAATAAGTTTTAGGACATTTAAATAGGTCCAAATCATGAAGTCAATTTTTTGAGCTAAATTAAGGAGTTTTATGCCACTTTGCAAGAGTTTCATGCCTTGTATGGCCATTTGTCTTTTCTAAACTTACATGGTTCATCCAATATACTTTTGTAATGTAAAATTAATTAATTATATCATATTTACAAGTGTCCTTATGACCCTTGGGATTCTCTCTTCTCCTATCTCTCTTAAGTTCTATAAGAAGTAACCATTTTGGCCATTATAACTTATACTCCACCTGAGTATGGTGAAGCCCTGCTCATTTGCCTACCATTTGATCAATAATAATAATAATTTTTTACCTCTTCATGATTATTCATAGTGTGTTGTACTTGAATTTTTATTCTTGCTTAGTGAAGACTATGGATTCCTTAACATGTTGTTTCATTCTTTCATATTATTTGCAGTTGGAAAACTTCTTCTTGTAGGGCATGTGAAGTGTTCTAAGAAGTTTTAAGGTTGAGTGAGTTAGTATATTTACTAGTGCCATTAAAGACCTCTTGTTTAGTTATCCTATCCTAAACATTCATCCATAACCTCATAATGTAACATTAATGTGAGAAGATGTAGATTGGAGAAGTGTATGTTTGGTTAACCTCTTGATTTCATCTGTAACATTCAACTAGTTAGAAGTCATCATCTTATTTGGTGTATCACCTCCCTTAGGATAGTTCACTTTCATTTTTCTATCTCCCTTTTCCCCCATAAAGTATAGGTGTAGTTGTGATCCAAAGTGGTACATCAAGGGAGCTATCCCTATCTAGAGATTCACCTCATTCTTAGGTTCACCCATAACCTAGAGGTGTTTCCATTGTGGTACTTAGATGAAGAGAGCTTAGGCATCTCCTCAAAGGGTGTAAATCCAAGTGAGAACACTCACCTCTAATAAAATTCCTTCAATGCCAGTATTGCCTTGTTACCACTAGAGTTCCTTTTTTGTCTCTATTTATTTTTCTAAGGCACCAATATTACCTTCTTTTTATTTAGGTACCCCTTCACTACTTGGGTGTGCCACATGTGCAACTTCTTCTACCTTCCTAGTGTGGGCACTTGGCATTTGCTTAACTATTTTGAATGTTGGCCCTATGCTAGTAGGAAACTTTAAGGCCATTTTCTCTACCTTGGCTAATTATTTTTCCTTAGAAAGTATCTGCTTCTTGTCAAACACCAATGCCTTAGTAATGTCCTCCTCGCTCAACCCCATCTTCTTCCAAACCCTTCTTTTCTCCTCTTCTATTTATGAAGGTGGTGTGGAGGGTTATTTGATGGATGAGGGGATTTTTGACTCCTCTATTTATTTACACATGGTGGTCATGATGCTTTGTAGGCCTCCTATACATCTTTGGCACTTAGTTCCTCTTCCCCTTCTTCTATCTACAGGATATATGTCCTTGATCTATCTTCTTTAGTCTCCTCTATTATAGGAATGAGGGTCACTTATTTTTACATCTCTACAAGAGTTATAGTCAGGAATGCAATGGGTCCCTTGGTCTTTCTCTCGTGCTTATTACTAGAGGATGCACTCTCTTGCATGAAGGTTATGTGATTCTTAGGAGCTAGAGGCATAATTTTCTCTTCAAAGATAATTTTTAATTGAATGCACTCTATGATATCTTAAAGTTTTTCTCCCCATTTATTTTGGAGATTATTCTCCAAGATTCAACATAGCCTTCCATTCATCACCGATTAGGATGGGCACTCATCATACTTTTAAGGATCATTACCCTTTTTAAGTAGCTTCATTTCATAGTAGAGGTTTAATATCCTCCTATTTATTATCTCTCTTTGGATGGGATGGATGTCTATCCTGTTGGATTCATCCTCCTCATATTTCATGGCCTTGGCTCCATGTCACACAAAATGGTGTCATCCTTCTTCTATCTTGATCCATAGTCTTGATTAAGATCTCCATCTATTACACATTAGGAATTCTTTTTAGTGCTACCATGAAATACTTGGTAGAAAATGCATAAGACAACAAAAGCCACCCTGATAGGTTCCCATTTGTGAGCTCTAAGTGCCACATATATAAGTGATACATTAAAAAAAAGGTTATCATTAATACCAGTTATTGGGGGAGTTCTTGAAGGATGTACCACACAATACCAAAGGCTTCTATGCACCTATTACACCACCCTTGCACCCTTGTCTTATACTTATATGAAAAGTTGGGTGGGAAAATGAAGTTTTCATATTTCATCTTAGGTGACTCATGGTTTGGTGGGAACACCCATAGGTGGTCATCATCATTGTATAGCACACTTATTTCTTCCATCACTATCAGAATCAACATATACCCCCACATGAAGGTTTCAAATTTTTGATGACACTCTTGCACATTCTTGATAGTCTCCTCAATAATGAACTTGGAGATGTTGATTTTCACCCCTTGTGTCATGTGGTGGGTGATGCATAAGAAGGTCTTACTAATATTGGACCATCATCTTAGATGTCCTTAATGGGGAATGTGAATCTTGACTTGTATTAGCCTAAGATATTTATGACCCTTTCAACCTCCACTTCATCCTCCATCATCTTATGGATGTTTGCCCTTATGTCAAGTAGTCCCATGTTTCTACTAATGAGGTGCATCAATATCATTATACACCAACCTGCAAAGTAAAACTAACCACCATAAACTCACAAGAGGAGGAATTATACCAACTCTTCTAGATTGCTAAAGCTCAGTAGCTTGAATAATTGTGTTGATCCTATTGTTGCTAACTTACCTCTGATGGAGACATCAAAGAGTGTGGCACCCACCTTTGTATTCTTCCTCATGTCCACCATTAAATCCTAGTTCAAATCTTACACATTATTCCCTATTTGAAGGTTGTAATCCTTCAGCTTATATATGTGCACAAATGACACCCACTTCTCCCCCACCATGACCTCTAAGGGGAATTTAATTTCTCTGTATGTGAGTTTCATGCTCGCTTCTAGATCTATCTTCATGATTCTTATGACTTCAACCCTTTGCATCTCTTATTTTGTGGTGGATGCTTCTTTCACCACCCACACTTTATTTGCATCTTTTTGTGCCTAAAATGGTCCTATGCCTAGTCTCTTTTTTCCCATTCTAAATTGGCTACTATTGAAATGTGGTTGGTTGATTCTCTTGAAGCCCTTAATCATGTTGGGTTCTTCACAATCACTTGAAATATGATTGTGTTTTCAACTCTCAAGTTTTCTATGCCATTAATGGTGGCTTGGTTATTTTATATAATTCTTGCTCCCCTATTTCTCTCTTAATTTATCCCCACTCACCTCCTTTTCAATTCAAAGTTGAATGCAATCTTGTCATTATTCAACCATTCTTACTTAGGGGGCTATGGATGCTCTAGTTCTCTATGGTAGCATTTTTTGGTTTTTGATGGCTTCAACTTTTATTCTGGTTTTAATTATCATAAAGTTATGTAACCTATTAAAGTTTATCATCCACCCTTTTAGACTCTATTTACATCTACCTCATTAATGGTTGGTGATTAGTGGCTTGGTGGCATGTGGATTTCTTGAAATATACTAAACTTGTGAAATCCACTAAAATTTGCCACCAACTGCTCATTTATTATGGATCTTTGTGCTTCCACCACCACAACATTAATTTTTCTAATGTTTTTTCTAGTAAATTAATAGTTAATTCAAATGGTCACTTCCTATATACTATTGGGTGGGTGTTGTATACACATAATATTTTCAACCTTTTATCAAATACTAATGTTTTACATCTTGTAGGAACCCATCGAGACTCAATCTCTCTAAGTGCACGCCCTAAAGGGTACAATGAGAAAGGGGTGGGCATATATTTGGTGATTCACAAGATTGTCATCCCTTATTATCACATTATTACCAATCCAATCAAATCTTAAAACCATTCCCTAAGCCATTACTCCTCCCTTGCACACTCTTCTAGTCTTTTTCCTCTTTCCATCCTTCTTTTCCTCACCTTTATCCCCTTAAGCCAATTGATTGTATTAAGTCAAGTGGGTTAAACCTGTTTAGTTTTTAGCCTCTAATTACTGTATAGGGTTGATTGGGTTGACACTGTACTATTTGAGGGTATTTTTCACTTTGAGCTTTGTCAGCTCTTTAACCAACCTAGCTCAGGACCTAGTGATTTATATCCTGAAAACATACAGGGTCGATTGTGTCAACCCCATAAAACTGACATATTTGAAAGGATTTAGGGTGAGATCTACCTATAAATAAAAGATAATTTTTTCATTATTTTAATATTCAATAAATATTTACTATTCACTCACGCTTCTTTATAATCTACCATTCTACTTGAGGAGTCTTAGCTTAGGGTTCTACTTGGAGAATCTAGTCTTGTGGATAAGTCTTGGATGGTTTGACCTTTCTTAGCTATTATTATAAACCAAAACAACATCTTGTAAAGAATTTTAGGCTAAGGGAGAGATTTAGAGTAAATATTAAACCTAAGACTCCTTTAGGGTTATTGCATGATAATGTTAGATTGTAGGCTTTGGAACCCTTCCTAGCATGGTGTATTATGATAAGTAACCCCTAATCAGGTCTACTAGATCCCCATATTGGTCATGCTCTCATTTAATAAATGTATTCCCAATTATAAGTGTAGGTATGCTCTATCTTATCTGAGCCAGGATTGATTTATAGACATGATGCATTTTTAATTGCATACAATTTGGTGAACCTGACATGAATCATATCCACCACTGGTTGGATTATCTTCACATTTCCAGTTTCTTCATAATATTTTATTAACTTTGGCTTCACCTTAATAATACATTCTAGTGAATCCTATCCCACCACTAGTTAGATTATCTTCATGTTTCCACTTTCTTAGTATTTTATTCACTTTGGCTTCACCTTCATAATACATTCTAGTAAACCTAATGTGAACTAGACCTTGTAGGTTTTATTTCACATTTTATATGATTTTATCATTTGTTTTTTCCCTACCCACTGTAATAGGTTGACCCTTATTAGGTCACCTTGTCGACTCTGTATAGTTTTTAGACCTTGTTTTCTATACTAGGTTAACCTTGTCAACTTTGTACCTATTTGTACCTTCCCTATCTGTTGATTTAGTTCTTTATTTCTCTTTATTATCATTTTGTTCATTTATCTCAATCATCATGTCCCCTATCAAAATATTATTATACAACTTGAATTTATTTAAACACTATATGGGGTTCTCTTTGATTCTTATCTTTTCCTATATTTTCTTCCTTTTCAACTTATGGGGCATCTTGCAATGCCCATCCACACAATTATATAGCCTTAGGGGCATCTTGTGATTCCCAAGCACATATCATTTTAGACTTTGGGGCATATTTTTATGTGCATACTTACATCTAATTACACTTTGGGGCATCTTATGATGCCCACTTTTATTATCCATTACATGCTACCAAACTAATTCAACTTTAAGAAACCTTTTGAAACACCTAGGTTTGTCTCTCACATGTTCATATTTGATATAGACATTAGTGTAGGATCCTTCCCTCCCTTTCATGATTTCTATCTACATCTACCTAATTTTTTTTTCAAGTTACTTATATGGGTCTTTCCCTCTGCAACAAGTTCCCTTCTTTTACAAACCTTTAGTCCTCCCTTTTTGGAATTTTGGTTTCTTGATGTACCGCAGTCTTCTTTATCTTATTGCATTTTCTATTTTGACACCCCTTGGATTTTTATTTTATGATTTTATTCATAAGACCATTGATAAGACCTGATATTCCTCACAAAATTACCATCTTTTACTTATTTTTCTCCCATATGATTTTTCATTTGCTTTTTCACACCCCATGGGTTTCTCTTTTATGAAGTTGTAGTGTAAGACAATGGATAGGACCCGACTATCCTCATAAAATTACCATATTTTCATCTTCTTACATCCTTGTTCTCACACTTTAGATTTTCCTTCTTTTGTTAGATGGAATTTACACAACAATTTATGTTAGCATGTTTTTCTCCATTTCCCTCATTTTTATGATAAGGAATCACGCTTTACTATCATTGTATCCCTTTTTACCCCTTTCTCACATTTTTTACAATTTAAAGTAATTCAAAATTTTCCATGTATCATTCCTCTTGATTTTCCTTTCCTTTCACTCCACATTAGATAAAACAAGGTTAGAGTCAAGATAACACTTTTATATCACCTAGACTTATGAGACACTTTGACCCCATGGTCTTTGAAGTTATCTCTCTTAGAAACCTTGTCCCAAGTATTCAAATGAAAGTCATATTTAGAACCCATGTTTAGTTTTCCAAATCTGTATGGAGGAGGAATAGAAAAAGCCATAAAGAAAGTTAAAATCCAAATCATTTGAAACAAAAGGCAATGATATCTAAAAGGTAACATACAAATCTCAAAAGTCAACATCACAATAAAAGACATGATTACAAGCACATCTCCTATCTCTAATTAAAGTTCAAACTCCATAGTTGGCCTCACATAGAGTTGAGGTCCTTTGGGGTATATTATATTTGTAGATTGGAATAAGGGAACTCAACAAACTCTATGGTGCTACCTAATTTCTCACATAAGTAACCAATCTTTATAGTATATTGATGGCTCTGTAAGGGGTCCTGAGGAATGGGGAACACATTGTAGGGAGGTAGGTCTATTTTAATTTTCATGAGT
Organism: Torreya grandis; assembly: GCA_037957365.1. NCBI lineage: Eukaryota > Viridiplantae > Streptophyta > Pinopsida > Cupressales > Taxaceae > Torreya > Torreya grandis. The sequence continues at coordinate 2,715,452 of JARHVA010000320.1, forward strand.
ATAGCCTTCATGGGATGATCTATATACTTCATTTATTGACCTAAGACCTGTGTAGCTAAGAGAAGTTCTTTACAATCCTTAAGGTCAAAAGTCCTCTTATTTTGACAAACGTAATTTGACTGTCTTGACTTTGATAGAGTTCCTCTACCTTGGTTTTTCATTCATTATCCCCTTCACCCATTTCATTTCCCCCCTTAATAGACAAATTATGATTCCAAATCTGTTATCCCTTATTCTTTAATTCCTTCTTCTTCACCTCTTAAAAACATGCTAGCATTACTTTGTTTCAGTTTTATCTATCCTTAGAGATAAATAACATGTTTGAGTCACCATGGATTCATATTTATTTTTCACTATAATTTACATTTATAGAATTAATTTACTTTCCTTTTATCATTTGTCATTGTTTTACTATCCTACTATTATGGACACCTGAGTTCATACCCTTTTGCCATTGTTGAGTGAGGTTGGCTTGTTACTTCTCACTTGACAATGTTATTTTCCCCTTTTATGCACCTTTTTCCATTGTTGAGTGAGATAAGGATTGTTACTATTCACTCATCAATGTTGTTTTTCCATTTTTTGTTTTCTTATTTTACCATTGATGTTTTATTATTACCACCCTATTTGACATGTATCCTTGGTTTGACTTGGTGAGTTTGCCTTTCTTACGTAAGGTTTACTTGTTTGAGTTTTTCAGTCTTTAGTGGCCTTGGATTTTTGGTTACCTAATTTACTCTTAGTTTTGACTTGGTCATTTGCTCTAACACAAAACTTGTCACCCCAGCTTGCCAAATTTCCTAAGTACATCCTGTCCTCATAGCACCAAATATCTTGGCTTTTATTGCATTTATTTATTTTTGCTCTTTAGTTTTGTATTCTTGGGTTTGTTGAAAGTAGTCTCTACACCCTCCAAAATGAAAAATAACAAAAAAACAAGAAACCATTCAGTGATAAAGGTAAGTCAAGATACACATTACATTTACTTTTTATTTATTTACTTTTAGTTATTTTTATTTTAAAATACTGTAACTTTTTTTTAGCATCAACATTATGTGTTACTATGTTCTTTTTTGAAGCACCATCCCCTATTTCACCTTAGTGACACATGATGAGATTCAAGTGGGACATATGTATACACATAATATTTTCAACCTTTTATCAAATACTAATGCTTTACATCTTGCAAGAACCTATCGATACTTAATCTCTTTGAGTGCACACCCTAAAGGGTGCATTAGGAAAGGGGCAGGTAGACATTTGGTGCTTGACAATATTTTTTCCATTATTAACACATTATTACCAATCCAACCAAATATTAAAACCATTACCTAAGCCATTACTCCTCCCTTGCACACTCTTCCGGTCTTTTTCCTCTTTCCATCCCTATTTTTCTCACCTTGATCCCCTTTAGCCAGTTGACTGTACTAGGTTGACTGGGTTGACCCTATATATTTTTCAACCTTTGATTATTATACAGGGTCGACTCGTTAAACCCTATACTATTTTAGGGTATTTTTCACTTTGAGTTTTGTTAGCCCTTTAGTTGAGCTAGCTCAAGACCTAGTGATTTATCTCCCAAAAACATACAGGGTTGATTGGGTTGACCCCATATAATTGAAATATTCAAAAGGATATAGGGTGAGATCTACCTATAAATACAAGATCATTTCATCACTATTTCAATATGAAATAAAGAGTTATTATTCACTCATGTTTTTTTATAATATGATCTTCCACCATTCTACTTGAGGAGTCTTAGCTTAGGGTTTCTAATAAGAGAATATAATCTTATGGATAAGTCTTGGATACTTTGGCCTTTCTTAATTATCCTTACAAACCAAAACAATGTCTTACAAAGCCCCTTTGTCCAAGGGAGAGATTAAGTCTCGATGGGTTCACATTTAGGTAAGTATATTCTAACTTTATTTTCCTATATTTAATCGATAGAAGTAGCATAAGTATTGGCTCGAACAATATTACTCTTCAAATTCCATATATTAGGGTCTTACTCATACTTAGCTTAATTTATATTATCTTATACATTTTTTGATTTCTTTACTAACCCCTTTATTGTGCCACAAGATTTGGTAAACACTAGATTAGATTAACTTTTTTGTTTATTAGATATAGAGTAAACACTAAACCTGTTAAACACATGCTTATACTGAGAGGGGGGGTGAATCAGTATAACATAATATTTTAATCTTTTTAAATTTAATCAACCAAAACAACCATAAACATTCAAGATCTAGCAATTAATAACATAAGAGAACACAAGATTTATGTGGAAACCCTTTTGAGAGAAAACTACGATGAAATATATATATATATATATATATATATATATATATATATATATATATATATATATATATATATATATATATATATATATATATATATATATATATATATATAATTATTTTAAATTGTTTGTAGGAACCAACCTACTAAAGACACCAATCCATTTCGCTAAGCACAAACCCAACCAATTCATGAGCACCGACCCACAGGAGCACCAACCCCTAGACTATGAGGCACTGACCCCAAGCCAAATTGATTCCACTATCTGTGATTGCTTCTTCAATCGAATGATGGATTTGCTTCTCTTACACTCTCTTTCTTAGTAATTTTCTTATATACTTTTTGATCTCCTCTCTTTCACAATTCTCAAATAATTTTCTTCATTAAAATAAATCTACCCTTCACACTTATTTTCTTAAGAGATATTCTATTTCATTTTCTACTTTTCCTTTCTTCTTTTACTCTCACACTTATATGATATTCATTTAAATTGAATTATTGTAATACTTCCACAAATATTCTCTCTTATATAGCCATTAATCCCCATCTAAGAGGTACCTCTTCACCAAGAGATGTGACCATTGACATTTATGTCAACATTTTTATCGACATTTCTGTTAACATTTCAATCGACATTTCCATTCACTTCCATCAACATTTCCATTCACTTCTAGAAATAATTCCATTCAATTCCACTAATAATTTCATTCAATTTCAGTAACAATTTCGTTCACTTCTAGGAACAATTCCATTTGACATTTTCATTCATATCCGTTACAATTCCTTTGACATCAATGACAATTATTCCAATAAAATCTAGGACTATTTTAGGGTTATTGGCATGATTATGTTAGATTATAGGATTTGGAACCCTTCCTAGCATGGTGTATTATGAGAATTGATCCCCTAATCAGGTCTATTGATCACCATATTGGTCATGCTCCCACTTAAAAAATGTATTCCTAATTATAAGTGTAGGTGTGCTCTATCTTCTTTGAGCCAGGATTGATTTATAGACATGATGCATTTATGATTGCATATAGGTGCCAACTATCTTGATGGTCATTTTTTTCACTTAGTTTAACTTGGCACAACCTTCACCCTTATTATGGTAACCTAGGCACAATGATTCACATGCACGTGATTCAACCTCCTCAGTTCCATTTCTTCTTAGTGCTATGCTTCCATACAATCACACCTCTCTTTCTTGGTTTATTTCTCTACGCTTTCATGTCTCTTGATTTAGCCTTCCTTACCCCATACAAATCCTTGTGCTGGTCCTCTAACACTTCATTCTCTCTTCTTAATTTCTTGTGCATGAGTATCTTGTGCACCTCCCTTTATCAACTTGTACTCATAGCTTTCTGAATATGACAAACTTGATGTGCTTAGAAACTTAGGTGTCTAGCCTCATACTCTTAGAGAGTGATTGTGATCGAATCAACCAAATGAATTTATGCATGTAAGCACTAGAAGCGTTCTTATATGGGCCTATAAGCACCATGCTTATTCACTCAACAAAAATGAAACAATTATAAGGAAAGATTTGGCTTGTGCCAAATCTTATTGTAGTCAAAACCAAGCAATCAACTTAAGACTAGGAAGTCAGTGTTTGATGAAACTAGCACCATCATAGTGATTTTATGGCTTTAATATGTTGCCATTAAAATGCCTAGGGATCATTTCACCCATCAAGAAGCACAACTTGCATGCACCAGTCTCTAATATACTGTGGATGATATAAGGTTCTATCCACCTAATTTTTAGCTTGCCTAGGTGTTTGAGGTACTTAGAGTCATATAATAAGACCAATACACCTTATGTAAATACCTTAAACTTGATGTGATTATAATGCCATAACTATTGGTGTGCCTTCTCTATTTTTTAGATCCATCATTCTTGGGCATGTGTCTCATCCAAGCACTCTAAGTCTTTCAAGTATGCAATCAAAGACTCTTGATATTTTAATCAACCAATATACATGATGTGTAATAAGGGCACTAGGAATTCCATAGTTAAAATGGCCTCTATGTCAAACACTAGTTGAAATGGTGTAGCCTTATTCAGGTGCTTGTACATAGTGTGATAGGCCCAAAATACTACTGATACATGGCCATCCCAATCTTTATGACCAAAATCATAGATTTTTGTGAGGCACATTCTAAATATTTTATTAAATGCCTCTATGGTGCCATTTATTTGGGGATGGTAAGGTGTTATTTTATGGTGCACTACCATATACTCAATCATTAGGATTTGAATGGTTTTGTTGATTAAGTGTGTGCCATGGTCTCTAGTCAAGCTAAGTGTGCATCCATAGTGATTGATGATATTATCCTAGATGAATTTTGATGTAGTGGTGACTGCATAATATTTTTTTATCACTACCTTAACCCACTTTGTGAATTAATTTGTGGCCACTATAATTTATCATGTGCTTATGCACCTCACAGTGGGAGTAATAGGCCCAACAAAGTCAATGGTCCATTTTTCCACTAGTGTCTGGGTAAAGATGGGGATGAGAGGAATCTCATCTTGGTGGTTTGGATTTCTTGTACACTATTAAATGTCACATGATTTGTTGCATTCTTTTGCATCATGGAATAAAGTTAGCCATCATAGCTTGATTGTAATATTTTATGCACTATCACATCTCTAACATAATGACCTCTAGCAATCTGATCATGTGTATCTTGTAGTATTGAGTCCTATTTATGCTCTAGGACATATTGGTGCATGAATTCATCATAGATAAAATTATATAATTCCCCACTAATGAGTTTAAAATGGGTAGCATGAACTGTGATCTACTTTTATTCCTTAGTCATCATGGTTTAGGGCATAGATCTGAAGGTTAGAAATTCAACTATCTCTAGCAAGTCTTTGGGGATATATTGAAATATATACAATTGTGCATCATGTTTATCATCTTTGATAGGCACTGGTGTATCACTAAATTTAATGTGAGATAGATGGTCTGATCCCAAGTTTTATTTTCCAAGCTTTACTAAAGCATATAACTAGAATTATTGAAACAAAATAATCCATCGACAAATGCACTCATACAGAATGGGCTTATTCACTAGGAAATTAATCACCTCATGATCAATGAATAAGATGAAGGGGGTCACAAAAAAATACCATCTAAAATTCTATAGGGTGTAGACCATGGTAAACACCTCACGTTTATTTGTGGTGTAGTTTTGCTCTGCCTTGGTTAGTTTTTTGCTTAAAAAAGAAATGGGATGATCCATTTTACATTTACCTAGTTGCACTAGAATGTTTACAATTGTGGTATCAGAGGAATAAAAATGGATATGGAAGGGATTCACCTATTTGGGAAATTACAATATCAACACACTTGCTAGCTTGAGCTTTAGGGTATCAAAAGCATCTTCCTGAGCTGCACCCCAATAGAATGGGCCCTCTTTTTTCAAGAGCTATTATAGGGCACCTCAATCTTGGAAAAGTTTCTTATGAACTTAATATAATACCTATAATATCCAAAAAATGTATGAACATATTTGTATATTTATGGGGTCTAGATCTGAAGGATAATTATAATCTTTTCTAGATCAATGAGTAGACCATCTTTGCAGATAATTTTCCTGATCAAGGTGCTAAATGGCATTACAAAAACACACTTCTTGAGGTTCAATGAAATTTGTAACTATTTTTACCTTTAAAACATACAACACAATTTATCATAATAATCCTTCACTATCCCATACACTTTCCAATTGTCTAAGTATACTTGGAGGAACTTGTGAATGAAATCTTTGAAAGTGGTGATCACTACTCAAGAGAACATGGTTGGCACATTATTCAACCCAAAGGGCATCACATTGTATGTGAAATAACCCCATTCAGTTGTAAAGGTGGTTTTGAGTTTATCATCCTCTTTGATTTTGACTTGATGGTATCTAGACAACCCATTAGTAAAGGTGTATATCTCTATGATGCCATCCAATACTTCATCAGTGAATGGAGTTGTAAAGGGGTTAGTCACATAGGCAACATTCAATACTCTATAGTCTATATAAATATATATGTGCCCATAATTTTTTATGTTAATTACCATGGTGATAACCAATTCATATTCCTACATGGGGTAGATGAAATCTATAGCTAGCATACCATCAATATCTATCTTGAATTTGGTGTAAAGATTTGGGTTCATCTTATAAGGTTGCTACTTGATGGGTCTTGCACCATCTACTAACTTGATGATCATCTTCTTGAGGGATGGGTGTGTAAATTTTATATCTCTATAGCTTTGGGGGAACAAGTCTTGGAATTCCTTTAGGAGGTCCACAATACGTGCTAGCTTTGTGTCAGACCAATAGGCACCCAGAGTGGTGATCTTTGGTTCCCCTTCTAAAATGATATCTACCTTTGTAGTTTATAATGATGCATGATATGGTTAATTATTCCCTTAGTGTGAATCCTTAACTTTTATACTATCTTTATTTGTTTCTATTCGAATATGGGTAGGATCTTTTTCTTCTAGGGAGATATCCTCAACTTGGTGCATTAACTTCCTTTTACTTGTCAAATTCTTTCATTTGTGTGCCTTTTATGTGTTATCATCTTCATCATTAGAGTAATTATTGAGATTTTTCTCTTTGAATAAGTTTGAGAGTGCTAATACATTCTCATCAAACATGTCCTTTATGCATTCCTCTAATATTTTAGTGTCTTCAAACACTGACCTTTAAACTACCCGTAGTGGCTCAATCAATTCAAGGTTTTACGAAGAAAAGGATAAGGTGTGAAAAAATTGCTCCTTAAGTGCATCCTAGTTGGATATAATCTATCACGTCTCATTGACTACATACCATGAATTCACCCAAGTCTCCAAGGTCTTATAGAAGGTGTGAACCCATAAATTTCTTTGCTTTTTTTTCCACAGACAGTCCACATTTATTTGTAAATATGCACATGTACTATAGGATTAGAGTCATTATAGTAGGTAGATATGTCCAAGTCCTCATTACTCTTTCCAAATATAGTGAAAATGTCTACCTTCAAATCTTGCAAAATAAGTAAGCTAGGCTTTTGCACTGCCCACCAATGAGTGACAATGTTCTTTAATGTATACACTTATGCACCCATTCTATCTACTTCTTTTGGTATGCATGGTTCAAGGTCATAGACATAATCTTGCACTAGATTACTCCCTTTATATCTTGGGAGAATTGAAATTTTACCCTTAATCAGGCAAAACACTCTTTTTCCTTTCATTCTAGTGTAAGGGACCCATAGTTTAGAGATGTGATCAATTTGGACCCAACCTATCTTTACTAGTTTCAGTGCCTTCACATGCACCAAGTAGCATCACCAACTAGTGGTATCATCTTCCTTGACCCATCAATCACAATAAACATCTGTGGTGTTTGAGGTTGATTATCCATCTTCCCAAGAGAGGATTCCTTGATCATTCGTGTCTAGCATCTTAGTGCTTTATACTATGATGATATAAATGTGGTTAATCTTATCTTTGATGTTCACACTCTTGATATAGGGGGTCATTATTCATTTGAGATGGGTATAACTACCCTCTCCTTTCCATTATTAAATATCATGTAATGCCTTTTGAAATGTATATATTCATTTTTTACATATCACCATGGCCTTCCTAGAAGGTTCATGTAATTATCCTACTCTGTTAACTTGATTAATTCAAAGTCAGGATGGAATTTGGGGCCCATGATATCTATAAATATGATATTCATAATTATGATCGAGGCTTATTGACCATGAAGATGACATGAGGGGAAGGTCTCAAAGCTAGCCTCCCCTATTTCACCTGAGCATTCTTGGTCAAGATGTTGACCTCGATGACTATGTCTATAAGAACCTCATAGATAGACAATCCATTAATAGTGGCATCCACTAGGATTTCTTGGTTGTATTTTACATTTTATGTATGTTAAAATTCTCATGCCATCTTCATTCATGGTGTGGTAACTCCAAGAGTAAGTTATTCAATAGTAGCAACATTCCTTCTATCTACAGGAGGCATATGATCTTAGTTAATTCTTGTACTTCAGCTTCTTAACTATCATACTTCTTACAAGAGGTGATAAACTATGCTTATAGGCCTCGTGCTAATTGGATCTCCCTTGAAAGTTTTGGATTACAATTATAACCTATTGTAATACATATCTTTGGTGTGTTAGGTCTAAGTATGGTAAAAATTTGGGTTTAAATTGCATTATATGCTTATTATGACCATTATCATCATATTCTAGGCATGACTCAAGTACTAACACAATTGATGGCTCAGTGGTGAATCCACTGTGAGTATTTTCCTATACCTTGACTATCTCTATGCATGTAGGTTGTACCTTTAGGGTTCATTTTTCTATCCTTTACTCATTCCTAATCATTTCTATGTTGTTTTCTATGCCAAGCCTACCTTGGGTCAAATTTTTATATAAGTTAGGGCATTATTTAACCTTATGAGACCCTCGAAAATACCCACATATAGGATGTGTAGGTTAGTTGCACTGATAATGCTCAGTTGAGCAATACTTATAACATAAGCATGGTGGGAACCTTCCACCACCACATCCTTTGCCTCACCCTCTAGCACCTTGTTTCATTTCAAAGCCTATGTTCTATTGGCCATAGCCCTCATTTCCTTGGTTTTCTTTAACTTTGATTAATATGATGTCTTTTCATGTGCTTATTTCCATATTCTCATGCATTTCATCAATCACCCAACAATCAACATTGGTATGAGTGTAAGCATCACACAATCAAAAATAGATGGTTGTGTTGGCCTGAATGGCATATTACAATAAAGGGTAGTTTTAGATGTCATGCACCTCTTGGAAAACTTTATAGCTTTGAATCATGGTGTACACATTACTTCATGGTAGTTAGTCTAGTTATGGCTTTTTACTTCATAGTCAATGTACCATAATCCACTTTGAGCATCATGTGATGACCTAGCAGTAAGATTTTAGAGCTAAGAGGCCATAAATGCAATATGTGCCTCCATAAATGGGTTAATATTGGTATCTACACTTCCAACTTTGTCGGCTTTGAGCATAGCTTTAAGAATTTCTTTAGGGTCTATAAAAGTCTTCATGTAAAGTGTTCTTAATAACAGCATGAGCAACCCTCTAATGAACCACTACACATACTAAGAAGGGTGAATATTGTATGGGATCTTTAATAGGATATTTTTGAACCTTGCATCATTTAGGTGTATGCTCTCTAAGAGTCTTTGGGTAATCCTTTTTAGCATGGTAATGCTCTATTGTTCAAACTCTAGAATGTCAAATTCCTTTAGAAATGCTTCCTTTGGGGTATCATTGTCAACCATAGCCTAGTTAGGATAAAATTTCCTTTACCATGTGTGGGAATGATCAAGTAAAGTGGTCACAAACTGGGTCACCTTGTGCTTTGATTGGCTTATGCCCCATGTGTGCCACTATAAGTCACACTTTAGCACATGTTCTATGACATTCTCCATGTCATGATACTCTAGCAAGTGAATAGCCATCTCATAGTAGATTTGATGTGGGGAGAAGTTGGTATCTAAGGTACTTATCCCCCTTATGCTTGTCTTGGTAGTGGTCCTCCAATATCTCTAACCAAAGGGTTAGGCATTGGTCCCATCATTACTATTTACACAGTTGATGTCATTATCACTATGTTACTTATGTATGACATCAGACCACTTCCTATAGGATGTTACCCATTTACATTGTTGACATTGGCTGAGATGGTATGCTCACATTTAATTTTTATTATGGTGATCTATCACCAAATGGTATAGAGGTAGTTGTGATCACCTCCTTGTATGAAATAATCTGTTCAATCACAAAGTTACACTCCAAGTCTGTAAAATGTTTGAGATCTAAGTCATCAATAGAGTCAATTTTTACTTCTATAATTTATTCAAGTGGGGGATCTAGCATGTGAACATGTGTTATAGGTTTAAAAGGGTAGGTGCATCTAGCATATCTATAGTCACAAAACCCTATAGGAACCCAGTGAATTCCACACCTATCAAGTATTGAGCTCGATCCATCACTTCATTATTATTGGGCATAGTCATTGAGGTCTAAAGAATTGTCATTGATGTCAAAGGAAACATGTGTTATCATGCATTAATGATAAAGGTGTTGAGTTGAATATAATTTCATGTGTACTTTGAATGCCTTTGCTCACATGGTTATCTTGACAAGATATGGCTAATCACATAGGATGATGTTATCAACATTTGCACATATGATAGCATCTGAAGGAAATGATCACACTATGATAATCAAGTTTGTGTCTATTCTTTATGGTCTAAGTTCTATGTCATAAGGATGAATGGAGAAAATTTTACAAATGCATAAGGTTGTTCCTCAGCTAAAAGCCTACTAAGTTTCCATACTTAGTCAATTTTGCACCTTTGTATTTGTCGGGGGAATTCTTTCATAAATATTGGTAAAATAATTATCTCAGACAAAAAGCCCATTGAAAATAAGAAAATTCTTTCAAAAAAATTATCCCAAAGGAAATGAGTCTCATGCAAAAGTTCTAAAAGGTACTTTTGAAAAATGATGAAGGGTATGTGGACCATTGTAAAATTTCTAAAGGGTATGTGGATGCTTAAAAAAAATTCAAAGAATTGCAAAGTGTCAAAGGGTATGTGGATGATTGTAAAAGTTTTTAAGGGGATGTGGACCATTGAAAAAGTTTTGAAGGGTATGTGTCCTACACAAAAGTTTTGAAAGATATGAGTGAAGAAGTGAAGGATAATTTGAAAGCCCTGAAAGGCACTTAGACATTTTGTTGAGGAAATTTTCCTAAAGGGCACTTAGACAAAAATATCACAATAATTTGTCTAAAGGATAAGTGTGAAGTCTCATAGGGCATTTTCTCAAGTGTCAAAGGATTAAGATGTAGTTACAGTTCGAGAAAGTTTGGCAAGATCTAACAGAGTGAAAGCTCTCATGAATGCCTCAGTAAGTGAGATGAAGTCAAACATGTTGAAGGTTAACGATTGACTTAGTTAAGGATCATGCATCTACCAAGATCAAATGGTATATGGGAGCTTGGGTAGGAAAGATCTAATGAAGCATAAGGACCCAGATGGAATAGAGTGATCACTATTTAGTGATACAATGGTTAGTTAAGGATCAAGCATCTTCTGAAGAGATCAAAGGAGTGAAAGCTTTCCTTTTTTGTTGAAGAAAGTGAGATGAATTCAACATGCTGAAAGATAATGACCCAGTCAATGTAAAGAGCATGCATCTTTAATGATCTAATGATGTGTAGAATCTAGGACTGAGAAGATCCAATGGAGCAAGTGGATCCAAAGATTTAAGGTACTCAAAGGTTAATGGCATAGTGGTAGAGTTAAAGTTTAAACATGTATTGCAAGATATAATGAAGCGAAAGCATTCCAAAGACACAAGATGTAACAAGATGATATAAAAATATTGACACTTAACCAATGTGTTAAGTAAGGAAAAACATTTGAAGAAATAAAAAAGTGATGTATTTATAAGAATTTGGTATGAAAAATGAAGAAAATCAACAGTCAGTTTTTTGAATAACTATGAAATAAAATGATTAATCATCGATTCATTTTTATTGTGCAAATGTTGTAAATGAAGTGACAAAGGAAAAATTCATAGAGGCTCTAAGAATGGAAGTTATATATTCATTTTCTTGGAATGAGAACATGTGAAGAGAAGGAAAGACAAATAATTACTTCATTTTTTTTAAATGAAAGGAGTCAAACTATAAGTGTAGAAATATGAGACTCATTTGAGTATGAATTAATGGTTGAATTAGATAATATCAAGGTGTCAAATAGATAAATTTAGACATAGATAAAGGCTGCAATAAGAGTGAAGGACACACAAAAGTGTGTTAAAGGAGAAACAAGCAGTTGTAGATTGGAATTGCAACAAAGGACAGATACTTGGATTCTTTTATGAATTTGATTCATTAACTTGAATTATAATTCAAGTATCTAATTGGTTGGTGCCTTCAAATTGAATTAGGTTAGTACTCAGAATAGGGAGTGGGTGCTTCCTTAGAGTTGGTACTCTTAAAGTTAGGGGATTGGTGTCTCCTTGGGATGGGTGTCCTCAAATGTAACTAGTGAGGTTTAGTTAGTAAGACAAACTTTGTGATGCTTGATTAGAATAGTAGACTCTAACAACATTCTCATCATGGTTTTTCCATTTGGGTTTTCATGTATAAATTAGGTGTTATATGTTGTGCTTTTGTGCATGTTATATCTTTCTTTGAATAGTTTAAGTTTTCATTTGTTTAAAATTTATCTTGAAATTTGTAAGTAACCAACTTTTTGAGATCTACTGATTCACCCCCCCTTTTAGTAAATAGGTGTGTTTAATAATTGGTATCAAAGCATTAGATTTTTAGTGAAAATCTTAATCAGTGCAAGTGAATCTTGGAGTCTGAACACAAAATGACCAATCATGACGGAATTTCATCAAACAAGGCACCTTTTTTTGATAGGACTAACTATGATTTTTGGCACATAAGGATGGAAGCATATTTGACTTCTTTAGGATTTGATGTTTGGATGTCCATTGAAAATGGATACACACCCCTATAGTTTTTCCTACTGATCAGGCAGTGAAAAAGGCATGTGAAATCAATACTAAAGCAAAGAATACCATTCTTTGTGGATTGCCAAACATTGATTTTGTCAAAGTGATGCACTATCAAAGCACAAAAGACATATGGGTCAAATTTAAGAACATATATGAAGGAGATGATAGAGTAAAACAATCAAAGCTTCAAACTTATAAGGGACAATTTGAAATCCTCAAGATTAATGAGGATGAGAATATTGTAGATTACCTTCTTAGGGTAGATGAGATTGTTAATGTAATTAGAGGACTCAAAGAAATAATGGAAGAAGTAGTTATTTTCAAAAAGGTTTTAAGATCTTTGACAACAAAGTATTATTTTTAATTTTCTATAATTGAAGAAACAAGATATCTGAACAAGCTCATAGTAGATGAGTTACATGGAACTTTCACTGCATATGAGATGAGGCTGGGAGATGCTGAGTCATCAAGGAGAGAAGTTGCTTTCAAAGTTTCTAAGAAGGAAAAAGAAGAAAAAAATCCTAATTTTGAATTTGAGGAAGTTGATGATGTAGAGGCCAATTTCATTAAAAAGTTGAAGAAGGGCTCAGGCAAATACAAAGGTAAGTTACCCTTCAAATGATTCAGTTGTGGAAAGATAGGTCACTTTGCTACTAAATGTCCACATAAAATAAGGATGACTCTGATTCATCTAAGAAAAATCAAAAGGATAAATCCTATTATCCCAAGAAGAAAAGCTTCTTTAAGAATAAAAAGGGGCTATACTCAAAAGAAGATAGTGACTCGGTTGATGATGACATTATTTCAAGTGATGACCATGATAGTGATTTTATGGCCAAAAAAAATGAAGTTCTATTCATGAATTATGAATCAACATATTTATGCCAAGAAGAAGAGGACTTAGATGATGTTGAAGAAGAAGAAGGAGAAGTAAATATGGAATGCAAACTCATTTGTGTTTTAAAAGAAATTAACAAGCTTAGAAAAGAAAATTCTAAACAAAAGAATCCTAATCAAAAGGAGTTTGAGAAATTAAATAAAAGAAATGAGGAATCATATCAAATGATGGTGAGTTTGAAGACCCAATTTGAGGAGGTAAAGAGGATAGATGAAGTGGTCAAAACTGATTTGCAAGCAAAATCCTTAGAATGCCTGAAGATGGAGGAATAAATCATGGACCTAAGAGAAAATCTCAAAAAGGCCAAAGAAAAAATTGATAAAGGCTTAAAACTAAAAGGAGGATCTGCAATACTAGATGAGATGATCAGCTCACAAAATCCCCTCAAAGAAAAATTAGGTCTTGGGTATGAGAAAGGCAATAGTCCCATGTTGAGTACAACTAGGAATCTGTTTGAAAATTTCAAGGCAACAGTAGAATCAAGAATTAGAAAATAAGAAAATCACATTCCTGAAGAGAAGAAGAAAGGTAATAACTCTGTTCTTACAAACACCAAGGTTTTTGCTACAAAAAACAACATAACAACAAGGAACATGAAGAAAACAAAGTTTAGGAGACCTCCTTTATATCCCTAAAGGAGAATGATAACCAAGCATTCTTCATCATTTTATGGTTATTGTTATAGTTGTAATAAATTTGGCCATAAATCAATTGATTGTAAGATTTTACCTAAGAGAAGGATAAGTTTCTTAAGTAAGAATTCATTTTCCCCTCTAGTAGATCTAGATGTTTTATGCTACAACTATAATAATTTTGGGCATATATCAAAGTATTGTAGAACAAATCTTGTTAAATCAAAGTCTAACAATTCAAAAAAGGTTGAGACTCCTAAACTAAACAAAGGCTCATAAATCAATGACACAACAAAGAAAAGTATAGTCAAGAAACCTAAGGAGATATGGAAAAAGAAAAATTAGTCTATGATTGCCCAAACAACATTGCATGCTAAAGATAAAAATCTATGGGTCATAGATAGTGGCTACTCAAAGCATATGATCGGTGACAAGAGTAAGTTTACCAAATTGATTCGATGTGAGGAAGGGACTTTCATCTTGGGAGACAATACTACAGTCAAAATCAAAGTCAAAGGAACATTGCATATTGATGGCAAGCTCCATACACATGATGTTATTTATGTTAAAGGACTAAAACATAATCTGTTGAGTGTCAGTCAGATGTATGACAATGGCTATAAAGTCATATTTTATGTTGAAGGTTGTGAATTAAGGTCTAAAAAAATTGTTTCACAAGGAAAAAGGACTGAGAGTAACATATATAATCTAATTGAGGTAAATGATACAAATTATCTCATGGGAAAGATTCATGAGAGCTAGTTATGGCACAGAAGGATGAGTCATGTTAACTTTGACAATTTAGTCAAAGTAAGTTCTAATAAGTGTGTAAGACACATGCCTAAGATAATCAAGCCTACAAACACAACATATAGAGAATGTTAGATTAGTAAATAGACTAGGGTCTCATTCCAAACTAAAGAGTATACAAATACAAAACCTCTACAGATAGTTCATACTGATCTTTGTGGACCAACAAAGACAAGAGATTTTAAAGGAGTGTGTTATTTCATGTTGTTCATAGATGACTATACTATAATTACATGGGTAACCTTTGCAAAGGAAAAGTCTTAAGCCTTTGAAAGATTCAAGATATTTAGAGCCATGGTTAAAAATGAAATTGGTATAAATATCAAGTGCCTTGGATCTAACAAAGGTGGTGAATTCACTTCAAATGAATTCATAGACTACTGTGAAAACCATGGAATTAAGATACATTACTCTACTATAGGAACTCCATAACAAAATGGACTTGTTGAAAGGAAGAACAGGACTGTCAAGGAGATGGCTAGAACAATGTTGAAAGAAGCCAACTTGTTAGATGGTTATTGGAGAGAAGTAGTCTAGATAGTAGTATAAATCTTAACCATAGTTTAATTAAGATTAAATAGTGATAAGACTCCATATGAACTATGGTGTGGAAAGCTTAATCCAATCAAGTATTTTGGAAGCAAATGCTACATTCATAGGAAGGAGAAAAAGCTAGGCAGTTTTGAGTCAAGATGTGATGAGGGAATATTCCTTGGTTATTCCACTCATAGCAAAGCCTATGTTCGCTACAACCAAAGATTGCATAAGCTATTAGAGAGCAACTATGTTAAAGTTGAATAGATCCACAATAAAGAAATTGAACCTATAAAGGAGATCAGACTGAGGAACTAAAAGAAGAAATTGAGGATGAAATATCAAATAATGAAGAAGAAATAAAGAGGACTGAAAAAACACCCTCAAATTTTGTTCAAAAGGATCATCCTAAGGAGTAGATCAATGGTAACATGAATGAAGGAGTCAAAAATGAGGATAAGGGAAGCAATGAGAAAAGAACAGATAAGTTTTGCTTTATTATCTAAAATTGGGCCCAAAAGCTATGTTGAGGCTAGCAAAGATGAGAATAAGCAAAAGGCCATGGATGAGGAACTAAGTTAAATAGAAAAGAACAAAACTTGGTAGTTAGTTCCAAGACCCATAGACAATAATGTCATAAGCACAAAATGGGTTTTTAAAAATAAGTTGAATGAATATGGAGTTATTGTGAGAAACAAAGCTAGACTTGTTTGTAAAGGATATGCTCAAGTGGAAGGATTAGACTTTGAGGAGACATTTTCCCCAGTGGCAAGATTGGAACCTATCAGAATGTTTTTAGCATTCTCAGTCTTTATGAAGTTTAAAGTCTATCAAATAGATGTTAAGTCAACTTTTTAAAATGAAAATTTGGAAGAAGAAGTCTATATTGAAAAACTTGAAGGTTTTTAGCTGATAGATGAAGAAGACTATGTGTGCAAATTGAAGAAAGCACTATATGGTCTAAAATAGGCACCTAGAGCATAGTATTCAAGGTTGGATCAATATTTAAAACAAAAAGGATTTATCAAAGGATGTGCAGACATTAACTTGTATGTTAATTCTGAAAATGGACATATGTTGATCATAGTTGTCTATGTTGATGACATCATTTTTGGTGGTAGCAACAATAATATGTGCAAAGAATTTGAAAATCAAATGCGAAAGGAGTTTAAAATGTCCATGCTGGGAGAACTTTCATTTTTTCTTGGTCTACAAGTTGCACAATCCAAAGAATGGATATTCGTATCCCATACCAAGTATGCAAAGGAGATGCTCAAGAAATTTGGTATGGAGGATAGCAGACAAGTTAGCACTCCCATGATAACTAGATTCAAGTTGAGCAAAGAAGATGAGTCCCCTAATGTGAATAATACTATGTACAAATCAATGATAGGTAGCCTATTGCACCTAAATACATCAAGACTAAACATCATGCAAGATGTATGCATGGTTGTAATATTTCAAGTAGATCTCAAAGAATCACATGCCAATGATGTGAAAAGAATCTTCAGATACATCAAGAGCACAATTGACTATGGTCTATGGTACCCTACAAGTGAAGATCTCAGTTTGATTACATATGTGGATGTTGATTGGGCAATAAGTGTGGATGAGAAGAGAAGCACTAGTGGTGGTTTATTCTTCCTTGGAAATAGATTTGTGTCATGATTGAGCAAAAAGCAAGAGTTGATTATGCTTTCTATAGTAGAAGCATAGTATGTAGCAGTATAAATATGTTGCACCCAAGTCTTGTGGATGCATTCAAGGTAGAATACCAAGAACCTATTTATATCTTTCATGATAACTAAAGTGACATAAACATATCTAAGAATCTAGTGATACATTCTAGAACCAAGCATGTATCCATCAAATATCATTTTCTAAAAGAAAAGGTTGCAAATAAAGAGGTCAAAATTGAGTATGTGCCAACAAAGGACCAAATTGCAGATATATTTTCCAAGCCTATTCCCAAGGAGAAATTTGAGTATCTAAGAGAGAGGTTGGGAGTAGTGACTCCCACACCACATCACTAGCTTTTAGTGATAGGGCATGAATCTAGGAGGAGTATTGAAAGAACATTATTAACTCCTAGATTAAGAGAAAAGCTAGTCTGGTGAGAAAGCTGTAGTCCCTTTGCTATTTGATGACAAAGGAGGTGTCAAAGGTGTGTTGGCTCTAGATCATTATGCCTATCTATACATACATATATATATATATATATACATATATATACAAATATATATATATATATATATATATATATATACATATATATACAAATATATATATATATATATATATACACAAATATATATATATATATATATATATAATTGATTAGTCTTTTAAGACCAATGCTATATAAATGATCATTTGTAGAATATTGGAGCCAAAAGAGCTAGATATGAATGTGTTTGTGTAGAGTTTAGTCAAATGTGCCATTGCCTAAGAGGGAGTTCCTCACAAAGTGTTCTAGATAGTCAAGTCCAAGGATCAAAACAACCAGGATGCCAGGAAAGGAGCAGATTATTTACATATTATGGTAGAGACTCTTTGTCATTAATGTCAAAGGGGGAGAAAGCAGAGTGATGATGAGTTGCCATTAATGATAAAGGCAGATATTGTTGGGCATAGTCATTGAGGTCTGAATAATTATCATTGATGTCAAAGGCAACATGTGATATCATGCATTAATGACAAAGGTGTTGAGTTAAATAGACTTGTGTGTGTACTTTGAATGCCTTTTCTCACATGGTTATCTTGACAAGATATGGATAAGCACATAGGATGATGTTATCAACATTTTCACATATGGCAACATCTAAAGGAAATGATCACACTATGATAATCAGGTTTGTGTCTATTCTTTGTGGTGTAAATTCTATGTCATAAAGATGAATAGAGCAAATGTTACAAATGCATAAGGTTGTTCCTCAACTAAAAGCCTACTAAGTTTCCATACTTAGTCAATTTTGTACCTTTGTATTTGTCGAGGGAATTCTTTGAGAAATATTGGTAAAGATAGTTATCTCAGACAAAAAGCCTATACAAAATAAGGGAATTATTTCAAAAAAAATGTCCCAAAGGAAAGTCCTGAAGGAAATGAGTCCCCTGCAAAAGTTTTAAAAGGTACTTTTGAAAAATGCTAAGGGGTATGTGGACCGTTGCAAAAGTTTTGAAGGGTATGTGGATGCTTGAATTTTTTTTGAAGATTTACAAAGTGTCGAAGGGTATGTGGACCATTTCAAAAGTTTTGAAGGGTATGTGGACCATTGCAAAAGTTCTGAAGGGTATGTGTCCTACATAAAAGTTTTGAAAAATATGAGTGAAGAAGTGAAGGACAATTTGAAATCCTTGAAAGACACTTAGATATTTTGTCAAGGAAATTGTCCTGAAGGGCACTTAGACAAAAATACTATAATAATTTGTCTAAAGGATAAGTTTGAAGTCTCATAGGGCATTTTTTCTAGTGTCAAAGGATCAAGACGTAGTTAAAGTTTGAACAAGTTTAGAAAGATCTAACAGAGTGAAAGATCTCATGAATGTCATGGTAAGTGAGATGAAGTCAAACATGCCAAAGATTAATGATTGACTTAGTTAAGGATCGTGCATCTACCAAGATCATATGGTATGTGGAAGCTTGGATAGGAAAGATCCAATGACGTGTAAGGACCCAGATGGAATACAGTGACCATTATTTAGTGACACAACAGTTAGTTAAGTATTTAACATTTTATGTAGAGATCAAAGGAGTGAAAGCTTTCCTTTGTCACTAATGAAAGTGAGATAAAGTCAACATGTCAAAGGATAATGACCCAATCAATGTAAATAACATAAATCTTTAATGATCCAATGATGCATGGAAGCTAAGACTGAGAAGATCCAACAAAACAAGTGGATCCAAAGCTTTAAGGTACTCAAAGGTTAATGGCATAGTGACAGAGTTAAAGTTCAAGCATGTCTTGCAAGATCTAACAAAGAAAAAACATTCCAAAGACACATGATACAGTGAGATGATATAAGAAGCTTGACACTTAACCAATATGTTAAGCAAGGAAAAACATTGAAAGAACTAAAAAAGTGAGGTAGTTACAAGAATCTGGTGTGACGGTTGAAGAAAATCAACTATCAATTTTTTGAATAACTATGAAATAAAATGATTATTCATCTATTCATTTCTATTGTATGAATGTTTTAAATGAAGTGACAAGGGAAAAATTCATAGAGGCTTAGAGAATGGAAGTTATATAGTCATTTTCTTAGAATGAGAACATATGAAGAGAAGGAAAGACAAACAATTACTTTATTTTTTTTTTGAATGAGAGGAGTCAAGATATAAGTGAAAAAATATGAGACTCATCTGAGTATGAATGAGTAAGGGTTGAATTGGAGAATATTAAGGTGTCAAATAGATAAATTTAGACATAGAAAAAGGGTGCAAGAAGAGTGAAGGACACACAAAAGTGTGTTGAAGGAGAAATAATTAGTTGTAGATTGGACTTGCAACAAAGAACAAAGACTTAGATTATTTTATGAATTTGATTCATTAACTTGAATTATAATTCAAGTATCTAATTGGTTGGTGCCTTTAGATTGAACTAGGTTGGTGCTCAGAATAGGGAGTGGATACTTCCTTAGAGTTGGTGCTCTTAAAGTTAGGAGATTGGTATCTCCTTGGGATGGGTGTCCTCAAATGTAACCAGTGAGGTTTAGTCAGTGAGACAAACTTTGTGAGGCTCAATTAGAACAATAAACTCTAAAAACATTCTCACTATGGTTTTTCCATTTGGGTTTCCATGTATAAATTAGGTGTTATGTGTTATGCTTCTATGCATGTGATATCTTTATTTTAATTGTTTAATTTTGCATTTGTTTAACATTTATCTTGAAAGTTTTAAGTAAACATGTTTTTGAGATCTACTGATTCACACCCCCTCTTAGTAGATATGTGTGTTCAATAATCATATCTCTCATCCTCTTTCTACTATATTTTAATAAATCCTTCCCCATGCCCTTCCCTCTTGCTATGGTTTCTTTTAACACTTATAGGTTTTATATCTTCCATCAGTCTACACCATCTCTTATTATAGGTCTATCTTCTGATCTTTCAGGTGTCAATTTTCTCATCCCCTTCCATTACACCTACACATCCCCTTTTCCCCCTTTGCATTGCTCATACGCAAAATGAATTTATCCTTCCATCCCCAAAGTTTCAAAACCATATTCCACCATTAGCCTCTTGAGCTCTATGTTAAATTCCTTCACAAATGTGCCTCTAGGGTCATGCAAAAAATGGTACTTTGCTTTCTCAGGGTACGAGTATATTGAGATTGTGAACTCAAGTATGTAACTATTAAAATTTCCTTACCACCATTTATCCACTGATCTATTCCAAGTACCATCTAGGGTCTCAAGCCTCTCTAGGTACTCATTTATCCACTCATAGGACTATCCATAGATTCTTCTTTTATGGGTTGAATATGCAGCCAACCACATGTACACATGTTCAGATAACTCAGAAAAAAAGACCTCATACAAAGCATCATATAGGTTATTTTGAACCCATTTTCTTAGCTTTTATCCTTAGCAGGTTAGATGATTTAGTGCAAAGCTATCATCCACCTGTTATAGCTAGTGCTTGATGTTTTCAAGGGAAAGTTGGTACATCATTCTATCACACCATCATAGCAATAAAATTCAACATGGGTCCTGACAACATAACCAAAATGTTATATAAAAGGGGCATAAAGTTGTCTTAGTTCTTGATTTATTATAACTAAGCAAAAGCATGGGATATTCCCTTTGTGCTCAACATTTGAATTATCAGATACACTAGCATCAATCCATATAAGGCATAGGCTTTATTCACTCACTTGAAATGCAACTAAGAAGGAACTCAGGCTCACATTGGGCTAGTTGTACCATGGTACAAGACTTCAATTAGGGGACTTGATCAATTGAAATAAATATTTAGGTAGATCCATAGGTACAAGCCTTTTTTAGACTAATCCTAGTGTCATATAAGCACTTAAAGGGTCAAAAGGCATATTACACTGGAGCTACTCATACTAGACGTGCACTCCTAACAAGGATAGGAATACTTGGTGCATACTCTATACTTAATCTTTATGAAAATTATAGATGATGTCATTAATGTTTATAGGGACTCCATTAATGACATGATACAGAAGCATGCATGAAAATTACTTAACATAAATGAATTTAAATTATAACATTAAAATTATTTCACACTCTAATAGTAATTCAAAAGATGTAAAAACCAGACACATTATGTGTTAATGTAATAACCTTCATCATTAATTATAGTTTAAAATAAAACAACACAGGGGATCATAGGTGATCTTGGACACATAAAAATGGAGAATTCAAGGCTTTTATACTACTCTTAAGTCTAATTCCTATTGAAGCACTATATACTGATCAACTTCATTTTGCTAGAGCTTCATTATAATGATTCCTCCCTATCCTCCTTACTTCAACTAGTTTGAGCTCCTTAAATATATTCTAGGAGAATCTTTACTAGGTTAGAAGGTGAATTCCGAGTGTTGAGATGAAGCTTGGTCATCATAACCACTGACTCTGTAACCTTGAAAAATTTGTGCTATAGCTGCCACATTTTGCTAAATCCTTGAGGTTACCCTAGGATCCTGGAGATAGTTAGCCACCTACCAGCTAGTGCAAGATATGTGTTGCACCCTCTATATAGTGTCAACATACTAAAAGACTAATCATTATATAAAATTATCCCTTTGTGTTGATGTGTATGTCATGTTGGCATGAATCCCTTATATAATGAAAAAGGGGCCTAACATATCCATTTGTTATCACAATCAAAACATAAACCTTTTGTATGATTTTATTCCACTTAAAAAGGTGTCAATCTAGTAGGCTACATAAATGATGATGTTGGTAAGGCACATTTATAGACATTGGTAAAAGGTCTTCATTTGATCAACCCTTGGTGCAAATCTTAATTAACTTGCCTAAACACAAGATCAGGAATTTATGCCAAAAATGAAGTCAAAGAGTCAAATGAGCTAATAAAGTAATTTTTGATCCCATAAATATTCAAAAATATGACTCACATCTCATAAATATTTAAAGTGAGTTGTCATGCCTCACAAATATCATAAACAAAGGTGTCAAGATTTCATGAGTTTCTTTAACCCTCCTATAGTAAGACTGACCTAACCAAGGTTAATTTTGACTCAACATGAGTTAGAATTTAACCTAACCTACCCACAGTTAGAGTTAGTTCTATAAACTATAAATACAATTTCCCACAGCATTAATACATAAGCTTTTGTATGTAAGGTTATTCTACAGGAATACCTTTTTGAAGTCTTTAAGAGTAAAGTTATTATACCAAAATTGTGCCAAACTTTAACACTAAGCCACAAGTGACATTGGAGAGATGTTACCTCCATGTATAAGCATTGGTAAGAAATTAAAATCATCATAAGTAGAGCACAAACATTCATATGCCAACAAGTAATCACCATGTGTGACAAGGAGGTAAGAATTTGTATTGTCTTCATCTCTTTTTTGTACTTTTGCTTATTGTGTTATGTTCCCCCTTAGTGTTTAGTCAAGATGGTTTAGTCTTAGTGCATTATTGTTATTATGTTTTCTTATTTTGATATAACAAGAGACTAATCTACATGTTTGTTTCCTCTCAAAAATGCTAAGCTACATAAATGGCATACCCAATGGAACCCGTACCCCACACAGTTCTTCCTATGGCATTTTAAGACCTCTTTCTAACATTTTTCATGTCAAAATATTAATTTACTGACCAAAAAAGTGAAAATTTTAAGCTCACAGATGTGACATAGGAAATGTGCTTTTATTCTATGTATTTGCATTATTTCAACTCCTAGTTGCATTATTTCAACTCCCAATTACATTATTATAAAGTCAATTGCATTATTAAAAATTTAGTTGTATTATTACAAAGTTAGTTATATTATTAAAAAGTTAGTTACATTATTTCAATTCCCTAGTTATGTTATTACAAAGTCAGTTGAATTATTGAAAATTTAGTTGTGTTATTGCAACTCCTTAGTTGCATTATTGCAAAGTCAATTGTAGTTTTGCATTCCTAGTTACATTATTGCATTTCTAGTTGTAGTTTTTCATTCCCAATTGTGGTTTTGAAATTTTTGTTACAGTTTTGCATTTCAAATTATAGTTTTGTGTTTCTAGTTTTGGTTTTGTGTTTCTCGTTATGTTATTTCACTATATAGTTGTGGTTTTGCACTAACAATTTGATTTGTAGGCAGTTGAGATTTTGCACTAACTAGTTGTGGTTTTTATAGGAAAGTGGTAGTTTTGCTCTATATATCTATGGTATTGAACTATGTGAAAAACATAAGAAACTTGAGAGCTAAATTTCAAAAGTCATTTTCTCATTTTCTTTTAGATTCTAAGCACAAGGACCCCCTAACACTTTTGTAGGACCCAAAGACCAAGGAAAGACCTTTTAACACTCTAAGATTCAAATCACATTTATATTTGGTGTTTAAAAATAATTTACTTAATTTTTTTTCATTTTTCAAGTTTCAAAACTTAAACAAAGCCAAGGGGATAAACTTCACATCATATTTCACTTGATTCTCTAAAAATGAACTCAAACTCTAGTTAAGTTCTCATAAGATCTTTTGATTTTTTATTATTGTTGTGTGTTTGGTTTGCAAATGATGTATAACATGTATACTCTCCCCCATCCCCTTTAGGGAACTTAGGTGATAAAAAACACTTCACTTATTGATATTATTGTTTTATCCAAAACATGGAAGGAAAGTTGATAAGGCACTACCCAAATTCTGAGTGATTTGAGTGATCAACAAAATGACCCTAAAGTCCTACAATTTTTATTTCTTGTATCTTGGCTTTTGGGAGGGAGTTCATAGCCTCCCCATGGGTTCTCTAGGGAAGTACTAACTTGAAAATTCATCTCCTGACATCATTTCAACCCAACTCTATGATAGGGGTATATAAATTGAGGTCAACTTTCTAGGACACTTGTTTGAGTAGTTAAATAAGCTCTATTAGTAAGAGACTACCTCAAAACATAGGTTTAAATCAAACATTGCACTACACTAAGTAATTGACAGATGTAGTGGTTGTAAAAATAATAATACCTTTTCATAACAAGCATATCCAAATGATGTGTTGTGACCTAGTGTTAACCACACATATGGGACCATTTAGATTGTACAAAATTTGATAGTTTTTAGACAGCCCCATTTACTGTAGAAATATTATCAATGTAGGGTGACTAGCCCAAATTTCTATTCCATTGTGAAAATTCTTGAGAAAATAAGGGGCTTAAAAAACTTACTTTTCATGTGCATTTAAATTTTTAGATTAAACAATTATTTCCTTTCACGGAGTATATAGATGTAATTTGACAGTATGTATCCACCTTGTCAATTTTTAGGATTAAGATGATACAGTTAGGTGTTTTTGAGTCTTTTCTTTTTCACTTATATTGTTTTGAGTCAAAACTATTTTGTTTATCAATAACATGTCAAAAAAAGTCCAAAAACATTAGCATTATCTTGTCCACCCCTTTGGCCTAAGAAGTGTTACTTTATCCATTTGTGTTGCACTTTGTGCCTTGGAACTTTGTTCAAAAATAATTTGTGTGTCTCTTGTTTACAAATGGCATCATTAATTTGGCCATTTCATTTTAAAAAATTTACTTTGGATATTATAGTCCAAAATATTTTACCATGTCATTACGCTATTGGTTTTGTTTACATCTCTTGTCACTTTTGAAACCAAGTTTTGAACCTTTTTTATACATCTTTGATTTCAAATGTGAAGTTATGATACCCATTTAGGTCTAGCCTTTTGCCTTAGAAAATTTAACTCTTTTTTACATTAAATCTGAATCTCAACCTTAAGAAGTAAAAATACTATACTAATTAGTTTCATACTAAATCCTCATCTAATTTGGGCTTAGGTTGTATACCTTTTGTGTTTGGATTGTGTTACTTAGGTTGGTTCATATTTGATCTAAAAACCCCTTGCCTATACCTAGCACTTTCTATTTAATTTATGCCTTGTTTAGAGCATCCTTTTAAGCCACATTGTTGCCATATTTTTTGTTTGAAGTTGTTGTGCTAATCTTTTGAGTACCTAGTCCTTTTGTTCTAATATTTTTCATGAGTCAAACTTTGAGTCTTAAAGTAATCCAATTACCAAGTGTCATCTGAGCCAATTACCCTAATTTAATTTGATTTTCAGTTCTGTTTCAAGTTTTGTGTTTTCGAATCTAGCCTCATTTTAGTATGGTTATAACCATCTTTAGGTAAATAGTTTCTATCTATTAACCCTAGTTTGTAATTGTTCTACTTTTTTATACCCTCTTGTGACTACTTATAACTGTATGTAGGCAAATTAGTACTCTATCCATAAACAAGTTTGAACCTTTGTGTTATTTTTGGTGTTGATTATAACTACCTTTAAGAAAATTAGTATCATTTTTTAAGACCAATTTCACTTTCTATTTATCCTACCCTTGCCTAGTTTAGTTGTTTTTCCCTTTGTGTATCTTTTATAGAGCCAAAGGCCCTTTTTTAGATCTCAGTGGTTCATTACCTTGAGAACCTTTGTTTGTCATGTAACCTATCCATGGATCTAAACTTGCCTTTCTACACATGTAGTAGGACCATGCATAATCTTGGTTATGGGAAATTTGTGACTAGTGACCCTTTTATTCAAGAGTTGTATGATGATGCCACTTATGAGATGGATCCTTATCCATATTATAACATTCCATACATTGAAAAAATTCATGACCCTTTAGCATAATATTTGTTAATTATGCCTCCTTATCTAGTCCAAGATCAAGAGCAAATGTAATAATGCTTTTCTCAAATGATGCCTAACCTTGAACAAAAAAAAAACAAGATCCCTATTATGCTACAACACTCACACAAACCAACTATGATCCATACTTGTTTGAACATCATTTGTTGGAACATAAAGACAAAGTACTAGTTAGAGCTATTGAAGTAGGTGAAAATTTTCTATCAGACTTATCACAAGAAGTCTGATTATTTTAGTTAGGACTCCTAGTAATGTGCTACAAATTTAACCATTTGAACAAAAATCTACATATTGTTACCAGTATTTGGTCTAAATGTCATAACAAGACCAAAATGTGCTTATAAAAGGAAAGGGTATTATGGAATAACAAATGGAATAGGTATAACAAACGTACTAAAACTATCTCACCCTAGCTTTTAACCTTAATGTAAGGTCTATTTATAACATGATTCTCATTGAGATAGTTTCATTAATAGGGAAAAAAATAGATGCCTCAGGCTACACAAGTCAAAATGTAGACCCGTTTATCCAAATCACATTGGTTGGTGTTATGCATAATGTTTACATTTTAACAGAAGATAATATTGCTCAAACATAAGATACCACCCAAAATGTTAGTGATAGCATGCAAGTTCAATCCAATATAAACCAAAGTGGGTCTAATTTACCACCAAAAAATACCCAACAGGTTCCTCCAAACAACATCATGAGTGGATTGTAACAATAGGGATTAGGTATGCCTATTTCCAAAAATCAATAAGCAACCTTCACTTCCCAACTAGTTGGTTACTTGAATGTGCAACAGGGGGAAACAAGCCAATAATATATCAAATTAACACCACAACAAGTGTAAAACACTATGCCACTTTCACAGGTGATAATTAATATTCTTCCCTAATAAGCATAGCCTAATGTACCTTCTCAATTGCAAATGTTCTTGAACCAATAATATATTCTTATTGGTAAGAATGTTCTATTTAGTCAATAATAACAATTACTAAATCAATAGATACCAAACCCCCAATTGTTTCCAAACTAACAATAAGTTTCATCCCAACCATAAATGCCAAATACATAATAAGTGTCATTTCAATAAGTATCAATTTAACACCAAGTGTTTATCAAATAACAAGGTTCTTATACATAATAGGTACTAGGTGATTATAAATAATTGCATTTCACCCAATTGGTATCAAACATGAAACAAGGATCCAACTACCAACACCTTCAACAATAGGGATCTAGTCAACAACAAGTTCCCTAAATTCAATTAGGTTCAACAAGTAGACAAGTTCTCTCCCAAAACCAACACATTCTACAGAGCCAAATACCTTAACCACAACCACAGTTCACTAACCAAGGTTATGTATCCAACCCAAACCAAAATGTGCTTCATCAATAGTGTATTTTGTACCCAAAATATAACCCTAATACATAGATACATATACCTAGGCATCTAGCCAATTCAACTAATATCCCATAGTATACCTACCCTGATCAAAGTAATCCTTATTTGACTGCATAACCTCAACAATAAGACACTCTTAATTTCCTAGCCCAAGAGTTGTAATAGATGAAGGATGCAATTCAAGAAATATAGTTTGAAAAACAAACAAATAAATTCAAACTAGAGGAGATATGCTCTTATCCATTCAATATGGAATATTTAAAAATACCATTTCCACCAAGTTATGAGCCACCTAAATTTGATAAATAAAAAGGAAAAGGAGACCCTAAGGCACATCTAACCAATTTATTTATCACTTTCTAGCTAGTGGTTTATAGAGATATATATCTACTTCTACTCTTTCCAAGGAGTCTATCCGAACAAGTGTAACATCCCCACTCAAATTTACTAGAATATCATAATTTTTTTAAATTTAATTCTAGTATTCATCATTAGACATCACCATGAGAATATAATTAGTGATCCAAATTTAACACACTAAGTATGTTAACCATAAATAGGCATGTAAAAATTAATCTAGTTACTGATCATGATGATTACAAATAAGTAAACTAAATGCAAAGCTATATACATTCCAAAGAGGTAATTACACAATTTTAGCCACTGCTGATGTAATACTACAACCATTGTTGTCAATGTATAGATGAATAAATATTACATTTTCATCAAGAATAATGTCACCAAAATAAATATAATATAAGAAACAAGGATTTATATAGCATGATAATAACAAACTCTAGTATATATGGTAATCTTAAGTGTAGTCTCCAATGAAGTACTATTGTGGGGATGGAGAGCATCATTCAAGTGCTTTTACACATAAACCATAGACCATCGATCCCCCACAATCCTCCAACTAAGGAATGGCCCTACCTTCACGTATGGGTAGATAGTGATGGTGCGAGAATTTAGAGAGACAAGATAGTACCCATGTGTTCTAAGATATCTAATACATGATGTGTATCATCAATAAACTATGTTCTAACATGATATCGCACAAACATATAAATCATACATATGAAATGACAATGTTTAAATAAAGATTACTTTGGATAAAGTTTTCAAATAGTTAATGATATCAAGGATCAATCAAATTAATAGTTAATGGTATAATATTTAAACTACCTTGGGGTGACCCCACATACCTAATTCATGTTTCAACACCAATAACTAGTGATTATGATGTTGGTAGCAATGTAGGGTTTGATTATAGAATCTATGATGACATTGTAATTAAAAACTTATTAACCCCCATACCATCTACAACATTAACCCCATTTATTAACCTTCAAACCTAACCTTTTACCATTCCCAATTGATAGAACAAAACTAGTAAGAGTCAACAGTACCATTAGATGAGTTTGAAAATGATGAGGCTATAAGAATTTTTAGGACTCAGGAGTCATATACCCCTTAGAGACCACAATCATCTCTTTGATATTAGATTGGATCTTGATGCCTACTTCAGAGTGTAGGTTAACTTTCATATCCAAAAATAAATAAATCAAACATTGAGGTCTGAAAGTGAAAACCTCTTTGGGGCACTTTCTGACCAAGGAAAAAGTAAAGAAAAAGGCTAGTATTTTGGTGAAAATTGGTTTGTGATTCCATTCAATGGGGGTGTTCACTCCTCTTCATATGAAGCATAGGATACCTTTATCCCATATCCTAATTATGAATCAGATACTAACATCAAAAAATAATGAGTTTTTACATAGATTATTCAAGAGTGCCTTGAGGTATTTATATCATGGATGATGCCACCATTAGGAGATTCTAATTCATCCTACTTAGGAGTATTAGAAGAGACAGACCATCTAGAGGACTTTATTTTTGACAATAAATTCAACTCCTTGCCAACTACTATAGATGATGATTCTGCACTTCTATTGGAGGATAATTCACAGGTGAATATTAGTACTCCAAAGGACCCAAAATGGATTAAACTAGGCACATCCCTCATTGAAGATAAATGTGAATTTTTTACAACTCTATTGAGATAATTCATTGACATATTTACATGGGATTACTTAGACATGTCAGGTTTGGACTCCACCTTGGTTGTATAGGAATGGGCCTATCCATACCCTAGATAGATAGGTCCATCTCACTCTCAATATCCTAAGGCCCTATCTCCCCATCTTGTTGTACATATTAATGCCAACCCTATTAAGCAAAATTTACATAATATGCATCCTTGTATTACTTTGTTAGTAAAGAAAGAGTTAGAAAAACTCTTAAATGCAAAATGCATCAAGCCAATTGAATATTCAAAGTGGATTTCAAACATCGTGCTAGTAAGTAAAAATCTATAAGGGATCTTAATTCACACTGATTTCAAAGACATCAATAAAGTTTACTCAAAATATGACTTTCCTCTTCCTAATATTGACATGATAGTCGACTCAATGGCTAGATATGAAATGCTCTCACTAATGGATGGATTTTTAGGGTATAATCAAATTAGGATAGTGTCAAAAGATCAACATAATATGAAATCCACCACTTTGTGGGAAATGTTTTGTTATTGGGAAATTTTTTTTATTAGGTAATGTCATTTGGGATTAAGAATGATGGAGCCACTTACCAAATAGCTATGATAGTGAGTTTTCATGACATGATACACAAAATTATTGAGGACTATGTCGATGATATTTTGGATAAATCAAAGAACTGTGTTGATCACCCAACCATGCTATGAAGAATATTTGAGAGACTTCATGAGTACAATGTTAGGTTTAATCTAAATAAATGTCTATTTGGCATCACTTCTAGTGAACTATTAGGTTTTATTATCTCTCGTAGGGGTATTTAAGTTGACCCAGCCAAAGTCCACACAATTACATAAATGCCACCACTGTGTACATTGAAATAACTCTACATTTTGTAGGGAAAGATTTAATCTATCAGGCGATTCATCTTATAATTAGCTAAAAAATGCCATCCATTTATTCACTTGCTAAAGAAAGGTGTTAAATTCTCCTCGAATGAAGAGTGTCAAAAATAATTTGATCAACTCAAAGAATATCTTGCCAACCCACTTATTTTGTTGACACCAACACCAAACAAGCCATTACTTCTTTACCTATCAGTAATTGAGAATGACCTGGGGGAACTTTTAGCATATCATGATGAATAAGGAAAGGAGCATGACATGTATTACCTAAGATAAAATTTGGTCACATATGAACATAACTATACATCAATTAAAAAATCTTGTTTATTAATGGTGTTTGACACCCAAAAATTGTGTCATTATATGCTAAACAACAAGACCATTTTTATTGCCAAAGTAAATCCACTCAAGTATTTACTTTCCAAATCAGATTTATAGGGTCGTATGGAAAAATGGATAATGTTATTAAGAAATTTTGAAATTACATATGTTAATGAAAAATCCATTAAGGGGCAAGTACTCATAGATCAGCTTGCTGAAGCTCCTCTTCAAGATACCAACCTCTTACATTCAGATTTCTAGATGAGGCCATCATGACCACTGTAGAAGTAGATGCAACTCCTAAGGCCAAATAATGGAAGATTTACTTTGATGGATCCTTCCTGACACACGGATTAAGGGCCAGGATATTGTTTATTATGACACAAGGGGATCTTATTCCCAAGTCTTTTCATACCAGATTTCCCTGTACTCATAACATGATCGAGTATGAAGCATTCATTACAAGGCTTCATCATGTTAGGAATAAACCCATAAATTGATGTGGAACAATTTTATAGAATCACAATAATAATAATATATATAAATAGAGATGCCATATGAATAGAAATAAACATGAAAAATAAGAAGACTATATGTAATGTGGTTCACCCAATGTGGGTTATATCCACGAAGAAACACTTGCTCAGATTTATTTCAAGTGATGAGAGTACAAACCACTCTTATATTAGTCTTCTCATAATTAAAATATAAAAATATTATTTGGAGTTGTGCTTAACAAACCCTCTTGAATTTGCACCTAAATTCACATACTCTATTCTTCCTTCTCAAACCCTTGTTCTCATAATGTATTACCTATGAAATATTTATCTATACATAGTACATCAACAAAGAGGTATTACCAAATAATGGGTACCAAAACCATG
Source organism: Torreya grandis (assembly GCA_037957365.1). Lineage (NCBI taxonomy): Eukaryota > Viridiplantae > Streptophyta > Pinopsida > Cupressales > Taxaceae > Torreya > Torreya grandis. The sequence goes on from JARHVA010000320.1 coordinate 2,747,660, forward strand.
GGCCAAGTTAACCCAAAAAATGATTTCTCATTAAAGGGGGTCCATAAATTTTTTTGAGGCCTACCACCCCCAAACCTCAATGAGAATACATATGGAGTGTATAATACATTTTAAATGTCTAGTATTTGAAATATACTATAATTTAGAAATAGGCTCCACAACCTAATAATCTCCCACTTGGGGACTAATTTCCTTTGATCAAGATTCTCAAACCTTCACTATCAACTATTAAGGCCAACTGAAACTAAACATAGCTTTAGTTTCTCCCTTGTGACCACCTTGGTCATCATATCTGTAGGATTCTAACTAGTATGAATCTTCTCTAGCTTTGAATTTTCTTCCTCCAAAGTTATCCTGATGAAATGGTACCTCAATTATATATGCTTCATCCTAGAGTGGAAAGCAGAGTTATTTGCTAGATGTACAACACTCTCACTATCACTATATAGCTTCCCTTTCTCTTTATTATGCCCCAAATATTCAAGAAACTACTATAACCAAATCATTTCTTTGCTTGTCTCTGTGGTAGCAACATACTCAACTTCCATGGTTGACAAAGCCACAAGTTTCTATAGTCATGAAATTTAACTCACCATTGTGTCACCTAAAATAAATACATATCCTATTGTACTCCTCTTACTGTCTAAATCTCCAGCCATGTCCAAATCTACATAACCATGCAAAGTGGTGTCCACTCCACCATAGCTTAAAACTATCCCCATTATCCCTCTTAAATACCAAAGGATTCACTTTACTACCTTCCAGTGTTCTCTACCTGGATCACTCATGTACCTACTTATTGCTCCCACTACATGGGCAATATCTTGCCTAGTACACACCATGGCAAACATCAAGCTACCAATAGCTAATGAGTAAGGTACATGTGACATCTGGACTCTCTCTTCCTCTATCTTGGGACACTACTCCTTTGACAACTTAAATTGACCTACCAAAGGAGTCCCAAATGGTTTGGCATCCTCCATACTAAACCTCTCGAAGACATTTTTGATGTACTCTTCCTGGGATAAATTCAAATTTCATTCCTTCCTATCTTTAGTTATCGTCATACCAAGGATTTATTTTTCTACTCCTAAATCCTTCATAGAAAAGGAATTACTAAGTTGTTCCTTAAGTACCTTTATTTCCTACATGTTCTTACCTGCAACCAACATTTCATCCACATATAGACAAAGGACAATGTAATCACCATCATCAAATTTCTTGATATATATGCAATGGTTTGAATGACACCTAGAGTAACCCCGCTCCATCATAAAACTATCAACTTTCATGTGCCACTATCATGGAGCTTGTTTCAGGACATACAAGCTCTTCTTCAATTTGCACACCATGTTTTTCTTACCTGTGACCTCATATCCCTATGGCTCTTTTATATACAAATCTTCCTCTAAATCACTATGAAGGAACATAGTCTTCACATCCAACTAATCTAAGTGCAAGTCTTCCATTGCCACTATCCCAAGAATAGTCCTAATAGAAGTCATCTTTACCACTAGGGAAAAAATCTCATTGAAATCAATTCCCTTCTTCTGTACAAACCCCTTTACCACCAATCAGGCCTTGTACCTTTTCTTTCCTCCATCATCTTCTTTAAATCTATACACACACTTTTTATATAATAATCTCTTACCTTTAGGTGGGTTTACCAAATCCCAAGTCTGATTTTCCATGAGAGACTAATGTTCCTCATCCATAGCTTGCTTCCACTTCTTTTTGACATCTACCTCCATTGATTATTCAAAGCACTTTGGCTATCCATTGTTAGTGAGTAATAAATAATTAAGGGATGGAGAAAAATGTTGAGGTTCCCTTCTTACACTAGAAGACCTTCTCACCATAGGAGTTTGGGGTTCTTATGGAGTAGGTGCTTAAATTAGTTGTTTAGACACTTTATCATCTATAATACCCTTCAGTACTGTGTACTCTTTTTTGAAATCCTCTTTTTGATCCTAAAACTATTTTTTATACATGAATTTTTCATTAAATACAACATCCCTAGACCTAAAGATTTTATTGTCCTTAAGACTCCAAATATAGAAACCAAAGTCATCCTCACCATAACAAATAAAGGTGCATTTTTTAGACTTAGCCTCTAACTTGGTCCTATCATCCTTATCAATATGAATAAAGGATTCACAACCAAATATTTTAAGAAATGAATAATCAATCTTCTTACTAGACCAAGCTTCCTTAGGTATGCCTCCATCCAAAGTAGATGAAGGACCTCTATTTATTAGATATACAGTCGTGTTTACTACTTTTACGCAAAACTGGAGAGGTAGTCCTGCATGCAACCTCATGCTCCTAGCATGCTCCTTGATAGTCCTGTTCATCCTTTTTGACACTCCATTATGCTATGGATTTCATGGAACCATCTTCTATTTATGAATTCCATTCCTTGAATAATAATTAAATAATGCATTGTTGTAATATTCCCCACCATTATCTGACCTGAGACATTTTAACTTGAGACCTATTTAATTTTCAACCAAGGTTTTCCACCTTTTAAACATATCAAACACATCATATTTTCTCCTAATGCCATACACCCAAACATTCCTAGTTACATCATCAATAAAAGTGATATAATAAGATGACCCACCAATAGAAGATCCCTGAGTTGACCCTAATACATCTAAATGAACTAGCTCTAATTTATTCTCCCTCCTCATAGGTCTAACCTTGAGAAACTCTACCCTTTTTTATTTTCCATACACATAGTATTCACATAAATCTAAATTAGATCCTTTTAATCTAGGCAACCGATCCTTCAAAATTTGCATACCCTTTTGGTTCATGTGATTGAGCCTATTGTGCCAAAAAGTTGCATTTGCATCTGCAACAACTAAATTACAATTATCAATACTTCTTGATAAATACAGGGTACCAACCTTCTTACCTCTTGCTACCACAAGATCACCCTTGGTCATCTTACAATAATCTATTGTAAATGTCACCATATAATCTTCACTACCTAGCTTGCAGATACCAAATTCCATCTCAACTTAGGCATGTGCCTGACATCCTTCAATAGCCAAGTGTTCCCATTCTACATCTTGATCTGAACACTCCCTTTTCCTACTATTCTATAAGGCTCATCATCACCAAGGTAAACATGTCCAAAATCCCTTTGAACATAATTAATAAAATAATGCCTATATTGTGTAACATGAAAAGAAGCCCCTAAATCTAAAACCCAAGACTCAGAAATATTGTCAATGGAGAGAATTAATGTATCCTAAAAAAAATTACCTATTACCACATTCACCTCCTTGGTGTCTTCCTAATTTTTATTATTATTTTGAAGAGACCAAAAATCCTTCTTTACATGCTTAATCTTTCCACAGTGCCAGCATACCATCATGGCCCTTGATTTTGACCTTACAAAACCATTTGATTTTCCACGCTTTCCTTTTCCTCTAAACTTTTATCTCCATCTAATCTCCATCACCAAAGCATCACCTGAAGTAGAAGTCTCCCCAAATATTGTCCATCACATTTTCTCACTAAGGATTACTCTTATGACATCCTCAAACTTCAACTTTCAATTATTAGAGACCAAGTTACTCACAACCATTACTAGGCTATTCCAACTCTCTGGTAAGGAACACAGAATAATCAAATCCCTAACTTCATCATCACAATATATTTTTATAGAATTCAACATACTCACAACCATATTGAATTCATTTAGATGATCAACAACTGAACCATTTTCAAACATCTTCATATTAAATAACTTTTTCATTAAAAATATTTTATTAAAAGTAGAGTGTTTCTCATATAACTTCCCTAATGCATTCATGAGACCTTCTATGGTCTTCTCCTATGATATATTAAACATGACCAAAGATGCAAGGCATAACATAATGGCCCCAAGTGCTTTCTTGTCAAGCAACTCCCAAGCCTCATCTATCATATTCACTGGTTGTTTTACTTTTTCTCCCAATAGATCATGAAGATCCTTTTGATAGAGATAATCCTCCATTTGCATCTTCCAAGGACCAAAGTTATATCCATTGAAATTTTCATCTTTTGATCTATGATCATCATCTATAGATCCCACTTGAACTAATAACCCTTCTTAAAATTCAGCACTTCAGCAAATACAACCTAAAGCTCTGATACTAGTTGTTAGGAATAAACCTAAAAATTGATGCAAAATAATTTCATAGAATAACAATAATAATAGATATAAATATAAAATCAGAAAGAATAGAAATAAACATGCAAAATAAGAAGACCAAATTTAATGTGGTTCACCTAATGTGGGCTACATCCACCAAGAAACACTTGCTCATATTTTATTACAATCCATGAGAGTACAAACCACTCTCACATCAGTCTTCTCACAATGACAATGAATAAATATTATTTGGAGTTATACTCAACAAACCCTCCTAAATTTACACCTAAATTCACCCACTCTGTTCTTCCTTCTCAAACCCTTGTTCTCATAATGTATTACCTATGAAATATCTATCTATACATAAGACATCAATAAAGTGGTATTACAAAACAATGGGTATCAAAACCATGGGCCAAGTTAACCCAAAAAATGATTTCCCATTAAAGGGGGTCCAAAAAATGATTTTTGAACCTCGATGAGAATACATATAGAGTGTATAGTACATTTTAAATTTACAATATTTGAAATACATTATAATTTAAAAATAGGCTCCACAAGATAACACATTAAGCAATACAAAGGAACATTCAACATTTACTGGTAAATGGTGATTCTTAGTTAATCATCAATTAGACCACATATCAGTATCAAACCAAGGATGAGAAGTTGGTACCCTATAAAGGTATGGTTTATAATCTCAAGTAACATATTGATAACATCCACTTAAAAAGAATACCTCAGGCAAATAATATAATATTAGATGTTATGACCACTACTAGTTCCATGATTCTAATCACTGATAAAGCTAGGGATTATCAATTTCTTTTTAAGAATATCTTAGCACTGACACATGAAAAATTATCCATCGAGATGGTTTGTGACATTATTGGTCCCACATCTTCCTGGTAATTTTATATATATGCCTATATTCAAGACCGAACTATGCCTCTCGATTTACCACCTAAAAAATAAAAAACCTTCGCCTATAAATCCCCTCACTATACCCTACTTGGACTAACCTTGTATCATATAAGCTATGATGGAACTCTACTTCATTGCTTACCTTCAGAATAATTTGGACTAGCATTGAGGGAAGTCTATGAAGGAATGTGTGGATCCCACATAAGCAGGGCAATCTCAACCAAAAAGTTACTGCATACTAGTTATTACTAGCCAATGCTGAAAGTAGACATAGTTATATATGTAAATAGGTGTGTCAAGTGTCAAAAGCATGCCAATCTGATTCATTATCCTACCAAGACACTCAAACCATTGATGACATCATGGCCATTCTCAACATGAGGACTTGATCTTACAAGGAAGATCAATCCAACCTCTTCCAAATGGCCATAAACATGTCTTGACTACTACCGAATACTTCACTAAGTGGGTAGAAGACATTCCCCTCACTTACATCATGAGTAAGTAGATATCCAAGTTAATATTCAACCATCTCATTTTCAATTATGGCATCCACTCTGACATTACATCTAATAATGGTGGATTATTCAAGAATAAAGATGTGAAATCACTTTGTTCTCAAGACCACATCAAATAACATTTCTCTAACACCTACTATTTTTAAGGCAATGGCTAAGCTAAGGCTTTTAATAAAAATATTTTTAATATTTTGAATAATATTATCAATGATGTTGGTCATAATTATCACTTGTAGCTATTTAGCACCGTCTAGGCATATTATACCACATTCTATACTCCAACAAGAGCTACACCTTATTTACTTATTTATAGAACTAAAGCCATTCTTCTTGTTGACCATTTTTGCCCAACAGGCCAAAATCGGTCCCCTTCTTCCCTTGCTATTTGAAGCTAGTCATTTTTGGGTTGCGCGGTTCAGTGGATTTTGGTTCAAATGGCTTCAGGTTCAACGCGTCAGTTTAATCACTTGGTTTATCGCTTGGTTCAACACTTCAACTTGGTTCAACACATTGGTTTAGCACTTGGTTCAATCAGCCTTAGTTTAATCATCTTGAGTTCAATTGGTGAGTTCATCATTTGGTTCAACCACTAGGCTCATCGGCCTTGGTTCAATCGGCTTAGTTCAAACAATCGGCTCATCGGCAAGTTCATCGGCGTGCAGTGTTGAACCATTGAACCAGTTTAACGAACTAGTTCAACACGTTGGTTCAATGTATTGGTTCAATCTTTCAATTCAATGCTAGGTTCAATAGTTGGTTCAAGCAGGAAAAGTTCAAAGTAAACGGTTCAAAGGGCTCAGCGCACGATGTTGAACCGTTGAACCATTTTTGGTTCAATGGCTTGGTTCAAGGGGGGTTCCCAAAGCCAAAGGGCAAGTTCACTTGTGGAGGGTAGCTCTGAGTCAAAAAAGCCCTTGCAGAGGGAAAGGAGCATTTCAAAGGCAGCCAAAGGGTAAGTTTTTAGAATTTTTCTTGAGGCCAAATTCTTTTAGACTTTTTGTCCGGAGGAATTCCTTCGAACAAAAAGTTTGAAGGAATTCAGAGGAAGGGCACCAGCATAAAGAAAAGCAAAAGAGCATGAAAGAAAAGGACAAGGGACTAAGATGATTCTCGCAGACTTTTTGTCCATGAGAAAATTATTCGCAAAAAATGTTTGCAAGAAAAAAGCCCACAAAAAAGGCTCGATGAATTTTGCCAAGGATGGTGACATACTAAAAACTATCAAAATTAAGCACGCAAACTAGCCATTGGGTTTTCAAGTGATGATAGGTGTGCAAATGTCAAATTTTACACCAGGAAAGCCAGAGTGTGGAAGGCACCAAGTGGCAACTGTAGAAGACTTTAACAAGCTTTTTAGGAGCAACAGAACGTGTCACGTGTCCCCTGCAAGGCTTGATAGAAGCTGAAAAGTGTCAACATCTATGGGTTTCTCCTTTTAATTCATTATTCAAAGAGAAGACTGTGGTAAGCCTGAATGAGTTGCTAAATGCAGTGGAAGCTGCCAAGTGTTAGCATTTGCAAGAACTAAAAAAGGGTCCCTAAGGTTTTTTTAAAGGTAGCTAAAGGTTCTGCAGAAGCAACCACGTGTCACCTTTCACAAAAATAACAAAAAATACTTCCAAAGCCTCTAAGTTAAGCATAAAGAATAGGTGGAAGCGGCCACATGTCAACTTCCACCTGACTCTCAAAGGACCCTCTGAGATAAGCGGATGCTACCACGTCCCATTATCAGCTTGGCAGAAGCTGTTACATGTTAACGTTCACATTTCAAAGTGTCTTCTAAGTGCCTAAGCACTAGACTACAACACATGTCAAAAGTAGATGCACTCTTACCTAAGAGCCAAAGGAGTAGCAGAAAGAGCCAGAGGAGGAAAAATGGCAAAGCACAGAAGTAGATGAAGTGATCCAAGTGGCGCAGGAAAGTGTCCATTCAAGGAGTTATTCCAGTGGTTGACACAGTACCTACCATGTGATTATAAAGAGGTGAAAACAATGAACTATGTGACCTATTTTTCTTCATTTTGCATTAATAAATAGACAAACAGGGTGGCTCATAATTTCAAATCCTGACAGGGGCCGACACAGCATTATCTTTGAGCGGCTTCCTCTTCCCAATGCTCAGAAGGCACATGGGACACTTGTAAAAGGGTGCCAAAATGAACCTTTTTCTTCCTCTATAAATTGTAAACTTCTCATTCTGAGAAGGATCCATTCTCATCCTTAAGGCAAAACTCTACCCAAAAATCTCTTGGGCTTGTAAGGCAAAGCTACCAAATTTTTACCTTGAATCAGGACTTAGCATTTTTACCTCCATCTGGACTTGCACTTTAAAGTATATGTCTATTTCTCCTTTGTGTTAAGACATTGTCTTTCATGCTTTCACAGATAGATCACAACATGTCTAATGCATTATGAAGTCTTCTTTCTACAGGTTTGCCAAAACTGTCTACAAAAGGAATATAGGTGCCTGTGAATAGGCTGTCAAAGTGTGTCTAAGAACACCTTTTCTAGTTCCTTCCTCCCTGTACTTCCACAGACCCCTGACTGACTATTGTAGAAGAACTTCCCACTTCAGATGAAGTGTATAGGTGCTTCTTTTTGGTGAAAAGTGTATGTTCGGGCTGGGTGGGTCACATTTTCTGGTGTATCATCTTTTCATTTTTTAGACTTAGGTTCTATTTTCAGCATCTCTCTCTCCCTTTTCATCCCCCCCCTTTTTTCATTTTAGTTGTTAGCATTAGGAGAAATTAGGGCCTAAAAGATACATCAGAGGGAGCTAGCCCTTATCTAGAGACTCTCCCCTCTAGCTTTGTCAGTCCCACAGGCGAGAGGGGAGTTTCCATTGTTACATGTGGAAAGGTAGGAGCTCAGCCTCCTACCCCAGGTGCAATCCACTACATCAATAGTTTTTTGCATGCCCAATGGGACCAACTAGGATAAGTTTTATCCAAAGAGTTAAATAATTTTTGGTGTGTTCTTCAACCAACTAGCCTTTGGAGGCTTTGCATCAACACCAATGGTGACTCTAAGTTGAATCAGCTGGTTAAGCAGCCTGGTGCCATCAGAAAACACTTTTGTATGTATAATTCTTTTGCACAAAATCATGGACCTTGTATTCCTTCATATGACTATGATCAAACTCAAGATATTTAGAGAATCACCTCAAGAAGCTCTCTTAGTTGCCTTACAACGATAAGGGAAGTGGCCCTAGAGATTGATAGACTAGAGGAGCGGTATGGATATCAGTAGGAGCTGATGTATAGAGAGGAGTGTTTATTTAGGCAAGCTCAAGCCTTGCAATCCATGGAGGAGGAGGTAGAAAAATGGAGAAATCCATTTATTCAAGGCATTCTACCTTATGTGCCCCCTCCTATTCTGAAGAAAGCCCCCTCTTGTGCAATAAATCCTTTTTATCAAATAGCACTTGCTCAATCTAGCTCATCTGATGCATCTACTCTCAATCCCATGCACCTGGCTTTCCAACATCAAAGGGCATCAGAGCAATCCCCCATGGAGATCAATCTTCTCAATTCCTTATATTGTGAATCTTTCAATGGGGGAAATAACACGAGCCAACACATCCCTCTTCTAGAGACTCTTCTAGTGCATCAACAGTCTCTTCCTAGCATTCCTCAACCTCCCCAAGTCCTTCAACATGATGTGTAGATTCCAAGTTGGAGGAAGGAATGCCAGGAACCAACCTAGAGCCTTGAAGAGGATGATGCTAGTGACCTCTAAGAAATACTCTTTCAGGATAATCTAGCTAAGCAAATTAAAGTTTTAGAGGCTAGGATGAGTTTGCTTTGTGAAAGAGAGATAGACCTTCCAGAACTTGTGGAGGAGCCCTAGGACCTTGGAGAAAACAAAGTTGCTACCTATTCACAGGAGCAAAATTCCAATTTTGAGATCCTGAACTGGGGAAAAATAGTAGAATCATGGGGTAGGAAGGAGGAGAAGAAAGGTTTTTCTCAAAACCTTGAAGAAGATGAGGCTGCCCCTGCTCATGATGATGTTGATGACCTCCAAAAAAGGTTCTTCCAAGAGTATATGGCCAGGAGAATTGTAGAGTTGGAATCCAAAGAGAGATTCTTCAGCCAACATGTGATGGACAGTTCAGACCCAATGGCACATTCTATGTCTGAACACACCCCATCTACACAATTCCAAGAGAGCTATCAGGACATACCTGATATAGATGAAGTGCTAACCAAGTGGAAGGAGGAGAATCATTTGATTCTAGCTCAAGGAATGCCTCCTCTTCCACATGGTTTTTCCACTTCACCCCTTCTCAAGGAGGAACATGTTCTACAGGAGCTGGGTGAGGAGTAGAGGATCCAATCTGTAGTTTCCCAAGAGGCTATCATGAGCAACAATGAAGAAGAAATCATCATCAATGCTCCTTGTGAAGACCTCATTAGCAATGGAGAAGACGCAGGACATGCATACATGCAGATGTTCCAACAATATGAGGAGGAACTTAAGCATGGTGAGCTCTCTTCCCCTTTGTTTGATGAACTTCCTTGTTGCTTTGATGAGGAGGATGACTACGTTGAGCAGCCTGAGTTAAAGGAAGATCAAGAAGATACCTTTGAACATCTAGAGATCTTGATCTTTGAGGAGGAAAAGGAGAGGTTGGTCTTCCTTGAGGAAAGCCTTAAAGAAGAAAGTTTTGAACAGAGAGGTGACGTTCTATGGGATGAACAATCAGTTTTTGATTCCATTTCAGATATCACCACAGTCACCCTTGTTCAAGAAGGCCAAGAGGGAGTAGAGGATGAGTTTGATAGGGTTTTCAATGAGGTAGAAGGAAACAAGTCAGATCATGATGCACTGCAAGGGAGCTATACACATCAAAGGGCTAACGGTGATAAGCCAGAAGCCACTGGTTTCTTGGTGATATGTACTAGCATGAAGGACCAGCATTCAACAAGCTTCTAGGAACAAAAAAAGTACATATTTTTTGGAAGCATGTTTGAATCTGATCCACTTGGATGCTAGCCAATCCAGGTGACAAGCAAGAGGAGCATGTCACCAACTCTCCTTTTTATTCAGCCACTTGTCTGGCACCATAAGTCTTCTTGCCAAGAAGGGGACTTAAGAAGTTTTCCTTTTGATCCAGGAGGGAGGCAAACATTCTTGGTTAGCTGTATATAGTAGTTTGATTTTAGTTTCTTTTCCTACTTTCCCTAAGTGTAGTTTGCACAAGTAGTGTTTTTAGCCTTGTGTGTGTTTTCCTTTGTGTGTGGGGTAAAAAGTTTCATGTTTGATTCATGGATCTGTCTGGGCTATTGCTAATATTTTCAAGCTTCATCTTGACTTCATGCCCAATGGACTACAAGACAACTAGTCTCTAAGCATAGCAGGCATGCTTCCCCTGGGAGTCACCAATTTGTTGACCATTTTTGCCCAACAGGCCATAATCAGTCCCCTTCTTCCCTTGCTATTCGAAGCCAGTCATTTTTGGGTTGCGTGGTTCAACAGCTTTTGGTTCAAATGGCTTCAGGTTTAATGCATCAGTTTAATCACTTGGTTTAACTCAGTTGGTTCAACACTTCAGCTTGGTTCAACACATTGGTTCAGTGCCTGGTTTAATCAGCCTTAGTTCAATTAGCCTGAGTTCAATCAGTGGGTTCATCATTTGGTTCAACCACTAGGTTCATCGGCCTTGGTTCAATCGGCTTAGTTCAAACAATCAGGTCATCAACAAGTTCATCAGTGTGCAGTGTTGAATCATTGAACCAATTCAATAGACTGGTTCAATGCATTGGTACAATGCATCGGTTCAATCTTTTAGTTCAATGCTAGGTTCAATAGTTGGTTCAAGTGGGAAAAGTTCAAAGCAAACGGTTCAAAGGGCTCGGCATGCGGTGTTGAACCGTTGAACCATTTTTGGTTCAATGGGTTGCTTCAATGGCTTGGTTGAAGGGGGTGTCCCAAATTTGAAGGGCAGGTGCCCTTGTGGAGGGCAGCTCTGAGTCAAAAAATCCCTCACGGAGGGTAAGGAACATTTCAAAGGCAGCCGAAGGGTAAGTTTTTGGAATTTTGCTTGAGGCCAAATTCTTTCAAACTTTTTGTTCAAAGGAATTCCTTCAGACAAAAAGTTTGAAGGAATTTGGAGGAAGGGTGCTAGCATAAATAAAATCCAAAGAGCACGAAATAAAAGGACAAGGGACTGAGATTATTCTCACAGATTTTTTGTCTACAGGAAAATTGTTTGCAGAAAATGTTCACAGGAAAAGCTCATAGAAAAGGCCTGATGAATTTTTCCAAGGATGGTGACGTCTTAAAAACCATCAAAATTAAGTACATGAACTAGCCATTGGGTTTTCAAGCGATGAAAGTTGCACAAATGTCAAATTTTACACTAGGAAATCTAGAGCGCGAAAGGTACCAAGTGGCAACGCAGAAGACTTTGACAAGCTTTTTAGGTGTAGCAGAACGTGCCACATGTCCCCTGCAAGGCTCAGTGGAATCCGATAAGTGTCAACATCTGTGGGTTTCTCCTTTTGCTTTGTTATTCAAAGAGAAGACTATGGTAAGCCCGAATGAGTTGCTAAATGCAGCGAAAGCTGCCAAGTGTCAGTGTTTGCAAGAACCAAAAAAAGGTCCCTAAGGTTTTTTTTAAGGTAGCTAAAGGTTTTACAAAAGCAGCTGCATGTCACCTTCCACATAAATCTAGAAAAATACTTCTAAACCCTCTAAGTTAAGCAAAAATAATAGGTAGAAGCAGCCACGTGTCAACTTCCACCTGACTCTCGAAGGACCCTCTGAGATAAATAGATGCTGCCACATCCCATTATCAGCTCGATGGAAGCCACCACATGTCAACGTCCACATTTCAAAGTGTCTTCTAAGTGCCCAAGTAGTGAACTATGACACATGTCAAAAGTAGATACACTCTCAGCTAATATCCAAAGGAGTAGTAGAAGGAGCTAGAGGAGGCAAAATGGCCAAGTGCAGAAGTAGACGAAGCGATCCAAGTGGTGCAGGAAAGTGTCAATTCAAAGAGTTATTCTAGTGGTTGACACAGTACCTACCATGAAATCATCAAGAGGTGAAAAAAGTGAATGGTGTGACCCATTTTTCTTCATTTTGCATTAATAAATAGACAAATAGGGTGGCTCATAATTTCAAATCCTGACAGGGGCAGACACAGCATAGCTTCGAGCGGCTTCCTCTTCCCAATGCTCAGAAGGCACATGGGTCACTTGTAAAAGGGCACCAAAATGACCTTTTTATTCCTCTATAAATTGTGAACTTCTCATTCTAAGAAGAATCCACTCTCAGCCTTAAGGCAAAACTCTACCCAAAAATCTCTCGGGCTTGTAAGGCAGAGCTGCCAGATTTTTACCTTGAATCAGGACTTAGCATTTTTACCTCCATCCAAACTTGCACTTTAAATTATATGTCTATTTTCTCCTTTGTGTTAAGTCATTGTCTTTCATTCTTTCATAGATCAATCATAGCATATCTAGTGCATTGTGAAGTCTTTTTTATACAAGTCTACCAGAAGTGTCTACAGAAGGAATATAGGTGCCTGTGAATAGGCTGTCAAAGTGTGTCTCAAAACACCTTTGCTAGTTCCTTCCTCCCTGTACTTCCACGGACCCCTGGCTGACTGTTGCAGAAGAACTTCCCACTTCAGATGAAGTGTATAGGCACTTCTTTTTGGTGAAAAGTGTATGTTTGGGCTGGGTGGGTCACATTTTCTAGTGTATCACCTTTTCATTTTTTAGACTTAGGTTCTATTTTCAGCATCTCTCTCTCCCTTTTCATCCCCCCCTTTTTTCATTTTAGTTGTTATCAGTAGGAGAAACCAAGGCCTAAAAGATACATCAGAGGGAGCTAGCCCTTATTTAGAGACTCTCCCCTCCAGCTTCTCTGATCCCACAGGCAAGAGGGGAGTTTCCATTGTTGTGTGTGGAAAGGCAGGAGCTTGGCCTCCTGCCCCAGGTGCAGTCCACTGTGTCAACACTTCCCATTGAGGTTGAGTTTACTTCTCTTCAAATTTTGTTACAACACATCATCAATGATGAAGAATATAGAGTGGCTCACCTATAGGAGCTAGACCTCCTTGATGAAAAATGTTTGGCCACCCTAAATAATCTTCAAGTTTATCATAACTGACTCAAAGGCCAATATGATAATCACATAAATCATCATTAATTTGAGCTTGAAAACTTGGTACTAAAAGAGAATTAGAAAAACGTAAATTCTAAATCCAAGAAAATGGGAAAGTTCCAACCAAAATAGTAGGGCCCTATGTGGTTGTTGTCAACTATGGTTCTAGATCATATAGGATATCTACACCAGAGGGAGATGAACTTGATGAACTAATAAACATAATGCACCTCAAACATTTCATTAACTTTATGAACCCATGAACATAATGCAACACAAACATTTATATGCTTGAGGGATTTAGATTATTGTCTACAAGGATTGTCTAAGTTATGCCACATTATATCTATTCTTTGTACTATACCCCTTGTAATTCTACCATACCCTCAACCTTTCACCTACTATTTATTTTTACCTAACCTTGCCTATCATGTTTGGCCTGGGTTTTAATCCATTTATACTTCAGGCATGTTTAGTGGTTGATGATAGATTCAATTATAGTAGTTGTTTTATAATTACATGTTCAAATGGTAGTATATGAAAGTAGTATAGCAATGGATTTGGTAATTTCATCTTTCATTTGTTGTTACACTTGACTAGTGTCATATATTATAACCGCCTTTGAGCAAATTAGTGTTTTATCTTGTGTTACTAATTATAACTGCCTATAGGTAACTTAGTACCACTGACCCTTTACATTTATTTCCTAATTATAAATTCCTATAGGCAAATTAGGAATAACACCTTTACCATCCATTACCACATCACCTTGCCATAAATATTATCATTTTCCTTTCCATTTTCTTTTTACCTAGAACTTGTTGTTACTTAATTAGATGCATTTTATATAGGTAGAACTATAGTGACTTGAGGTCTTAATGGGACTATGTAGACAACACTTTATTCATGTTGAGGTCAACTTAGTCATACCTTTTGCCATTCTCTCAACATTTTATGAGTTTGGACCATGTTGTATCTCATAATTATTGATCAAGTTAAGATACCAAAAACACCAAAAACATTTTGAAACATTTAACTACTTTGTGTAGGGATAACTATAGTGACTTGAGGTCCTAATGGGACTATTTAGGCAATGCTTAATTCACATTGAGGTCATCTCAGTTATCTATTCATCATGTTTTTTCCATATTAAAAGTAATTTAAGTTTGAATTCTCTCACCATTTTGTGAGTAACCTAAGCCATGATCTCACCATTTTATGAGTTTGACTATTCTGTGTCTCGTAATTCTTGATTGAGTTGAGATGCTTAGAAAATTTCAAAAACATTTGAAATATTTTCAAAAACCCCTAAACATTCGTAAAGATTTATAAATCCTAAAAATCAAAAAATCATGAAATCCATCAAATTTTTTGGGATGGGCCATCTTCTTTGTTTAGTTTATTTCTAGACCACCTTTATATTTTTCCTCCCATTTTTGGGAGAACTACATCAACATGAGGTCCACACAAACTATATAGGCAATACCTAGATACATGGGGTATCTCAGGTTATCTTAGTTGGACCTTCCTTTATTTTTAGACCACTTCTTTACCTTAAGGATCCTTGGACCCCTAACTACTTCATGAGTAACCACTTATCATGTAGTTTCCCCATCCTTCTTAGACTTAAGCTATATGCTTTCACTACTTTATGAGTTGATATTGTGATAGTTATTTATTTGAATTTGATACATAAATGATCACTCAAATTCATCTTATACTCTCACTATTTTATGATTACTCTCTATTTCTACACTCTCATTATTTTTAGAGCTCATTCTCCTTCTAAGCCTTGAATGTACTAGACACTATGAATTATAATTCTAATTCTTTCATGGATACTCATCTCTTGAATTTTAGTGTGGTTTTAACCTAAACCATACTCTCACACTTGTGTGATTTATTTTTGTTGGTGATTTTATGATGGTGAAATGTCATCCCATATTCTCCCACACACTCACCATTTTATGAGACCAAACCTATTTTCCTCTACACATTTAACATGTTTTCTTATCATCCATTTTCCTCTATCCTATATCATGGGAGAACTAAATTTGGCCTAAATTTCACATTAGCTCTTGTGTCCATGAAAATATGTAGGCAATGCCCACTTACCTAGTGCATCTGGAGTCAACTTGACTAACCATTCCTTTTCTTATACTCCCCCACATGTTGTTTGATGTCTTGTTTTATTTTTGTCTCCTATGATCTAGGGGCAATTTTTGTTTGTCTTGTTTATGTTGTTGTTTCCCTTATAGCCTAGGGGAAATTTTGTGTCAATTATTCTTGTGTTGTGATACTTGCACCATTGCTACCTAGCTTAGGGGTCACCCTATTTCCAAGAGTAACACATTTATTATGCATGCACAAATAATTTGTTTTATGTTTGCACTAACATTTTGATTAACCATTGTCTGTGTCTTGTCATTTGTTTAATTTTTTGTGTTTACAGTAGTTTTCTTATTGTATGTATATTTCTTTATTTTGGATTGATTAGTTATTTTCATTGTTTTGTTCACTTTGTTTGTTTTTGTTATGTTTTTATTGGTGTTTTCATTGTGTTTTTATTGGGTTTTTTTGTGCTTTTATTTGTTTTTATATTTTTGTTTGTTTATTTTTTGTTTGTTTCTTAGTTGCCATAAGATTGTTACATTTTGTTTACCTTTAAGTCTTGATTATTCATATCATGTACTTTGGTTGTGAACTTTTATATTTAGTCTTGCACTTGATTTATTTGTTATATTTACACTTGGGATTTGATTATTCATAGCTTATTTACAGATTGTTTATCATTACTTTTAAATTTAGTCTTCCATTCTTAAGATATAAATATTCATTTTAGCTATTCATAACTGTCATGCATAAATATCAAAAGCTAAAGCAAAACCATGCTCACATGAAATCTTCTAGCACTGGAAAAATATCTCTAATGATCACAAATTAAATAAAAACTCTCACACATGACTCAATTCTTGAGTAGTGAACAAGTGAAATAAATGATTTATTATGTGTTTATATAGATGAGCATCTCTAAATAATCATTCATATGAGTCATACAACATACTAAGATGATAATCTCCAAATAACATCCCATAACCTTAACCATATTTTTGGGCCTCCCTCTAAGACTTACTTAACAACACCATTTTTCTTAGCTTATATCCCATGTTTATTTGAACATGCATCTCTAAAATCACATTTAGGCTATATATGTGTTGTTATCTTCTGTTAGCACTATCCTTTTTAGGCCTCCCTCTGAGATCTATTTCAAAACATGATTTCTTATCCTCTATCCCATATTTTTTTGAACATGCATCTTTGAATTCACATTTAGGCTAGAAATGTGTTTTTATCCTTTGCCAACATATGCGTTCCTGATTATAATCACCTTTGGGAAAATTAGTGTTTCCCTTTTCATTCCTAGTTATAACCACTTTTGGGCAAATCAATGTTTCCTATTTTACTTTCTTGATTATAACCACCTTTGAGAAAATTAATGTTTTATATTTGGTTATTGATTATAACTACTTTTGGGTAAATTAGTATCCATCCCACCACCCTATTGGGGGATCCATCAGTGCCACTGCTTATAAATACCTTTGGAAAAACTAGTGTCACATCCTTATTACTGATTATAACTGCCTTTGGCCAAATCAGTGACTCTATTGTTATTACTATTTATAATTGCCTTTGGGAAATATAGTAATCCCACACCTGTTACCATGTAGATCATGTCATTTTATCATTTTGAGAGAACATTTGATGACTCTATTTTTTTGCCCACTCCTTTAAGGGGGTGTCAAGGGATTATCAACCGTTCTTTAGGGAATTAACCATTCAAATTAAAGGCTTCTTCATTATTTTAAAATATTTTATTATGATTATATATTACAATGCCTTTTAAAATAAGGGAAAACTATAGACAAGTAATTTTGGCCACCTCCATGCCTAAATCAGCATTTAGTTCAATTTCTAGAAAATAACATATTTTAATCCTAAAAATCACCTAAATTGCCCAAATTTTTCCATGTAAGGAATTTATTTTCCTAGAAACATGATGAGGATAGCTTAAATGGTGTATTACCCCATATGCACTACCAACATGCTTTAGTTCTAACCCTAGTCAAATTATGACCTAGTAATTTGGCACTTTTGGCATGTTAATCTATTAATTCATGACATCAAATACATTAGCAAAGGCTAAAAATCACTAAGAAAGATTAATTATATTGAAAATCTTAATTAACTTGCCTAAGCACAAGATTTAAATCAAATTAATGAATTTTAGTAACTAAAAAGGAATCTATGCCAAAAATGAAGTCAAAGAGTCAAATGAGATAATAAAGTAATTTTTTATCTCATAAATATTCAAAAATATGACTCACATCTCAAACATATCTAAAGTGAGTTGTCATGCCTCACAAATATCAAAAATAGAGGTGTCAAGATTTATGAGTGCCTTTAACCCTCCTAGAGTTAGACTAACCTAAACAAGGTTAATTTTGACTCAACCCAAGTTAGAATTAACCTAACCTACCCATGGTTAGAGTTTATTCTCTAAGCTATAAATACAAGTTCCCACACCATTAATCCATAAGATTTTATGTGTAAGGTTATTCTATAGGAATACCTTCTTAAAGTCTTTAAGAGTAAAGTTATTATGCCAAAATTATGCCAATCTTTGACACCAAGCCACAAGTGATGTTGGAGAGATGCTACCTCCATGGATGAGCATTGTTAAGAGACTAAAATCATCATAAGACAAGCATGAACATTAATATGCCAACAAGTAAGCACCATGTGTGATAATAGAAGTAAGAATTTGTATTGTCTTCATCTCTTTTTTGTACTTTTGATTATTATGTTATGACCCCTATTAGTGTTTAGGTAAAAGGTTTTAGTCTTAGTGAATTGTTATTCTTATGTTTTCTTATTTTGAACTAAAAAGAGACTAATATACATGTTTGTTTCCTATTCAAACTCATAAGCTACAATGGCTACCACATGTGAGAGATTTTGAAATTGATGAATGTAGTCCTTTACAATCCCAGTTTGGTGCAACTTGGATAGTTGACTAAAGTATTTTTCATATAAATTATTATGATAGTGTAGCTATAAATACTCAAAAAATATTGACCATGAAACTAGGACACCCTTCTTTTTCTTTTGAGCACACAACCAATGATAGTAAAGGAATGGCTAAGGTTCTAGATATAGATAGGCCGTAACCTCTTTTTGTGAACATGGAGTTTGATGTAGATCAAATAAATTTTTAATTTGAGTGAGCTAAGTGAGTGGATAATTACCATAAAAATTGTGCAGATCCACTTTTGGTAACATCAACTTAGGGCTAGGATTGGTTTTGGTATTTTTTTACAGGAAGAGAACCAAATCGAAGTGGTGGATGGTTATTTTGTAGTGGTTGAGCTGATAAGTTGGACAATTACCTAGATATTTGTTGAAATTGAATCATCATGATATCCAAGTCCCCTTTTAACCTTGAAATGTCCTATTGAATTGTATCAAAATCATCTAGTTTTGATTTTTTGTCCTTTTAGTGTTTAGGATGCTAGATCTAGAAAAAACTATGTCATAGAAACTTTCCCAAATTGAAGATCTGATACCACATGTAAGGAAATTACTTAGATGATTCAAAACAATAGAATTATTATTAGAATAAGTAGATCCACAATAAAAATTAGTGAAATATCAGAATACTTGAATATTATTATGGAGCCACTTCAAGTGGGCAACCTCCTCAACAATGCAATAAGAACAAAATTCATAATATGATGATAAAAGACTAACCACTACCTCATATATATATTATACTTAGACATGATTATTCCATAGGATGACCATACTAATAACATCAAGAAATTCAATAAGATAATATGAAGGTGTGTAAGCCACAAGTCAGCCACACATATCCTTAGACACCCTATAGGTTAAGGGAGTAACATCAAGTGACTTCCAATTTATACTTCCCCTCACCTCAAAAGGGGGGAATATTAGTGGGGGCATGACATATAGGCATGAATTTTACATTCTTAATAGATTCATATTATAGTGGGTGCATGTTTTGGAAACATGTTCTCCACACTTACACCAACTCACAGATATATATATTTATATATATATATATATATATATATATATATATATATATATATATATATATATATATATATATATATATATATATATATATATGAATTTGTGAGTTGGTGTAAGTGTGGAGGCATGTTTCCCCCACTATAATTTGAAACTAATAATTGGCTTAAGTGTGGAGGCATGTTTTGGAAACATGTTCTCCACACTTAAGCCAATTATTAGTTTCAAATTATAGTGGGGGCATGTTTATCCACTTTTCAACACTATTATCCAAGTCACTCTTAGCCTCAAATGGTCAGATTTCCCTAGATCCTTATCTTTTTCCCTATCAACCTAACATGAAGTCATCTAACCTAGGATCATTAGTTTCCCTATAAAGGACTATTCAAGGGTCATTTAGAAGGGTTAGAAATCATTCAAAAGGCATAAGCTAAAAATACACTAAGCACACTTAAGAAAACCTTCCTATTCTCTACATAAAACCAACCACTACTATTTCCAACCTACTCAAGCTCCTGCACAAGTCATGAGTCATCTCACACTTTCCTAGATTTTCCTAATATTTACATTGCATACATAGGATTGTACAATACACATTAAATTTGGGAAAACTACATTGGCCTTGATCCCTTCTCAGAGTATTGTTTTGTAGGTAACGTGCCCACACATGGGGTGTGATCATACATTTAGTGCATAATACACACTAACCCCTTTTTATAGTTGATTTAAGACCAATTTTCAAGCCTAAAGAGGAACTATGACCCTATAGGATAGAATCAGTTGCATATAGAGATTTGTGGATGATCAAGATTTGATATTCCAGACATAGAGCCTCTTAAAGCATCAAAATAGAACCCAAAAAGCTCAGAAGAAGTAAATCAGAGGGACTATAACACCAAAAATAGGACTATAGCACTGGACATCCAAGTGTCTAGTTTTTGATGCTACTATCCAAGTAGAAAAAAAACTTTTGGGTCATGTTTTTGACAGTCTACCTAGTCAATTCAACAATTTGTAGTTCTAGAATCCTTTGTCTCAGTCCATAAATCAACTAAGTTTACTCTCTATCCCCTTGTTTGCTATTTTTTTAATTAATTGATAAAATCTAGATTTAGAAAATTAGTAGGTTAATTTAGGCATATTTTATTCACATATTTTCTAGATTAATTCATACCTCTTCACTAATTAGGAAATTAAACCCTTGGTTTCCCAAGAATAGTAAAAAACTTACAAACCCTAGGGCTGTTTATTTTTAATTTTTTGCTATTTTTTTTATTTTTTTAGAATTTAAAAATCAAAAAATTAAAAATTTAAGTACAATATTTTCAATAATTCACTAAAACCCTAATTTCCACATACTAGGTCCTCTTTGCACAAAAGCACTTCCAAACCACTATAGTTAGTCAATGCATTCAATCCTCTTGCTGACATGTTCCTAGCACATTTTAGTATCAACATCAGTGATAAGGTGTCATATGATCAAATTGCATAATATAAATAGAATTAAAATGAGCCTATAACTGAGTATGTTCTCAGATATAAGACCTTGGCTAAGATGACTAGCCCTATGGTAGATCAAGAGTTACAAGGCCTCTTCAAATAGAGTCTTCTATTAGTTTTGCACAAGTAAATCATGTTTAAAATATTTTATTCTTTCATTTAATTGTGTCACACTTTAAAATAATGAGAAATCTAACTCATATCAATGGGAAAACTCAAGTACACAAGTGTATCAGATACAACTAATAAGAGTAACAACAAAGTCCCATATAAGGTCAAGTTTAATGACAACAAAGGACAGACTCAACAAATAGTCAATATAGCTTCAGAGCCCACACAAAGAGTCATATTATCAACACCTCCTTGATGAATTTTTAAAAATCTATCAGTTTCTCTAGCCAGAGTTCTATAGTAGCTATTAGAATGTAATATCATTTCTCTACCTCCTATCAGAGAAGTTGATCTAACAAAGCCTCTTCCATGGGGATATGATCAAAATGTATTTTATGACTTTCATAGGGCACCAAGACATATTAAAAATAGATGCATTAGTCTCAGGCATAAGATACAAGATTTAATTGATGCCAACCAGATTGATCTAGGCACTTCAGTTGAGCCTTCTCAGGCTAAACCAACGTAGGATAAGTCACTTAATATATTTTTAGATATATTTCTATGGCATATCTAGTCAGATGTATAATACACATCAGGTGTACATCATACATATCAGACACATCCTCCACCAACTATATATAGGGCATCAATAGTTGATTCACATCCATTGAGCCACATGATTGGCACCTTTCATTTCGGCCTTCCAATTCAGCCTTCTATCTCCTTTTTTGATCAGGAGATTATCAAGGATGACATAGATTATCATGCACTCATCATCAGAACTTCTATTCATGATCATCCCATTCACAGTGTTCTAATTGACAATGGATCCAGTGTTAACATGTGTACTATGACACTACTATAACATTGGGGTATACAAACTAGGATATCACTCTGACTAACATAGTTATCAGTGAATTTAGTGGACATAGTTAGACTACATTGGGTGAGATCCTCATTCCATTATAAGTTGGTCTTATATGCATGACCACCCCATTCGCTATAGTTCCTAGCGCATGAGTTTTTGACATGTTATTTGGTAGACCTTAGATATAAAAACTCTAAGCAATTCCATCTACAGTGCATATATGCATGAAATTCATTCATGATAATTAGGTTTTTATAGTTACTAGAGTTTCATATGATTTTCTACTTCCAATTTTAGTTTTAGCATTAGATCTAGCTCCATTACCAGTATAAAAGGTCCATAGACCTCCACAACATCAAAAATATAAACAGCTTTTAGCTATAATTTTCACACCTAGAGTAGTTTCATTGATATCTCAGGCACTACACATTGATCAGATGTTTAAATACCTTTTCCTACTTACAGATGGGTCCCTAAGAGCCCTACAATTGCATCTACTTCTTAGAGAAATAGAGGATCCCTACAGTCAATTTTTAATTCATATATCTCAGAGCATTTACAACATATCCAACTTTCAGAGCCTTAATCTCAACACTTCCATCATGCCTCACACTCACACATGATTCCACTTTTTGATACTGGACACCATGATAGGGAGTCTCATCCAAGACACATCAGTTAGTATCATTCCTTCATAATATTTCCTATACGTAGTCTCTTTTGCATGATTTTACATAGCTTATTCCAAAAATACAAAAACAATACAAACTTCAAAAAAAATATAAAAATATGTCAATTTTATGCATCATTTATGTTCTTACGTTACTAAAACACTATGCTAGACTTACATTATGTTGTTCTATGCTACTTGTTTATCAATATTACCAGGCTTCACTAAATATTCTTTTAAGTGTGTGTAGTGCATCCAAATCCTTGATTGCTTTACTCCACTCATCAAGGGGGCATCTTATGTCTACATTATAGCTACATATCAATACATCTACCCACTAGGGTCACACTCTACATAACTACACCATCCAAGTTATGTCATTATTACACTACACACTTTAGACATCTTGTTGTAGTATGTTCTTTACTTTCTTAGACAAATATTACATCGACATCCATTGGCATTTATCACACTTTTGTATTTCATAGCATATATATTAGTGTTGTATTACATATCTTGTATACTCTTGTTTCTCACTTTTTATAGTTAGATGCATGTTTACTTCTTCCAGTAATTTGCATGCTTACACACTTTGCTTTGATTAGTTAGATTTGTTTGCATTTTCTAGTTCCTATTTGCTTCCTATTTGAATTTTAGGACATTTTCAAAATATCCTTTTCTCT
Organism: Torreya grandis; assembly: GCA_037957365.1. NCBI lineage: Eukaryota > Viridiplantae > Streptophyta > Pinopsida > Cupressales > Taxaceae > Torreya > Torreya grandis. The sequence goes on from JARHVA010000320.1 coordinate 2,771,319, forward strand.
TGTCTATATGTGTGTGCCTTTGGACATTTTCTATTGTCCTTTGTGTGTGCCTTTATATGTTCTTGTGGCACTTGTGCCAATCTTTTCTTGTTCCTTTTATGTGTGTATGTGGCATTTAAAAATGCCTTATATTCCTTGCATGCTTAATTGGCACCTTGGCCACCCTTGTGTGTTTCTTGCTTCTTTCTTTGTATGCTTATTTTCTTGATCATTTCTCTTTGTGTGTAATGCCATGATTCCAATCATGCATTTACCTTACTTCTTAGATGCCATGATGGACATCATGCTCCATCCCTCCATGCTACTAATAACTAACAACCAACATCTTACATTATAGGTTTCTATTATACACATAATATTTCATTGTTATATCTATGTAGGCATACTCCTATAGATCTAACAATCTCTCTTTACAACTTTTGCTATATCTTGAGATCATGAATATCAATGTTATATCAAAAAAAAAATTAGCTTAACACACTTGTAGGGATTTTTATTTTGAGGGTATTCATTGCAAGGTCTTCATTCCTACCCTCTAAAGAGGGGGTGATAAATAGGGGTTTTATCACAAAGATCATAACTTCTATTGATAAAAAAAATGCAATTTCAGACTAGTTCAATCCAAATTATAGAATTTAGTATAGGCAGGCCAGATCAGGAAAATAGTAGAGAAGATAGTCCAGTTTTTAATTTTGGCTCTGTATAATAGCACCAAAAATGGGACTATAGTGTTGGACCCTAAAGTGTCCTGTTTCTAGCATTAGTGTCTAAATAGTAGAATTTCTAGTTTTTCTAGAAACAGGCAGAGGGGTGACTTTAGTCATAGTTTTTCCATAATAATACAATCTAGAATCTAGTAGTTTTTAGCACTTTTCTACTCAGATAATCTAGATATAGGTGGCATCATGCGTGGCATGAGGGTTTCCACTTAAAATTTAGACATGGTATTTGATACAACTTTTAGTTTAGAATCTATGTTCTAGACACTAGTTATTAGGGGTAATGTGTGTGACACATGAGCCTTCTCTTTTTTGAGTTTAGTATATTTTCTTGCATATTCCTAGTAATTGTGTTCCTTACACCATCTACAGGTGGTTAGAATCACTTTCAAGTAAAATTTCATACAAGTTTGCTTCTTGAGTACCTAAGTGCTTGAGTTGATTCTATTTTTGGAGGGGATTTTTGTATGAGTTAAAATATCCATCTTTTGAAGTGGCCAACATTGGCCTAGTTTTTAGTTACATTTAGCTATCCACACCAACATTGTTATATTACAGCATGTTCATGGGCTTCATGAGCCATCTCATATGATATTCAACTTATACAATTATCTTTCTATTCAGCTTCACATCATGTGATAATGATGGAGTCAAAGGTATAACTAACCTTTGTATTCTTAATCCAACCTATTTAGAGGGATTGGACACACAGTTGAAACATCAATTAGTAAACATATGATTCTTTAACTTTACATAGTTGTAAATGATGGAGCCAAAGGGTCTACCTTTGCATTCTTGAGCCACCTTTCAGGAGATTGAAGACTCAACTAATCCATTGATATAACTCTTAGTTTAGTATTCATCTAGCATCACTCAACACAACCTGACAACATAATAGATTCACATAGTAGAACGTTCTCTCACCACACATAAATCTAACATCACATAGCTTCTTGGGCTTAGCCTCACAGATAAGTTTAGGTATGCTTCTATGTTTCTCCTTTATCCTAGTATTTTACTTAGTTTCATACTTAGAATAAAGGGGGGGGGATGTAATCACATAAAAATTCAATTTGTACAACTTGAGCATGACTTATGATATCCAAACCATAGGTCTTTCCTGCTTTCTTGCATAACCCACTAGGCATGTTTTCACTACTTCCCAGTCACCTAAAGCCTTCCTAAATTAGCCCCAACTACCCCAAATTCCTCTCCTAGGCATAAACCTATCCCTTAAGGTCCCTATTCCATTGGATAATAGCATCATAAGTTGGACTATAGCATTGGACCCTAGGGTGTCCATTTTCTAGCACTATTGTTCAAGTCACTCTTATCCTCAAACAGTTAGATTTCCTTGGATCCTTATCTTTTTTCTATCAACCTAGTACAAATTCATCTAACCCAAGATCATCATTTTTCCTATAAAATCCTATTCTCGGGTCATTTATAAGGGTTGAAAATCATTTAAAAGTCATGATCTAGAAATACACTAAGCAAACTCAAGAAAATCTTCCTATTCTTTGCATAAAACCAACCATTACTATTTCTAGCCTACTCAAGTTGCCACATATGTCATGAGTCATCTCAAGCTTGAATAGATTTACATAATACTTACATTGCATACACATGATTTCACAATACATATTTAATTTGAGAGAACTACATTGGCCTTGATCCCTCCTTAGAGTATTGGTATATAGGCAGTGTGCCTACACATGGGGTGTGATCGTACATTCAATGTATAATACACACTAACCCCTTTTTCCAACTAATTCAAGACCACTTATCAATCCTAAGGAGGAACTAGGACTCTAGAGGATAAAATTAGTTTCACATAGAGCTTCATAGATATAACTCTTAGTTTAGTATTCATCAATCCTAAGGAGGAACTAAGACTCTAGAGGATAAAATTAGTTTCACATAGAGCTTCATAGATATAACTCTTAATTTCACATAGAGCTTCATTGATATAACTCTTAGTTTAGTATTCATCTAGCATCACTCAACACAACCTGACAACATAATAGACTCACATAGTAGAACGTTCTCTCACCACACATAAATCTAACATCACATAGCTTCTTGGGCTTAGCCTCACAGATCAGTTGGAAAAAGGGGTTAGTGTGTATTATGCATTGAATGTATGATCACACCCCATGTGTAGGCACACTGCCTATATACCAATACTCTAAGGAGGGATCAAGGCCAATGTAGTTCTCTCAAATTAAATATGTATTGTGAAATCATGTGTATGCAATGTAAGTATTATGTAAATCTATTCAAGCTTGAGATGACTCATGACATATGTGGCAACTTGAGTAGGCTAGAAATAGTAATGGTTGGTTTTATGCAGAGAATAGGAAGATTTTCTTGAGTTTGCTTAGTGTATTTCTAGATCATGACTTTTAAATGATTTTCAACCCTTCTAAATGACCCGAGAATAGGATTTTATAGGAAAACTGATGATCTTGGGTTAGATGAATTTGTGCTAGGTTGATAGGAAAAAGATAAGGATCCAAGGAAATCTAACTGTTTGAGGATAAGAGTGACTTAAACAATAGTGATAGAAAATGGACACCCTAGGGTCCAATGCTATAGTCCAACTTATGATGCTATTATCCAATGGAATAGGGACCTTAAGGGATAGGTTTATGCCTAGGAGAGGAATTTGGGGTAGTTGGGGCTAATTTAGGAAGGCTTTAGGTGACTGGGAAGTAGTGAAAACATGCCTAGTGGGTTATGCAAGAAAGCAGGAAAGACTATGGTTTGGATATCATAAGTCATGCTCAAGTTGTACAAATTGCATTTTTATGTGATTACATCCCCCCTTTTATTCTAAGTATGAAACTAAGTAAAATACTAGGATAAAGGAGAAAAATAGAAGCATACCTAAACTTATCTGTGAGGCTAAGCCCAAGAAGCTATGTGATGTTAGATTTATGTGTGGTGAGAGAACGTTCTACTATGTGAATCTATTATGTTGTTAGGTTGTGTTGAGTGATGCTAGATGAATACTAAACTAAGAGTTATATCAATGAAGCTCTATGTGAAACTAAGAGTTATATCTATGAAGCTCTATGTGAAACTAATTTTATCCTCTAGAGTCCTATTTCCTCCTTAGGATTGATGAATACTAAACTAAGAGTTATATCTATGAAGCTCTATGTGAAACTAATTTTATCCTCTAGAGTCCTAGTTCCTTCCTAGGATTGATAAGTGGTCTTGAATTAGTTGGAAAAAGGGGTTAGTGTGTATTATGCATTGAATCATGACATATGTGGCAACATAAATCTAACATTTTCTAGCACTATTGTTCAAGTCACTCTTATCCTCAAACAGTTAGATTTCCTTGGATCCTTATCTTTTTCCTATCAACCTAGCACAAATTCATCTAACCCAAGATCATCAGTTTTCCTATAAAATCCTATTCCCGGGTCATTTAGAAGGGTTGAAAATCATTTAAAAGTCATGATCTATAAATACACTAAGCAAACTCAAGAAAATCTTCCTATTCTCTGCATAAAACCAACCATTACTATTTCTAGCCTACTCAAGTTGCCACATATGTCATGAGTCATCTCAAGCTTGAATAGATTTACATAATACTTACATTGCATACACATGATTTCACAATACATATTTAATTTGAGAGAACTACATTGGCCTTGATCCCTCCTTAGAGTATTGGTATATAGGTAGTGTGCCTACACATGGGGTGTGATCGTACATTCAATGCATAATACACACTAACCCCTTTTTCCAACTGATTCAAGACCACTTATCAATCCTAAGGAGGAACTAGGACTCTAGAGGATAAAATTAGTTTCACATAGAGCTTCATAGATATAACTCTTAGTTTAGTATTCATCAATCCTAAGGAGGAACTAGGACTCTAGAGGATAAAATTAGTTTCACATAGAGCTTCATAGATATAACTCTTAGTTTCACATGGAGCTTCATTGATATAAATCTTAGTTTAGTATTCATCTAGCATCACTCAACACAACCTGACAACATAATAGATTCACATAGTAGAACGTTCTCTCACCACACATAAATCTAACATCACATAGCTTCTTGGGCTTAGCCTCACAGATAAGTTTAGGTATGCTTCTATTTTTCTCCTTTATCCTAGTATTTTACTTAGTTTCATACTTAGAATAAAGGGGGGGGGGATGTAATCACATAAAAATGCAATTTGTACAACTTGAGCATGACTTATGATATCCAAACCATAGGTCTTTCCTGCTTTCTTGCATAACCCACTAGGCATGTTTTCACTACTTCCCAGTCACCTAAAGCCTTCTTAAATTAGCCCCAACTACCCCAAATTCCTCTCCTAGGCATAAACCTATCCCTTAAGGTCCCTATTCCATTGGATAATAGCATCATAAGTTGGACTATAGCATTGGACCCTAGGGTGTCCATTTTCTAGCACTATTGTTCAAGTCACTCTTATCCTCAAACAGTTAGATTTCCTTGGATCCTTATCTTTTTCCTATCAACCTAGCACAAATTCATCTAACCCAAGATCATCAGTTTTCCTATAAAATCCTATTCCCGGGTCATTTAGAAGGGTTGAAAATCATTTAAAAGTCATGATCTAGAAATACACTAAGCAAACTCAAGAAAATCTTCCTATTCTCTGCATAAAACCAACCATTACTATTTCTAGCCTACTCAAGTTGCCACATATGTCATGAGTCATCTCAAGCTTGAATAGATTTACTTAATACTTACATTGCATACACATGATTTCACAATACATATTTAATTTGAGAGAACTACATTGGCCTTGATCCCTCCTTAGAGTATTGGTATATAGGCAGTGTGCCTACACATGGGGTGTGATTGTACATTCAATGCATAATACACACTAACCCCTTTTTCCAACTGATTCAAGACCACTTATCAATCCTAAGGAGGAACTAAGACTCTAAAGGATAAAATTAGTTTCACATAGAGCTTCATAGATGATCGAGACTTGAGATTCTAGACATAGAACCTCTCAAAGCATCAGAACAAAACCCAAAAAGCTCATAAGAAGCAGATAAGAGGGAATATAACACCAAAAATAGGACTATAGTGCTGAACCTCCCAGTGTCTAATTTTTGGTGCTAATATCCAGGTAAAAAATAGACTTTTGGGTCCAATTTTTGATAGTCTACCAAGTCAGCTCAATAATTTGTAGTTCAAGAATCCTCTGTCTCAGTTTAGAAATCAGCTAAGTTCACTCTCTATCCCCTTGTTTGCTATTTTTAGTAATTAATTGATCAAATCCATATTTAGGAAATCAATAGATTAATTTAGGTTAATTTAGCAAATCATATATTTTCCAGATTAATCCATACCTCTTTACTAATTAGGAAATTAAACCCTTAGTTTCCCAAAAATAGTAAAACAAGTTTCAACATGAGACACATATAAGGTGCATATGCTATGAAAAGAACACCTAATTTTTTAAAAATTAAATTAATTTTTGATTTCAAATACTTCTATGTACTGTCATCACACACTAGGTTGGAATTTTATGGACTATATTGAGTCAATATACTAGAGTAGTTGGTTTAATTTTGGTATGATTGAGGTGGTTAAATCACTCAATATTTATAATTTTATAGGTTGGACTTGATTATATCACCAAACTAACTAGTTTTATATTGTGAGTTGACTTAGTTAACTCACACTCACCAAGTTATAAATATGATTGCGTTGTACTATTAAACTAATCTAAACTGCCAGGTGGCAACTCACCTTTAGCTCCAAGATTGGGGCCCAAATTTTGTCCTTTAATGTTTATATATATGAAATTTATAAATTTACATTTATCCTAACCTCATTTTTAATGCTTCATAATGATACATATTTCATCTTTTAAAATAAAATTTCCAAAAGGTAAGGTGGTCGCATTGATACACATGTGTACTCCTAAACCTTGATCTCTTTCATTTTTAATCATTTCAATGCTTTCAATTTTAGATTATATGGACTGATTATATATTGTAACATTCTATTGGTTGTAGGTTAGCAACATTAAATATTATTCATTGATCTTCCCTCCATGACCTATTTAAACAAGCCACTCTTCCATGTCTAGATTAATTACATGAACTACAAGCCAAATAAATGAAGCCTTGAGACCTCCATGATAATATCAATCCATGTTATCCTTTTAGTCTATCATCAAGCTATCATTATGCCTATCTTCCAAGTCTATCCATAGAAATAAATAAGTAAAATTTAAAGAATCATTGAAAATCCACTTGAAGGTCTTGGAGAGAAGTTATAAGGGACAAGGTGATGGTAAGATTTCATTCTTAATTGACAAATTTTTCCTTTATTCCCTCCTTTTGATGCTATTGTGTTTTTGTGTTTAAGTTACTATATTTAATAATTTTTATAAATAACTCAAAAAAACATTATACATTAATGACCATGGTGGGATAACCCCTTCAATTTATCCATCTTGCATGTTAGGAGTGTTTTTGACAGCTTGTAGGACTAACTGGATGAAGAATAAGGTCCATATTTTATCAAATTATCATGGCCAAGTAAATGATAGTTTTGCTCGATAAGTTGTGACATTTCATCTATATTTTTTCATAAGATTAGAGATTTTTCACTAACCATCATTTTTACCACTAAAAACTTGCTATTTTGATAGGTTTTTGGCTTTTCTAAAATACTGTAGATTTATGAATGGTGATTTTGCTAAAAAATATGTGGTTTTGACATATTACTTACATTTTTGAAAATTCACAATTTTGTTTTTATAGTATTATAAGATCATAGTTTTGCAATTTTGGTATTACAAAATCATAGTTTTACAGTTGCAATATTGAATGTGAGTCATGATATTGCCTTCGTAAATAATAATTTTGCTTCTATGATTAAAACTGCTAGATGAATCTGTTAACTTTGACTGTCTAGTAGTTTATTTGAGTCTTTTCATTATCACCTATTGACAAGAGGAAAGAGGAGCTACCTGGAGTAATATAAAACATCCAAAACACCCCTTTTGCCATTTGGTGCAAAATCACAACTTGCGAAAAGCATTTTTATTTATTTTAAATGATTTTTTCCAATAATAAGCAATTTTGATCTCATTAAAGTTTTAACAATATATTTGCAAAAATAAACTTAATTTTTAGTCATTTTAAACACATTTTAGTATTTTGTAAATATTTTAATAACGTTTTTAAATAGTTTGATTGCTAGATCTTTTGGGTTTTTCTTTGACTGTAAAATTTTAGATTGAAAATTATGGTATTGCATTTTGAGTCTTGGTATTGCATAACCATTAGTGGTTTTGTGTAAACCATATGGTCACAGTCATGGTTGGTAAACTGTTAGCAAAACCACATTTTTACTAGTTACAATATTACTTAGGATCTATGATTTTGTACTCTCTATAAGTAATTTTATATTAGTCTAACTATGTATCTATGGCTTTGACTTCTACGATTGCATTTTTACACTCTATTTTGCATTTAATTTGTCTTTTTAGTGCATTTTTAGGATCATTTTCAATGAATTTTGAGTCATTCTAAGGGTTCCACAAGTCCCAAATTATTTGAGCATGCCTGGGGCATTGCCCTAGGACCCTACAAGGGGTATTACCCCTTAACCCCACTAGGGGATACCACCCCTAGACACCTGTGTCATGGCCTCCTCACCCGAAGAAGTTATAGAGATAAATTATAATTTTTTAGTGGTTTTTATTTAATATTATTAGACTAATATTTTATTTCTTGCAAGGGTGAATCTAGTAGTGATTTTGACTTGCTAACATCTTCTCTTACAGGTCACATATTTTTTCTAACGTCTTATCTTGTAATTTACCCCTCAAGATATTTAATTAAAACTACTAATTGATTTCTTTGCAGGTTACTTGTCAAAGATATTTTGGCATTTTAAAATCATCTTATAAATATATTGTATATATCACATATAAATTAAATAGTAATAAATATTTTTATCTGCTTATGTGTCACCCAAGGGCTATAGTGGTGTATGTTGTCCTCCTTAAATCCTTGAAACAATTCTCAAAGGATAAAAAAAATTTAATAAACCCTTCTATTTTCTTTTCTAGGGGCAATGTGATGTGGAATTAACACCCATGCACTTTCCATAGTATTAAATGGATAGTGATAATGGATTTCACCACATTGTACTAATCCACACTCTATGTTCTGGAAAATTATTAGGGACAACTATCATTAGGCTAAGTGGTTGACCCTATACAGGTCTTCCATGAAGGGTAAGAGTTAATTATCTAAACTAATCATTAGACAACACCCTACATGAACTTGGGCCCCACCATATATAGTATATATCTAGGATGCCCCTAGAGAGCCCATTTAACCTAGCATAGGACCTTTTGGACATAACAGGTGACTTGATCCCAAAGTCAGTATCAGATCCCAAGTGACCATCATGTGTAGATAGAGTTGAAAGGGGTTGGTAGATTTTGTAATGGGTCACCAATCTATAGCCTCATTTGTGAAGCCATTAGATGGTTCAGTCATCGATTTACACACCTAAATAATTTTTCTAATCTTAGGTTTATGGTTTTATTAATTTTGTGAGTGTTGTATAAGACTCGTGCTATTTGTGATCCAAGTTGGCCTTTTACCCAAACCTATACACACCTATCTAGGTCTTTTTCTATATCATCATCTTGTATATCCTTATTTCATCATCATCATATCATCCTCTTGTACATATTTTATTTGTAAATTTGTGTATATCCTTTTTAACTTATTCCATCTTACATCTAGTCCTATCTCTCATCACCCCTATCATCTTAATCACATTCTATCCTAGTCTCATACATATAGCTCTAGTCCTACCCCCCATCACTTAAAATCAAGTCTTGTCATCGCTCTACCACATCTTATCATAATTTAAATTTATAATAGTCACTTAGCCTTAGCATCAACCATCCCTAATGTTATCAGACTAAGTTCACCTTATCTATAACCAATCACATATCATCTTGACTTGTTTAATCCCATAGTCCAAACTGATCTTGACCATATTGCCAATCTAGTCCTAATCGTAGTCTAACCCAACTCATCCCCTTATCTATAATAGTAATATTATAGAGTCTATAGTTATACATAAGTCCTCATCTATATTGGTAAAAAACTATTCCCACATCAAGGTTCCAATCCTAAACTTGCTTTGTCTAGTCAAGTTTGAGTCATAATCACATATCTTATCAATTTATTAATCCAACTATCTCATCTTATTTGAGTCAATCATATTAATCTTGAGCTAGTCTAATCTAATCAATCCCTTAGTTGAAATTAGTCTCTTAGGCCAACCTATCCCCCAGTCAAATATTAGAGCTTGTCATAGCTTGCCTAGTCAAATCTAATCCAAATCATCAAGATCTAGCTCATGACCTAAATTGGTCAACTTAAATATTATCTTATTCCATATAACATCTCATATCATCAATTCAAACTTGAGATTTCACTAAAGTAAGCCTTTGTCTAAATTCATTCCATACCATCCCATCTTCATTCCTTAATCTTTCCATTTAATCCCCCACACCTATCGATTGGGGTTGAAGAACCATATCATCTGTACCTTTATCCCATCCTTATCCATGGCATCTAAAAAATAATTGATCAATAACCTAATTAGATAATACCTCATGGAAAATAAGGATGTACTTCTTTCTCACCTCTTTGAGCTGAGTACTTCATGTCCTATAAACTTTGACCCCATCCATCCAACATTACCTCTAGTCTGCACCCATCCACATTAGTCTTATTCAAATCCTCTATCCACAAATCATTACCAATTTTTTACCCCTTCCTAATCTAGTAAATGGAATCCAATCCCATCCAAATCATCTACTACTCATCCACCAAACCAATCACATCAACAACCATCTGATCCAAAACCCTATTAAGGTGTGGAGCTAAAAGCTTCACCAAATGAGCGAGTTTGCAAAGTTGTAGGTTTACACAGTCACCGGCATCGGTCAGGAGCGACTGATGTTGGTTAGGAGTCGACTGGGAGATGCCAACATCAGTTATGTTTGGCCGACGTCAGTCAGGTGTAGATAGGCAGGGACCGACGTCAGTCACCTGTGCGTCTAGAATGCTATTTTCGTGGACAAAATAGAATGTTTGCATGTTAGATTTAAGTGATAGTCTTAAGTCCGTATCTCTATTATTAGTAAGACTATTTAGAGCCCTTGATTAGGAGGTGCATCTAATGGCTGTAGTTGTATGCTCATGTTTCCTAATTATTATATAATAGGATAGATCTTCATAGCTTATTGTAAGAGTGCTGAACAGTACAAGTTTTGTATATGTGTATCATTCCAGGTTGTTGGAGTTGATTGTAATTGAGAGAGAGAGAGATCTTGAGGGAAAGAGATCTAGAGAGAGATATGTACATCTGAGAGAGGTGTGGAAGAAAAGAAGTTTCTTCAATTGTATTCCTTCTGTAAAGAGTTTAATACAAGTTTTCAGGGTGGTTTCTTGTATCTCTTCTTCTTGCTATATTTATGATTCTAGTTACTTATCTTTCTGGTTTAATTCTGCATTTAATTGCTTTCACATTGTAATCAACATTGTTGGTTGATCCCCAACAAGTGGTATCACTCAGATTGACTAACAGGTGTTTCAGATCTAGTTAGTGTGTATTGATTACAGGTTACTCACAGGGATTTCTATTTGAGTGGGAGAAGCAATGGCAGAAGAAAGTAAATTGAGAATGGAGAAGTTTAATGGCAAGAATTATCAACATTGGAGAATGCAGATAGAGGATTATCTGTATCAGAAAGATCTATACTTACCGTTAGGTGGGATTTCAAAGAAGCCCAAAGACATGGATGATGAAGAATGGGAAGTTCTTGATAGAAAGGCTCTTGGATCTATAAGATTGAGTCTGGCATCCACTGTGATATCTAATTTATCACAGGCAAAGTCTACGATAGAGTTAATGACTACTTTAGCAAATTTATATGAAAAACACTCAACTTCAAATAAGGTATATCTTATGAAGCAGTTAGTTAATTTACAAATGTAGGAAGGTGGATATGTATCTAATCATCTAAATGATTTCCATGGAATTGTAAATCAATTAATTTTAGTCAAAATAGTGTTTGATGATGAAATTAAGGCTCTTTTAATATTATGTTCTTTGCCTGAAAGCTGGCATAGCTTGGTAATGGTAGTTAGTAATACTGCATATGCTTCAAATATTTTAAAAGTAGAAGATGTTAGTGTAATCTTGAATGAAGAAATTCACAGGAAAAGCATAGAGGAAACATCAGGGAATGCTTTAGGTTTTGAGATTAGGGGAAGGCAAAAAGAGAAGGGCAAGAAAGGGAGATCAAGGTCTAAGTCAAAGGTGAGAGGAAGATCCAAATCCAAAAATGGCAGGAGGCCACAATGCTAGAATTGTGGAAAGATAGGGCACATAAGCAAAGATTACTGGTCAAAGCCAAAAGAAGACAATCATCATGAAGGTAAGGAAGAAGCAAAAGTTACAGGTATTGCACAAGATGCTCTTATATTCTCTTTGCATAATAATATAGAATCTTGGGTTTTAGATTATGGTGCATCTTTCCATGCAACCCCTAATAGAGAATATTTCAGTGACTATGTCCATGGAGATTTTGGAATAGTTTATTTAGGGGATGATGAGCCTTGTAAAATTGTTGGCAAAGGAAAAGTGCAGCTGAAAATGCAGAATGGCAACACATGGGTGTTGAGAGATGTCATGTATGTTCCCAGCTTGAAGAGGAATTTGATTTCTGAAGGAAAGTTAGGGGATGAGGGTTGTACTGTAACTCTCACAATTGAATCTTGGAAGGTGACCAAGGGTGCACTTGTAATGGCCAGAGGTAAGATAGTAGGTACTCTCTATTTATGTAATTGTGTTACTAATAATTCTCCTTCTGTATTATCTACTTTAGATGTGGATGCCAAATTGTGGCACTCAAGTCTTGGCCACATGAGTGAGAAGGGAATGTCTATTCTTAAGTCAAAAGGTAAGCTTTCAAATTTGAAAAGCATAGATCTGGATTTTTGTGAGCATTGTGTGTTTGGAAAATAGAAGAGAGTGAGTTTTCTTAAGACTGGGTCAACAAAGAAGAATCACAAATTGTAGCATGTTCACACAGACGTGTGGGGACCGGCTCAGGTTGCTTCTATTGGAGGATCACGATACTATGTTTCTTTCATAGATGATGCTACAAGAAAGGTATGGGTCTATTGTATTAAGAAGAAATCTAATGTTTTTGACATGTTTAAGATTTGGAAAGCTATGGTTGAGAATGAAATAGGTAGAAGATTGAAGTGCCTGAGATCTGATAATGGTGGTGAGTTCTGCAACTATAAGTTCAACTGGTATTGTTATATGCATGGAATACGTAGGCAAAGGATGGTTCCAAGGACACCTTAGCAAAATGGAGTTACTAAAAGGATGAATAGAACAATAATGGAGCATGCAAGGTGTATGAGATTGCATGCTGGTTTGCCCTTAGAGTTTTGGGTAGAAGCTATGGATACTGTAGTGTACCTGATTAATAGAGGACCCTCTACAGCTCTGGATGGTGGAATTCTAGAAGAGGCATGGATAGGTAAAAAGGTAGATCTCTCATTTCTCAAAGTTTTTGGTTGTGAAGCCTTTGTGCACGTTGATAATGAAAATAGAAAGAAGCTGGATGTTAAGTTTATGAGGTGCACATTTATTGGCTATGGCTTTGATGATTTTGGATTCAAGTTTTGGAATCTAGGAACTAACAAGATAATTAGGAGCTGTGATGTTGTTTTTAATGAAAAAGTGATGTATAGTGATCAGCTCAAGAAGCTGAATCAATCTGGGCAGAGCAATGGAGAATTGGACAAGGTGATGGTCCAAAATGAGCTCGCGGAAAAAATTAATCATAGACAGGAAAACATAGAGACTGACGTCGGTCAGGTAGGAATCGACATCGGCAATACAGGAACTGATGTCAGTCACACAATGACCGACGTCAGCCAGGCAGGAACTGACGTCGGTCAGGAAGAACCAACATCAGCCAATAACAGGCCTAGAAGTGACTGAGGTCGGTCACTGTCAGAGAATTTGGGCAGACAACGTGTTGTGAATGAGTCTCAGACGCCCATCAAGAGGTCAGAAAGGGTAAATAAACCTCCAATTTGATATTCCCCTTCATTATTCTATTTATTGCTAATTGATGGTAGAGAACCAGAGAGTTTTGATGAAGCAATATAGGTGGAATCCAAGAATCAGTGGGAACTAAGCATGAATGAGGAGATTGATTCCTTGAGAGAGAACCAAACATGGGATTTGGTTGAGTTGCCAGCAGGAAAGAAGACACTAAAGAACATATGGATCTATAGATTGAAAGAAGGTGAGAATGGATAGATGAGATATAAGGCCAGGTTGGTAGTGAAAAGATTTGCACAAAAACCAGGTATTGATTTTGGTGATATTTTTTCTCCTATTGTTAAAATGACTTCTATACAGACTGTATTGTCTTTAGTTGCTATTGAGGATTTGCATCTTGAGCAGCTTGATGTTAAGACAGTGTTTTTTCATGGAGATTTGGATGAAGAAATATATATGGAACAACCAGAAGGATTTGAGGTCAAAGGTAAGGAGAAGCTAGTGTGTAGATTGAAGAAAAGCTTGTATGGCCTCAAGCAAGCTCCTAGACAGTGGTATTTGAGATTTGATAGGTTTATGACTGAGCATGGCTACATTAGGTGTCAATCTGACCATTGTGTGTATTTTAAGAGATTGGATAATGGTAGTATATTATCTTGTTGTTGTATGTAGATGATATGCTGGTTGTAGGATCACACATGCAGGATATCTCTGAGCTTAAGGTGAAATTAGCTCACACGTTTTCCATGAAGGATTTGGGAGTAGCAAAGAAAATCCTTGGCATGAGCATTAAGAGAGACAGGAAAAATCACAGGTTGATTTTGTCTCAAGAGGATTATGTGAACAAGGTGTTGAAATGGTTCAATATGCAGGGTGCAAAACCAATAAGCACACCTTTGGCTGGACATTTTAAGTTGAGTAAAAAATAATGTCCTAATTCACATGATGAGGTAGAGTACATGAGTAGAGTTCCATATGCTTCCACAGTAGGGAGTTTAATGTATGCAATGGTTTGTACTAGACCGGATATTGCCCAAGCAGTGGGAGTTGTAAGTATATGGCCAATCTAGGGAAAGAGCACTGGAAAGCAGTTCAGTGGATCTTTAGATATTTGAGAGGAACCAGTAGTAGGCATTTGTGCTATGGAGGTTCAGATACTTCTCTACATGGTTATGTAGATTCAAATATGGCAGGTGATTTAGATGGTAGTAGAAGCACCACAGGATATGTTTTCACTGTTGGTGGAATGGCGGTTAGCTGGATATCAAAGTTGTAGAATGTTGTAGCCTTGTCAACTACAGAATCAGAGTATATTTCAGTCACGGAGGTTAGCAAAGAGATGATATGGATGACACGGTTCATGGAAGAGCTTGGAAAGGAGCAAGAGAGTTGTAGATTATACAGTGATAGTCAGTGTGCAATTCATTTGGTTAAGAATTCAGCCTTTCATTCAAGAACAAAGCATATACAACTTAGGTACCACTTCATTAGATAGGTATTGGAGGATGGTGAGTTGAAGCTAGAGAAGATCCATACAGATAAGAATCTTGCTGATATGTTAACCAAGCCAGTTACAAAGGAGAAGTTGAATCTTCATTCAACTTTTGTTGGTCTTCATGATTGAGTTTGAAGATGGAGGAGCTAGAAGATGTTGTTGTACAGGTACTGGTGCAGCTATTTATCTCCAAGTGGGATATTTTTAAGGTGTGGAGCTAAAAGCTTCACCAAATGAGTGAGTTTGCAAAGGTGCAGGTTTACACAGTCATCGACGTCGGTCAGGAGCGACCGACGTCGGTCAGGAGTCGACTGGGAGATGCCGGCGTTGGTTATGTTTGGCTGACGTCGGTCAAGTGCAGACAGGCAGGGACCGACGTTGGTCACCTGTGCGTCCAAAATGTTATTTCCATGGATAGAATAGAATGTTTGCATGTTAGATTTAAGTGATAGTCTTAAGTATGCATCTCTATTATTAGTAAGACTGTTTAGAGCCCTTGATTAGGAGGTGCATCTAATGGCTGTAGTTGTATGCTCATGTTTCCTAATTATTATATAATAGGATAGATCTTCATAGCTTATTGTAAGAGTGTTGAACAGTACAAGTTTTGTATATGTTTATCATTCTAGGTTGTTGGAGTTGATTGTAATTGAGAGAGAGAGCTCTTGAGGGAAAGAGATCTAGAGAGAGATCTGTACATCTGAGAGAGGTGTGGAAGAAAAGAATTTTCTTCAATTGTATTCCTTCTATAAAGAGTTTAATACAAGTTTTCAGGGTGGTTTCTTGTATCTCTTCTTCTTGCTATATTTATGATTCTAGTTACTTATCTTTCTGGTTTAATTTTGCATTTAATTGCTTTCACATTGTAATCAACATTGTTGGTTGATCCCCAACAAACCCAATGCTTCCACATCTAAAGAATGAATTGAAGAGATCCCCTATACTCTTCCTATGTCATTAGAATCCCTCTTCCACCAAATTGTTTCTAATGACATGATGGTCTATCTAGCCATAAGACATCTTAATCCTACCAAGCCTAAGCCCTCTTGGTATAAAGATAACCCATACTTTGTATACCATCAACCTGGGGGCATACCATTAATCGATGTCATAATTTCCAAAATTATGTCCAAGACCTCATCAATCATGGTGATATAGAAATCATGAATGAATCAAATGAGTCTACATCTAGGGGTGAACAATAAGAGATATGCTAAGATTTAGTTTTTAATCATGATCAAGAATTTCCCTCTCTACACCAAGGTCAAGACACCACATCCATCTTTTATGGTCCCCCCATCTTTGAAAAATCCTCCATTAAAGATGAGTCTATCCCTCATGATCCTAGTCCTCCTTCACTCATGAGCTCTTCTTTCATGGGCCTATCCTTGGAAAATCCATTATCCCTCCAACATCTTCCCCTCGCCTATCATTTCACAGACCCCATGATGAGAGGTCACTTATGGATAGTAACTATTCTACTAATAACATCATGACAGACTCAACATCAGAGTCAATATAGGTGTTATCAACATCAAGATCATGCTCAATACCAATATTTGAATCAAATATCTCATCAAAAACATCATCCATAATAAATGTTGTATCAAATGATGACTATGTCTACCTTTTTAAGATACTTCTAATTTGGATGATAATCAATCATCAGGGATTTCTTTTTATCCTAATCAAGATGATGAAGTCATAACTGATTTTTTACAAGATTAATCTGTCAAATATTGTTAGAGTGGATCTAATATTACCTTGGACATGTGTTTTTTAGAGTATGTATTTCACACATTTCTCATGTTTGCTAGTGTATTAGCTAGTTATTTTATCTTTTAGTAAGTTTTTCCTATGTGAGGATTTATCCCACATTGGCTAGTTGGCTAGTTCTATGTTTCACCTTTCCTATATATGCAAGAGCTTTCCTTTGTACTAGAATATCATATTTCTGAATAACACTTACATTGCTTTGTTTTGAAACCAAGTGTTTGTAACTTTATGTGTGATGTTCTTAGAGTTATCACTTCTAAATATTAGGTTAAAATGCTTGTTCACCATTCCTAACATGGTATCAGAGATTTGAGGTATTGCTCCCATCCACAACACTGCATTTCATTTCAAAAAATTCCCTTGTCGCTACTTCTTCCCTTGTCATAAATCCTTAAGCCATTTTTTCTTTCCCTCTTATGGATCTAACACTTTAATTGAAGTTTTGAATAAAGTGTGTGGTTTTTATTCTTGAATGGAAGGTGGAGAGGAAGCATGGGAGAAAGTGAAAAAAAGCATTGATTTCCCTTGAGGAAATAAACATGCTGATTTTAAAGGCTTTTTGAATATTTTTCTTCTTCTTGATCTGAAGCATTGCTTTCCTCTTTTGTTTGGTGTCATACATATACTTTTAGATCTATGTTTTTATTTGTATTGAAGAGGCAAAGATATTGTGTTGGAAAGAGAAATAAGAAATATAAGAAGGTGTTGGAACAAAAGGAATGCATTGGACCAAAAGGCAAGGCATCCTTTCTTTCTACTATTTTTTCCAACTTTGGCATCCATCCTTAGCATCCCAACTCTATTGCAACAAGTTTTTTTTGTCTTTTTCTATCTGCACTACCTAGCGTGGAGATCTTGACATCTCAAATTTATTTTTTTATGTTTTTTTAAGATCTACAAAGCATTTAATTCTATGTTGAAAACACTAAATCTTCTGTGTGGCATACTTTTTTTCCTCATTAACTCCTATGGTTAAAATCAGATATAGTCATCTTAATTTTTTGGGCATTGCTTTTCAGTTTGGCATCATCTATGTCAAGATCTATGTTGGCCTCTTTTATTATTCCAAATCTGTCCAAGGTGTCCTTAATCTATTCAACTTTTGTTATTATAGATCCCTTGTGTTGAATTATGTTGGTGCATTGCTAGGTGATTCTTTTTCTTGTTAGAGATATGCTATCAAGATTTATTTTTGCATTGAAACTCACTACATCCACGCTAAAGTTTAGCATTGCATCTTGAATTTGGTGTCACCTTTCCATGCATTAGTTTTTTTTTCAATTTAAAATCTTCTATGTGGAGACTTTAGATCTGGATAGTGTTTCCCAAGTTTGAAGGAGACATGGTTGGCACCCTTTTCTATTACAACAAACCACAAACTGAGACATTGGAAGAGAGGAGTGTTGAATCTTGGTGTTGGGATTCTATTTTTGTATTTTTTTTATTTCTTCTCTTTTGTTCCAAGTCTTCACAAATAAGGCATTGGAATGTTGAGAGGAAATCATTAGATCTAAGCATTGAAGGAGAGACACATTGGAGGAGAAAGTAACATTTATTTTTCTCTTCATTATATATTTCTTTCCTTGGCATCTAATTTGTCTAAAAAGAAGAGGTACCATATGCATTATTTTCTTCTTTCCTTGATGGAAATATCATTTTATTTTTGGTCTAAGGTGTCATCTTGGAAGGTGATATAGTGTGGAGCTGGTAATTCATTTTTTTTTACTTTTACAAGACTGAATTTTTCCCTCAAGAGGATGTAAACTTCACTTGCATGCACAACAATGTAACTAAGAGGATATTTTTTCATGTTGGTTGGCATTTCTAATTCCATGGTTCAATTTTGGTTTGAATGAGTGGTTGGATGACTATGTTCTTTTTTGATTTAGTCACAAAAACTAGTCTATAGTGTCTTTTTTAATGTATTGACCTATTTTATGAGAAATTGCAACACCAATAACTTTTGAAATATAACTCGGATTTGATATCTTTTTTTATAAAGTGCATGGTTTTAGATTCTATATCCATTGGTGTCATTGATTTGTAAAAATTCACTAATTTTACAAAGTGAAAAATTGGGGGGGTGGGGGGGAGTCCTTAATATAATCTTTTGGGGGGTTGTCTCGATATTGATTTTGTGTACTATTTTGCATTATTTCTTCTCTTTGGTAATTTCATAGCATGGTTTCTATGTTTTGTGTTGACCATTGAGCATACATGAAGACCTTGAATGGAAATAATCATAAATTGCAAAGGATTATGGTCCCTAATGAACAAAACTCAACTATAGTTTACATGTCAATTTGAAAAAATTTACCACTAATGTAAGTTTCAAGAGTGTATAAGTTTGATTGGAGGTTATGTGAGTGATAGTATTTTATTTCATTTTGATGGGTGTGATTATTCATTAAAAAATTGGACCAAGTTAAAAGGTTTATTTGTAAAAGTAGATCACTTGAGAGCCATGTAATTTGAAGTGGAACTTACTTCACTAAATCCAGATGACTTTGTCTCCATTGTAGACTACCCCAATAATTTTAAGTATTTGTTGACATAGTTTAAGAGGAGTGTATGAGATAAAAATGATGAAGAGTGTGTGTACTTGATCTCGTCTAAGTTGAGTGGCCCATTCCAAATCTTTGCTTCTGCCTTTTTCTCTAGTATGGATGCCTTAGGTGCCACATTTAAAATTCTAGATCTAGAGTTGTTTTGTGAGAGACTTACTAGGGAGGAGTCTAAATTGTCTCACCTTGAGTCTTCCACCTCTCAAAAATCATTAGTTTCATCACATCCTAAGGCTAAGGGAAAAGCTAAGAGTAAGAAGAAGAACACTCTTCCATCTCAAAATGCACCCAAGCCCAAAACTAATACATCTAAACCCAAACCATATTTCAAATCCAAGAATAAGTCTAATCTATCTTACTCCTATTGTGGGGGGACTGGTCATGAAGAGAATGTAATCCCTATAGGATGCCATTAGGAAACACAAGATTTATATATCCACTCCTCCATATCATGAGCATGGGAAACACTTAAAGTTGTTGGGAGATCACAGTTCCCTATTTTAGATAGTTGGGTTTTAGATTCTGGTGATTCACACCATATGACTTTTTCTAAGGAGTCCTTGCATCTCTTATTCTGATTTCTATTTCCAACATTGAGGTTGGATATTATTCCTTCATGTTTTTAAAGGGTAAGAATGACATAAAACTAGATGATGTATATTCTAAGAGTTGGCTTTGGCATGAGAGATTTGAACACCTAAATTATAGATATTTAAAGGAGTTAAGCACTCATAGTATGGTAGAGATTCTTCCTATAATTTCATGTCTTGATGGAGTTTGCTCTGGTTGTGAATTGGGGAAACAACACCAAGATCTGTTTCCTAAGGGTATGTCCACAAGAGCTTCTTCATCACTTGAGATTGTGCATAGTGATTTGATGGTCTTTCCTACTTCCTCTTTCAATAGAGATAAATATGTATTTACATTCATTTATAATTTCTCAAGGTGTGCTTGGGTTTATTTCCACAAGTACAAGAGTGATGTATTTTCTCATTTCAGAGTCTTTAAGGCTTCGATCAAGAAGAAGTCTTTGGGTTGCATCAAGAATCTTCATACAAATAATGGGGGGTTATAATTTAGTTGAGAGTTATGTAATTTTTTATTAGCCCATGATATTTTTCACCATCATTCTATTACACATACTCCATATCAAAATGGCTTAGTAGAATGGAAGAAGTGAACTTTGAAGGAGATGGATAACTACGTGAAACATTCATAGGATTTACCTCCTATCTATTGGGTAGAGGTAGTTAAATTTGAAAACTACATTTAGAATTGTACACCATATCAATTACTTGATCATATGATGTCAGAGGAGGCTTGGTCTGGAACCAATCCTGATGTCTCATTTTTTTTAGTCTTTGGGAAATTTTCTTGGGTTTATACCAAAGAATAAAAGGAAAGCATAAAATAAGAAGAGAAAACCTTTGATTTTCATAGGGTATTATGAGGACATGATAGCTTATCATCTTTTAGATCTTGATACTCATGATGTTAATTTTTGAACACTTATATAGTTTGATGAGCACTTAACATCTCATTACTCTTCATCTTATTCCATACCTTCTTCTTCTTTTGATGATTCACCTCCTCTCGGGGATTCATTCTTTTAGGAGCTAGTTCAAGAGATTACTAAGGAAGTTATAAAGGATGAGGATATTATTCACACTAATTTTATCACTATGCCTAGGTGGGATCATACTGTAGAATCTGAGGCAACACCTTTCATATAGGATCTTCCACCTATTCAACATCATCATGCACATTCTATGGGTACTGGAATTTTATGTCAGGCATTCTTTGGGGATCCATAGTCTTTTTCACTAACTCATGGGATACAAGAGTGGGATGATGTGATGATAGATGAGTATTCTTCATTAATGAAGAATCACATTTGGGATTTGGTCACTCTTCCTAAGGGAATAAATTTGGTTAGGTACAAGTGAATTTACCACACCATGTATGTAACTAATGGGTCCACTGATAAGAATAAGGCATGTCTTATTGCAAGTCAAAGGCACTAACTATTTTGAGAATTTTTCACCCATTACCAAGATGGATTATGTTCACCTTATACTTTTTCTTGTTATATCACAAGTTTGGCCAGTATATCATATGGACATTAAGAGTACTTTCTTGCATGTAGACTTATATGAGAAAATATATATGGAGTCACCTACTAGTTTTTTCACAATTATTATCTTGTTTGTCAACTTGGGAGGTCTCTTTATGGTCTCAAACAGGCCCCTCGAGCTTGGTATGAGAAGATGGATTCATTTATTCTCTACACTAGCTTTGTTCGATGCCACTCTGATCCCATAGTGTATATTCAGCGTATTGGGGAAGAAATTATTATTCTAGTCTTATATGTTGATGATCTATTTCTCATAGGCAGCTCCTCATATTAGATTTAGACTATCTAGCAAGCACTTTTAACATAGTTTGACATGATAAATCTTGGTCTTCTGCATTTATTCCTTAGTTTATAAATTTCATAGTTAGATACATGGATTTATTTGAGTCAACATAAGTATACCCTTGATATTATTTAGCATTTTGGCATGGATTATTGTACTCTAAGTCCTCCTTTTCAATATAGAGTGACTTTCACTGCTTCTTGTACTACTCCAGTTTGTGATCCTACATTATATTGGTAGATGGTTGGGAGTCTTATGTATTTGACCCATACTCACCCTAACATTTCATTTGTAATTAGACTTATATATAGGTTTGTACATGACCCTTGTGATAGTCAGTAGAAGGATACCAAGAGGATTCTATGATATCTGTGAGGTACTACTCATTTTGTATTACACTCACCATAGGTTCTACTCAGTTGGTTAGTTATAGTGATTCATATTGGGAAAGTTGTCTTGATGACATGAGTTCCACTTATAGCTAAATCTTTTGTCTTGGTTATTGACCTATTACTTGGTTATGTAATAAGAAATAAGCTATTTCACTTTCATCTATAGAGGCTAAGTATAGGGTATTAGTTACAATGAGTCAGTATATTCTTTATCTCCATCAGTTATTGAAAGAGTTTGGCTTCATGTAGGATTCACCCACTATACTTTGATGTAACATCTAGAGTGTAATTCACATATATCACAACCCAGTTAAACATTAGTAGACCAAGAACATTGAGGTATGCATGTACTTCATTCATCAGCATATTAAGAATGACATTCTTGGCTTGAAGTATATTTTGACTCAGCAATAGGTTGTAGAATCTTCATAAAGCCTTTTGCATCACCTCGTTACATTGATTTGTGTAGCATATTTGGTTTTTTAGAATTTTTCCTTGGGGGGTGTTCATGAGGACATATTCCTTATTCATTTCATATATACATATTGTACATGTGTACCTTATCAGGCCTAGTTGTTGGGACTCATACTGTGGATATACCACTATTTCTTTTTTGGCTTTTATTATCACCTAGCTTTACTTGAGGGGGGGTTTAGAGTATGTATTTCATGCATTTATCACATTTTATAGTGTATTAGCTAGTTATTTCATATTTTATTAATTTTTTCCTATATGAGGATTTATCCCACATTAGCCGATTAGGCTAGTTCTATGTTTTGCCTTGATTATATATGCAAGATCTTTCCTTCGTAGTAGAATATCATATTTCTAAATAACACTTGCATTGCTTTATTTTGAAATCAATTATTTGCAACTTCAAGTTTGATGTTCGTAGAGTTATCACTTATGAATCTTGGGTTGGAATGCTTATTCTCCATTCCTAATAGTGTCTCATAGATAGTCTTAGTGATCCTTTTTTTATATTGAGGAGATATTCTCTGATGTCTAAATTGGGTCTCCTAGGAACCCTTGTGAGGACCATGCTACCCCACCACTACTCACTGACCTCATCATGCCATATCCACTACCTTCATTCATCATAGAGCCCTTTCTTTCTATCAATTATAATTTAATCACCTCCCTTTATATGGAAGAATAGGAACATCCATTGTTAGACCCTTCCTCGAGCAACATAATAAGTACCATAAATGTAGAAGTCCAAGATCATATTCAAAATATCATTCATAATGATAAAATTACCTTTGATCCAAAAAGTCATGATCAATAAAATAAAGATCATTGGCCTAATAAAAAAGTGTCTTCCTCTAGTGAATCCTAATGTCAAGCACTAGGGGACCATCAAAGTCACAATAATCTTCATCTATCAAATCAAATATCAATCTCCTCTAGTGAAGCCCAATATTAGGCACCAAGCAGCAACCGAGATATAATCAACTATGAAAATTAAAAAATATATAAAAATCACTATTATTATGGTTGATAATCCTTCAAATAATTATATCAAAGATGAACTATATATTCAAAGTGTCTTGGATCTCTTAATGTCTTTTGTTGCATGGCACCAATCGAATGTGTAATGTCTAACATCTCCAATGATGTTTGTAACTATTGGTCCTAATCCTTAAACATCCATCACACCATCCTATCATGATCCTATCATCCATTCAAGTCTAATAAATCCTCATCAACATCAAAATCTAATCTAATCCATAACTCACATGACACTCCTAGGCAACATTACCCCTCATAAGGGTGATGAAGACACCTAGTCTAGATATTTGGAGGGGTCTCAATCAAGAATCAACAAAGGTCATAAAAACAACATGGTCCTAGAATCACAAATCTCTAGAATAGGTGTTGACTAATAATCCAAAAAGTGTGAGCATTTTTAAATCTTGCCTAATAAATCAAGATGCCATCAAAAAACCTAAAAATACAAAAAAAAACATCATTTATCTAATGGTGAAAACCAGTCTTATGGTGCCTTGGGCAAGTACCATGATGAAAACTATTTTTTGACATCATGGTATAATAATATATATTCCACATTATACCTCAACACTTGGGGTCCAAATCCATCCTTTGTCAATCCCATCCTTCTCATCCTTGTCTATCTTATCCCTCGACCCATTGCTCCTACCCATCACTTGTCATCATGTCCTACATCCTATCATGTTTATCATTCCTTCCGATCTTGACCTTTTTAAGGATGTGGAAGGTGTCTTGATAATTGTTCTAGAAACATCTTGGCATATCCTCTAATGGACACTCAAGTAACTAGATATATGTCTCCTTCATGATGAGGCCATGAACAATCCCTAGTCCAGTCTTCCTTGGGCCTCATCCCCTTTTCAACATCACCCCCATCATTTTGTCATCCCCTCCATTATTCCATACATCTTTATCTTGGTTGATAGGCTTGGTATTCCCTTTGCTAGTAACCCCTTTTTTATAGTGTATATACATATTCCAAAAAACAAATTTAAATATATCAAAAATACTAACGATCATAAAATCTAAAAACATATAAGTTGTATTGTCTTATATCTTGAGTATCCTGGTCATCTTATCATAGTCCTTATATTTTCCATCTCACTATCATCCCACCTTGTCTTATGCCCTCAATCTCCTTATTTTCATGTCTTCTATCTCAATTATCTTGTCATATGTCATCTTGACCTATGTCCTAAATATCCCAGTCATCTTATCTAAAGACTTATCCATCTTCTCATTTTGTCATCTCACCTTGTCTTAACCTTCTAGTCATCTTGTCTTATGTCTTTCACATCCTTATCCTAATAAATGTCCCTAGTCTACTCCAATTCTATATATTTTCCAAGTTCCTATCCTTAAGCCAAAGTCACATCATGATCATCATGACCAACTTAGTCCAACTCATCACCTAATCAATCATCCTACTATATCTAATCTAGACCATTAGATAAGACACAATGGCATTGCATGTAGATATTTATGTGTGATTCTTTTCTATTTTTTGACTTATTTGCATGTCTTTTTGTCATGTATATGTCTAATTGACTTATGTCTTCATTATTTTCATCGTGTCTCTTTTTGTCTAATTAGTAAATGAATAAGGATGCTATGATGACACCAAAGCTATAATGATGCTTTTAGGTAACCTCAATGATGCAGAGTTCATTATTTTCCCATTTTATGCACTTTGGCACAATGTCCTCTTGGTCATACTTATATCATGAGGCATCCTACCACATTCCATATTTATCAAATTTATTAGACTATGATGAGCCTTATTACAACAATGATGGATTGGTCATTTTTCCTAATCCATTAAATCAACTTGATCCCATCATCAAGTCGATCATCTTAGTCCACTCATCTAGTATCTAATCATTCCTCTAATTCCTTTATCATCACATCTATATCCTCTAGCCAATCATCTATCATCTCTCTAGTCATCAACATCTAACATATCATCTCTCATGTAGTCCTCTATCTTCATGTCTAACATCTAAATCACATCATTTATCTAACAACTAACATGCCTAACAATCATCATCATCATAATCATCATCATCATCATCTTATTATTCTACTCCATCATCATCACCCTCTATCATCTAGTCTCAACTACATTGGACTGAGGTCTTTTTAGACTATGTAGGTAATGTTTAGTCACATAACGTGTCTAAGGTCAAATCAACCATTCTCTCCTCTTTTGTCTTCACATCCCTTCCTCATTCTTAAGTCTTGCATCAATCAAATCATTGAGATATAATATCAACCATTCATAAATTAATATATTGATCAATCACCATAGCTACAATCATATCCTTAATCTTTTTCATCAATCACCCACACCTATCAAGCAGGATCAATAAGTCATAACATTCATATTTTCTTCATCTCTCATTCATTATCATTGATTGGTAAATTCATCATTTAAAGTTTATAGTTCTTCCCTTGTTTGGGGCATGACCAAGACCATAATTATATTATCATCTCTTGCTCCCTTGTATGTGTCCTTTCCATGGGCATCATCACTATCAATCACATTATGGATAATTAATTCTATGCATTGTCTATTATATCTCATCTCTGACATCTTATCATTCAACCTTATCTTTGAGCTACAATCATCATTAATCTTATCAAATCATTATCTTGTTTTAGACTAAATCTCTCCCTTGCATGCATCTCTTCTTGGGATACATCGAAATATTTTGGAATTTTGTCTTATCATCATCATGTTATAGTTGATTCCCCCTTGGGATGTGTCAACAACCATAACATAATCATTATCACTCCCTGTGGAGATGTCC
The DNA here is from genome assembly GCA_037957365.1 of Torreya grandis. Taxonomy (NCBI): domain Eukaryota; kingdom Viridiplantae; phylum Streptophyta; class Pinopsida; order Cupressales; family Taxaceae; genus Torreya; species Torreya grandis. The sequence continues at coordinate 2,798,147 of JARHVA010000320.1, forward strand.
TTTCTAGGGGCATCATCCATTTGTAGCTCACTACCCAAGTTGAGTTCATTTTCTTCATCGTCTATCTCACATATTATATCCCATCCCCTTGTTTATTTGTCACACCCCATCCCTCATTTCCTCTTTTTATTTATCTATCTCATTATTCCCCACATGTACCCTCGAGGGGGATTCATATCTACTAACATTTATCTATGAAATGTTTTATTTGAAATATCATTACTCTCTCCACTTCATCCACTTACAATACCCTTTTAAAGAGGGGGAAAATGTATACATCTAAATTTAATTACTTCATTAATTATCACTAATATTACTATTATTCAACACTAATTTCACTTATCCCATCTAATCTCATTTATCTCCTTTAATTTCATCCCAATATAACCCCTTCTAGTCATTTTTCTATTATCTCCCTTATTCATTCTTCATCATGTTAACATTATATTATCCCCACCAATCTATTAATTATTTTAATCATGTCTCAATCTTATCCTAACCCCACTTATCCATTATTTGGGAATTTAAAATTCCTATGACCCACCTACCCACCTACCCTAGCCTATTCCTAGTCTTTCCTACATCCCTAGTCCCTAATCACCTATCTTAATCCCATACTAATCTTACTTAGCCCTTAAAATGGATTCTATAATTCTCTAATTTTAGAATCCTCTCTAACTTGGCCCCTTTCTAACTATAAGCCTCTATTATACAGGCTTTCAAGTAATTTTTAATTCTTTATATAATCCTCCACCATGGATCCTCCTAAGCCAACTTTGAATATTGGCCATTAATCTTCCCTCTATGGACTATTTAAACAATCCACTCTTTCATGTCCATACTAACTACATAAACTATAATCCAAATAGATGAAGCCATAAGACCTCCATGATAATATCAATCCATGCTATCCTTTTAGTCTATCATCAAGCTATCATTATGCCAAAATTTTGAGTCTATCCATAGCAATCAACAAGAAAAAGTCAAAGAATCATTGAAAATACGGTTGAAGATCTTGGTGAGAAGTCATAAGGGACAAGGTGATGGTAATATTTCATTCTTAATTGACTTATTGTTCCTTTATTCCCTCCTTTTGATGTTATTGTGTTGTTGGGTTTAATTTATTATATTTAGTAGTTTTTATAAATAACTCAAAAATACAATCATACACTAGCAACTTATAACCTACTCACAATACAACTTACCAAAAGCACTCAAGTGAGTAAAGCTTCCCTATTTTATCTTATTTCCATATTATTCATAGGGACAAAAAATCTATAGGTTTGAAGTACTAAGGGAGCATCTTGTGAGCCACATTTACAAAGTTACAAGGTAGGTTATTGTTGTACTTACTTATCACACATTGCATGATTTACACATAAGCCAACATGTAGGGGAGAAATAGATAATTCTAAGGTTCTCTTCAGTGTATTGGTTATAGAAGAAACACTCATTGATAGAGGAGTCTTTTGGGTAGCTCAACACTATATCCCACTAACCCATTTTTCCCATAACCAATATGAAAATGAAGAACTAGGGTTTTATTATTTGATAAGGAGAGATAACCCATGATCTATATTTGAGCACACTAAAGTGAAGGAAACACAAAACCCAAAATTTTCTAGGTGATCACATCCATTTTCAATAGGTATTTTGTATTGGACACCTACATCTAATCCAGATAGAAGTTTTGATGTAACCATCCTAAGTCAATGTAATTATCTGTGGCTATATAAGTACAATTTCAAAAATCAAACAACTAATTCAAAATCTAGATCCAATATACTTTCTACTTGTTCTAGAGGGTAAGTGCATGGAGTTGGGGGATAATTTCATGGACATTTACCATAATGTGATCGTATTATTTAATTGATATGATCACATTACTTAAGTCTAGGCTTGGGATTACCAAACCATAACACAATCTCATTATTAAAAAACATGATCACATTATTTAATAACATGATTGTGCTATATTAAATAGTAGCATGATCATGTTATTAAATGGAATGCGATCATATTAATAACATGATCATGTTATTAAATGGAATGCGATCATGTTAATAACATGATCACATTATTAAAGGGAATGTGATCGTATTAATAACATGATCATGTTTCTTGTGTCACAAAAAAAAGGGAAACCTGAATGTAAAATTATTTATTTTACATTCACATTTCCTCCTCTTCACTTCTACGATCATGTTTTGTTGAAAAAAGTGCTAACAAGTGTTAGGAAGTGCTAGTAAGCTAATAAATTCACCCCATATGCCTGTTGATCGATGATGTCACTACATAGGAGAGGCAAGTCATCAAAATATTCTCTATTTAACTCTAATTTTTCATAATTTTCATTATGTAACCCATGTTTTTAATTGTAATTTGTTTTTTTCTAATAGATCATCCTGCTAACCCTCCCAACCCTCCATAAAACCCTCAACTTGTTCCTCCTTCTAACCCTCCTCTTAACCCTATTGTTCCTCCTATCCCTCCTCCTAACCATCCTATAGTTCCCCAAAACCCCCCTAGTGGTCAAGAGTTTTTAATTGACAACATTGTTTAAAACACTAATTAACAAAATGAGAGATCCCAGCTTGACCAACCCCCAATGCACCTAGCTAGTCAATTCCCTACAGACCTTATTAGGTCAAATTGACTTGATAAGGAGTCAAATTTATTGATGAACCTAATATAGGGATACTTGTAGGACCTATTATGCTAACAAGTTGTTAGCCCTTCAGGTCAATAATTTAGAAATTTAAAAATTTGACATTTGTGCCCTATTCATTGACCCAGACATAAATGCCCCTTTTCTCATAACCACCAAACATTTTCCTATCCATCATGGTGTACATAAATTAATCACGACCAATTTTTGGGATTGATGGTGGATGGTCTTTGATGATCAACCATGTAAAAACCATGAGGTCCCATTATATTTTTTAAGGAAACTCTACTGTGAGTTTGTCCTCAACTAAATTCCCAATTATTTTGATTTTAGTGAGTTTTAGGGTTGAGAAAAAGGCTCTACACAGAATTAACCAGGTAAACATCATGTGCTTAATTATCCTACATGGATTCATATCTAAAATCCTCTTGATCTTGAGATCCCCTCTATGGTTCAACAGGTCATGGAAATAGATACTCTCCATTCTCTTAGTTCACTCACTAATACACTTGTTCAACATACAAGTAGGCTTTCATAGAGTGATGCTACAAATACACTACAGGACACATAAACCTGACCCCACCCTTGAAATTTATGTATATCTATATGCATGGGACCTTCTGATGATGATGGCATTAGTGGTTCAGATGGCTTAGATCATATTGTTATGAGTGATGAGTTTTTGGCATGCACATTTGACATGCAGACATCAGTCACCACACAGATGCAGGTATATTTAATATAAATGTCATGTTAAATTTAAGTTATATTTGTAAATTTAATTTCCAATCTAACAATTAATTTACATAAAATTTTAATATAATATATATGTCATTTTTTATGTCATAGAAGGTGATGATTTCTTCATCATCACAACTGGTATTTACAGCGTTTGATTTATCATAGCTATTGTTTTCATATTTAGATCTAGTTGTTAGGCCATCCATGACTAAATCTACCTCTATTATGATGACACCATTTATATATAGAGAGGTAAAAATTGTTTACATATATGTATTGCTCTTTGAATTTGTTATGGCTATAGTTGTTTACATATACATGTTGATGAGTGATGGGGGATACGATTTTTATACTTTTGTGCTCTTACTTATACCTACATTGGTGATGTACCTCCCACTATTTTTTGGCTAGATGGAACCTAACCTCCCCTATCCCTAACAATATCATTGAGAGTCTTCACTTAAGACTCTAAACCAGCCACATTTTCCTCTAGGCCAACTATATCTCTCTTATTATGAGGAAACTCCACATATGTATGATAAATAGGGATAAAAACATATGTATGCTTTCTTATTCACACATGGAGAACCATATCCACTAAAATATTATTAAGGCTCAAATAACCCTCACCTAAAAATTCCTAACCAAAGTTTATTTGATCATGCTCCACCACTAAGTGATTCACTCTAAAACCATATAACAAGAGAAGATATTAGACCTCTAGTCACATAAAGAAACAATAACTGAGTAATAAATTACAAAGTAACATAGAAATCAACTAAAAATAAACCAATTCACTAATTTATTTGGGTAACTTCATGTTAGTCTAGGTATAATTCTTAATTGGACCTCAACTTAGCATTCTCCTCCTATCATGTTTTTTCCTCTCTAACAAGTGTATGCCCACCCTTGTTTCCCCCTAAACTTCATCTCCTCAACTTCTATCCTATGCTTGTTTATACATCTTAGTATCTACATATTATGGTGGTGGTTGTACTTAATGGTGTCATCCTACCATAATTACAACCTAGACACAAGATATCTTTTTAAATGTACTCCTCTAATTAGTACTCTCCTAATTTTGCCCGTGATGGTAGTAGAGTGTCCACCTTATTTAAAAACTATCCTAAAATACCCTAATATAGTAGAGATACCAAATAAATCATTGTCAGTGTGTCCACCACTTATGAAAAGTCTCTTAATGGTGTCATACCTATCCAACTAGATGCCCTGATGGCCCCCACTATCCAAATATCTAACCCTCATTGTTAAGGGGTCATATGCTCATACACTTATCCCATGATGAGTTTAGGGGTCATATGCTCATATACCAAAGTATTACACCCAATTAATAACCTTACCTCTATCACAATCCTCTATCAAGGCCATAACCCTGCCTTTAGTCGATAAGCCTAGTATCCTAATCACAACCTTGAAAGTGATAGTCCACTCTTAAGGGACTTGTGGGAAAATTAAACTATTTTACATGGCACATCCTAGTTGGTGAATAAGTGAAGAAAATGAATCAAATTGATGGGACAACAATCCACACCTACACAATCTAGAGTATCCCTATCATATATAGTGTGTCCAAATCATTAGTCATTAATTTATCTATAAGCCTAGGAAGCCAATCATACTTCATCATTCTACTCCATCAAATGTAGGCCTACATTTTTAAAACACAATTTTAAATATCCCTAAACACTCTAAGTTAATCTTGAAAATTCATCGAAAAGGAATTAGTTATGAGGGTCCAGACCTAAGTCAAACCCATGTTATTTTTAGACAAGTAATAAATCAACAACCAATATAGTCAACATGTAATATAGCATAAATTAAATATCTTGACCCAAGTATACTTATATTTATCAATTTGAAAAAAATAAAACTAGTATATTATATATTCCTTTTCACAATTTTAATCCTCTAATTTTGATTTTTGCACAAGGTTGTTTCTCTAACACTTCATTAGATGGCTTATAATTTCATATCTAAGTGTATTTCCATGTGCATGCTTGTCTTCTTATTTCTTATAATGTTTCATTGCATTCATGTACTTATAGAGATAGATATTTTATATATACAAGTGTTGTTATTGATCATTTTGGTTTCTATATATAAGATTTAACATGTACTTTATATAAAACTAAGTGAGACCTTGTTTACATGAACAGTTGATGGCTGGTACTGACGCTCCTCCCTATCTATGAGTTGAGACAGACATAGAAATTATTACTGCAATGTCATCTACACAGGCATTGATAGAGGTATATATTGGTTCTTGTAATTTTGAATTGTAAAAATATACTTGCTTTAATAATATAAGTACATGTTTACTTGGGGAAAATATAACTTATGTTTATATCAATAATGAAAAATAAATAATGAGAATAAATTATACATAATGAAAAATATTCTACCAGGTTGCAGTAGATCAGATACATGGTCAAAGTCATTTGATCATGCCATATTTGTAAGTTGCAATGTTGTTGGAACCTGATATGTGTTGATTGGAATTAGAGGTTTGGAACTCCATTCATCCACCCACTCTTTTGACTCACATCATTCCAAACATAGTCCACACATTCATAACATAAACATGCCAAGTGTCACATATGAACAATCCAAGAACTGGAATTTGAACTACAAAATGAGTGAAGGTCACTTGAACCCATTAGAGTCATATAATCCTCATAATTTTCTAAGTGTTCTTCCTCCATTAACCAAAAATATATACAAATATTAGAATTTTTTTGAGCACCATGACACATTTTCTCATTACACCATTTAACCACAATTTTTGCATCTATCAAATGAACACCCTATTCAAATTTCAACTCCTCCCTTGCAATAAATATTTTTACGCATGCTCCAGCACCATCATGCTCCCATTTTCCATGGCCAGCCTTGGTGAAACTAAAAATTTGTTTTACACCTATCGTAATGTGCATCCTTCTCAACCAACAAAAAATCCATGTATTTTTGAATTGTGATGTGCAATTGTCTAATCAAATGTAATGTTGATTAAAATTAATGTTCCTCTAACTCAATTGTTCATAGAACTTCTAAAAATAACCTTGCACATACTTTAAATAATGTGATATGTCATCATTGATATATAAATGTTACTCCCTTAATATTTTCTAGTGTTTCTCTATACTGTCAGGTGCATGCATGAATGTTATATGCATGAATATGGAAACTTGTGATGAGTCGTAATACTGTGATTGAACTTCCATGTGGAGTTTGAATGTGTAATTTTTTGAAAAATCAACTACTAAAACAATGGAACCAAGTTGGAATGTATCCTTTCATATATTTAAATTTTCATCCAATTATCTATCCCTGTGTGTGTGCCTTGCATAGTCATAAACAATCTTATCCCTAAATTTGACCAAAAATTCCAAAACAGGTATCTTTTTTGTAACAAGTTCACACCTTTTAGATTATTTTCTATCTTTTACTTGATAATTAACTAATTTATATTTTATTAAACCAACTAATTCCTATCCAATTGCACTTTTAATCTCCTCATGGATACATTTTTTTAAATTTGGCAATCCACCACAAATGTTACAATTTCTATTTAAACATGATTTGTTGTAAAATAATTGCCCATCTAATCTTTTATAGAATATAATTGGAATAAATTCCCTAGATGATTTTGGTGGCAATTCAATACCACACTCTTTCAAAATGTTAGTATGTAAATTATTAAAAATATAGAAAAAAACATCATAGTGCATTGAAAATTCAACATGTTGCCTACAACAAGAAGTTGGGTGTGTGTGATTTATTTTAACATAAAAAGGTTTTGCCAGCTTAAAATATATTTAACAAATAGAAATTTGTGGATGTTTTTCTAAAAAATTAGAGTATAATTGTGTTTAAGTCATATCTAATAAATGTTTTGGATGTGGTTCATGATTGAGAGAACCAACTCTTCTTTTCACAACATCTCTTGCATTGGGTGAAACTCTTGTATTGTATTTTAAAAATTGAGCAAGTAACTCTTTGAGAGTATCGGCTATGGCCTTGTCCTTTTGTGGAGGTCTACCAGAGAATGTTAAGAGCTCATTGGTATTAGGTTCATTAAGTATTTCATGTCTTGAAATTTATTTCATTAATGTTTTTTTGTTTATATCAAGTGTTCGGCTTATTTTTGAAATCAATCATTTTTTCATTGTTTCAACACTTACGACACAAGTTGTCATTATATGACAGGAAACATTACAAGTTGTGTGATCTTGGCCCTAAAATATGTTATGCATCATGTATATTTTCAACATTTTCATCATCCATGTTATATATTCTTATTCCTAATGTGTACATTACAGGTCTCATCTTAATCGATTTTATCAATGAAACAAAATATTGACATCTTTGACTATCATACTCTAAATTATGACAGAAAACATCCCAAAATTTTGAACTAGTCTTCTTGAATGGTGATTAGACATTTAATTTTGCATTGGTTTTAAAATATTTTCATAGACTTCAATTAAGTACTTGTCTTTTCTACGCATAATTCTTGGAGGTATTGGTAATGGTAGAATTTGTTGAGAGAGTGTTTTAAAACTATTATTACTTTCATTGTTTAGAGGTGGGATGACATTAAATTCTTCATTGTTAATTTCTTCATTATATGTTTCCATGAAATTTTTTTGATGGTTAATTTCATCATTATTTGTTTCCATCAAAATTTCTTCATTTATGGGAGGTGAATCATCATACATAGACTCATCATCAACAAAATCAAAAACTTGGAACTTTGAATGTGAACTTCCCACATTAACTAATTCATTGTGTTCAATTTCATTATTATTCATTTCATTATGGTCAATTTCAACATTATTCAATTGATTATAGTCAATTTCATCATTACTTAATTCAATATCATCAATTGCCTCATTATCTATGGCATTTGGTTCATTAAGATTAGGGTTTGTACCTTGTTTACCATGAAATTTTTGCATTAGTATATTATGTTTCTCTTTGAAATAATCTAATTCCTTTGGTGGTTTTTTCTTTAACAACTTCCTCTTTCTCTTCAAATGTGATCTGGAACCCATCAGAAGGGAAAATTGACAACTTTTTAAAGGTGGGGTCAAGTACATAGGTATGCAAATATCATAAAAGTACATGTAGAGAATGTTTATATGGATAGAAGTATTGATTTGAACTAAAAATAGTCATTGATAAGTGAGATTATCACTAAAATAATAATAACGTGATTGTATTATTAAATAACATGATCACATTATGTTTTATACAAGGTCCTAACATATCCAACACAATGAGAAGTTGATATCTATAATAATGTGATCATGTTATTTAATAATGCAATCACATTATTATCGATATAAGTTATGGGTTTGGAAATTGGCAATGAGGACCAAGTGTTGCCTCTATTAAGAATAACGTGATCGTGTTATTAAATAACATGATCACATTATGCTTAATGTCGATAAGGGATTAGGGATTAAGGAAAATTAGTGTATAAGGTTTATGGATTAGGGATTACAATTTATGTTTTATGAATTAGGGATTAAAATTAAGGTCCAAAGTGAAGGTGCATAGCTACTGGGACCTTTCACTTAGAATGGCTTGGCATTATGGATACTTGCATCGTTCACTACATTAAAGCCCACAATTTTGAATTGACATTACGATGGAAGGGAAATGGCTCCCCATAAATTGACATGATGTGTGCATATAATAAAACATGTAACATGATTTTATGACATATGTGGCACAAATTTTTTTTAGGCATGTTTCCCAAAGTGCATTAAATGCCATATCACTTGAGGTTTTAATTTGTTAAGTGGTCGACCAATATGTTTCCCAAAGTGCATTAAATGCCATAGTATTACTTCTTAAGTCATTTTTTCTTCTCCTAATACTTGGAGAAAGAAGCTTTGAGTACGTCGAAGCCCCAAAAAATAATAATAAGTCATTAATAATAAAATGTGTTTTTAGGTTGCCATTATACCCTAGATGTCATCATGCAGATTGAGTGAATTAGTCAAATGGGGCAATAAGTCATGTGATATAGGTCAAATTAATCCCTATGAACTTAATTATTAGTCTATAAATGATGTTAATTTGGGTTAAAATGTTTGGTTCAAGGTTTAAAGAGTTTATATTTGTGGTTTAGAGTTTAGGGATTAAGAAATTTAAGGATTAGGGCCTAGGGTATAGGTTTTAAGGTATATTTATACAATTGTGTAGGTAACTGGGGAAAATTTAAGAGCCTTGAACCTATATATGTGATTATAGAATGTGAATTTAGGATCAATTATCCCCCACATGATCATAGATTGAGCTTACAAAGTCAATTTTGGTAATGAGTGATGCAATTTTAACCAAGTTCATCCCTATAAACCTAATTATTACTACACACACACACACACACACACACACACACACACACACACACACACACACACACACACACATATATATATATATACATACATACATGTGTGTGTGTGTGTGTGTGTGTGTGTGTGTGTGTGTGTGTGTGTGTGTGTGTGTGTGTGTGTGTGTGTGTGTGTGTGTGTGTGTGTGTATGTGTGTATATATATATACACACATACATACATACATATGTGTGTGTGTGTATGTGATTAAAAAATGTGAATTTGGGATCAATTATTCCCCAAATCATCATAGATTGAGCTTACGAATTAAATTGTGGTAATGAGTGATGCAATTTTAACAAAGTTCATCCCTATGAACCTAATTATTTATATATATATATATATAAAGGATGTTAATTGGGGATAAATTTATTGGTTTGGAGTGTAGGGTCTATAATTTAAAGGGTTTGGGGTTTAGGGATTATGGCTTAGGATTTTTAATGTAAATGGTACAGCGTAACTTAGGGTTTAAGATATCATATATAGGGTCCAATCAGTAAGTTAATTGAAGAACATTTGAGCTACTTGTCACACCTATTCATGACTTGATTACCTTCATGTTTATATAAATATGATAAAATTAGGGTCAATTATGTAATTAACATGTTATATAATTGATTGAGCCATAAATTTGGTTTAAGGGCTTAATTTTTCCCAAATCATGCAAGGAATTGTATAAATTGACTAATTGGATCAATTCATGATAGAAGATCGATCTTTTGATTTTTACCTAAATCATATCTTGTTAAATTTAAAGACCCTCAAATTGGCCTCAAATGCTTCCTCGATTAAATGAATCAACTAGCTCTCCTCCTCTTTGGTTAATTGGGTTGAAGGGGTTTAAATAGCCCTAACTTACTGAATAGACATACATCTAGATTGGTACTCCAAAGGCTTTAGCCATAGGTTTAAAAAGTGCATAAGTTATGACATCTCATGATAAAACTAGTTGTATCATAAGGCATGTATGTTTGTGGCATGTAGTGGGTATTAGGGCATATGGAGCTTATAATTTAAATGTTTTAAAGATCATTAGGGATTAGGGCATAAGGTTTTAGGTTTAAGGACATATATATTAAAGTCTAATCACTAGATAGGCCATGTGTTCAAACCAGATTCTTACTATAATGTTAATTGGGACTAAATTGAAGTTGGTAAATACCTAGAAAGTAAATGTTTTATAATTTAGGGTATAGTGTTTAGGGTTTATGGTTTATGGCTTCTAGGTTTTAATGTATATACATAGTTTAGGGTACACACAGGGTCAATTACAAAGATAATTGAGGATGATTTGAATCAATTGGACCTATTTGCAACTATATAATGTGTTTTTGGGTTGTCATTATACCATGAATGTCATGTTGCAAGTGCAAATTGAGTGAATTAGTCAAATGGGTCAATCAATCATGTGATTTAGGACAACTAAGCCATGTGAACTTAATTCTTAGTAGTAAATGATGTTAATTTGGGCTAAAATGATTGGTTCAAGGTTTAAAGAGTATATATTAATATTAAATAGAGTTTAGGGATTAGGGCTTAGGGTATAGGTTTTAGGGTATATAAGGTACAATCATGATGGTGATTGGGGAAAATTTGATCTCTTTGAACATAGATTTGTTAGTAAAGAATGTGAATTTGGGATCAATTATCCCCCACATCATCACAGATTGAGCCTACGAAGTCAATTATGGTAATGACTTATGCAATTTTAACCAAGTCTATCCCTATGAACCTATTTATTATTATATATAAAGGATGTTAATCAGGGATAAATTGATCCCATGGGCCTACTGATATTTAATGTAAGTAATTTTATCCATATGATATCAATTGGAGATCTTTGTGCTCGTCATATTAAAAAATATATTTTTTTTTTCAATTTGATATGCAATTTGGTCCAAAAGAGCCATGTGCAAGGAATTACATTCATATATAATGTAAATTGGGGCTTACTTAGCCTTTATTGCATACCATATTGAACCAATCGAGTATTTGGTTCTAGATGATACATAATTGGGGCCAATCGAGACTTGCCCAAGGAATTATGTCAACATAATTTTAATTAGGGACCTAATTGCACACCTTATTCAAATAATTGAGTGTTATCATGAATATGATATGAAATTATGACCAATTTAACCCTCTATAAATAATTATATATCCATTTTTAATAATAATCAGGATTTTGATTATGCACCGAATTCAACTAAAAGAATATTTGGTTTAATATAATCTATGAAATTTAGTCCAAACAAGCCTTGTGTAAGAAATATTATCCTTCTACTATCAATAGGGGGATTTGTTGGTCCTAAATACATAACATATTAAATCAAACAAGTATTTAGTTCAATTAAATATGCAATTATAGCCAACCAAGGCTCATGTACATAACTAAATACATCTACTATCAATTAAAACTTTATTGTCCCTGATTGTAAACTATATCCAGATAATCATGCATCTGGTTTTATCTTATATACATAGTTAGGGCCAATTGAGCCCCATGAAACTAATTTTGTCCATATGATGTTATAGTTGGGTTCCATTAGCCTTTATTGCACACCATATTGAACCAATTGAGTATTTAGGTTTAATATGATATGCAATTAGGGCCACTTAATCCCCAAGAAAGGAATTACATCCATCTAATGTCATTTGGGGCCTTAATTAAACACCATGTTAAATCAATTGATTTTTTTTCAATACTATACACAATTGAGGACAACTAAGTCCTATGTAATTAATTGCTTCCACCTAGAATATTAATCGAGGCATTTTTCACCCTATGTAATGAATTGTGTCCATCTAATTTATCCACTGTGAATATTTTTCCCTAATTGCACATCTTATTTAACCAATCAAGTATTTTATCTAGTCTAATATTTATAATTAATATTAGTTAGTCCGTGTGAAAGGAATTCCTTCAATATAATTTCAATTAGGGATTTGATAGCATAGGTCATATTAGACAACAATTTTAAGACTACTACGCCTAATGGCTCCTATTCAGGTTTTAAGATGTTTAGAATATATAACATGATTGTGTTATTAATGCGATCATGGTATTTGAATTCACATTCAATTCTCATGCCTTTTGGCTCAATAATGTCTTGGATTCTTGAGCCAAAGCCTTGGACTATCAATGTACATCCAAGTATTGAAAGTGAAATTAAACAACAAATTTCAACTTTGATTGCCAAATACACTAAGAATTTCAAAGTGAAAATTCAAAAACTTGATACCATTGTGATAATCATGATATCCTCTTTCAAAAAATATGATTCTTATATTTTTTAGACTAATTTAAGGTTTCAAGCTATATTTATTTCTAACTATGCCTTTTTTAGGCCACTACATACTGCAAACATACATGTCTATACATGTTCATGTAATTTGTGTTTGGTTGATCTAAGTGAAAAAAAAATTATATGGTGATGTAGTACACTTAATTTTACATACATTTAAAAAAAATGATTTTCATTTTTTTTAGGTAGTTAGGCCTGACTCATGGATGACTATCCATTTCTTTGTCAGTTATTAGGATCTATTTACTTGCAAAATTCATAAAAAAAAATATTCATTGAAAAAATACAAAAAAATATAGGTGACGTGTTACAAGATTTTATCTAAATTTTTCCCAAAGAGTTTCAAAAAATATTAAACACTGCTCAAAAAATATTAAACACTACTCAAAAAATGGTGCATGTCATGATCATCTATCTACTATGTTTTCTAGAAAAAACCGAAGTTCCTCTTCAAATTTTAGATGCTAAACCTAGTTATATTTAACCATTTTTTAAAAAAAATAGTGTTTTGGAAACTAGACTTGAAATTTTATTTTCATATTTTTACACCATCTTCAAATTTGGAGTGTAGATATCTCAAATTATCTACAGAAGTTCAAATTTCTGAAATTTCAAAAAAATCATGTCCACAGGTAGGCCACTTTTTGTCCTCCAACTTTGTGCACTTACCCTAGATCCAGATCCATATTAGTGTGAGAACCAACTAAGTATCTTGTTTTCATAATAATTTTAATATCTAACATAGTTATATTTTCCATTTTTGGCATATCTCAACTTAATAAATTTAGTATATGTTTTATCTAAGTTTTACAGTTAATTGGCTTGTTATAGATCTATTTATCACCCTTATGATTATTCATTTATATATTATTAACCCTAACTTCTTATGATCCTTATCCAAATATTAATATTAAATAAAAATTAAATAGATCAAGGTTAGGAGTACACCTATGTGTCAGTGCAACCATCTTGCCTTTTGGCAATTTGATTCAAAGAGATACTTCATTATGAATCATTGGAGCTGAGATTAGGATAATTTTGAAATATGTACATACATACATACATACATACATACATACATACATACATACATACATACATACATACATACATACATACATATATATATATATATATATATATATATATATATATATATATATATATATATATATATATATATTGGAGGACAACATGCCCCCAACCTTGGAAAAAATGTGAGTTGCCACACAACCATTCGGCTTATCTCAATCATGTAACCCAATCATGCTTATAACTTAGCAAGTATGGGAGATCCAATCAAATCACACTATATATCTGGTGAGGGTGGATGATTTAATTATCCCATCCTATAAATTTGGTGAAGTTAGGTGATATAATCAAGTCTAACTTATAAACTTAGTAAGATTGAGTGATTTAATCATCTTAACCATCCAAAGGTGAACCAATTATTGCAATAGATCGGCTCAATAACAATTCATAAAAGTCCATCCTAGGTATGATAACAATCCATAATAGTATTTAAAATATGGAAACTAATTTTATTTTTTAATTTAGAGTGCCCTTTACATGGCATATGCACCTCATAATACCTCAAGCTGAAATTTGGGTATAATAATGGTACCAATGTATATATGCTACCACAAATATGTATCTAAATCATATAATTATGAAATTTGTCTAATTTGATTTTTTTCCATGACATGCCCCATTGAATCTAGATAATCTAAGAAATAGTGTAAGTATAGAGAATATGTTTCCATAACATGTCCCCATTGTAATAAGAAACTATGAAAAACATGGAGGTTATGCCTCTATGACATGCCCCCACTGAAATGCCCCACTTTTTGAGGTGAGGGAATTAGAAACTATTATTTATCTTACCTCAAAAGGATAATATAATTGCATAAGTTGTGAATGGATCATGTATCATATATGAGGAACATTTCTAGGTAGATCTATCATTGAAGCATGCAAAATGTGATCACATCATATCCTAAGATGCATGATATAAATCATGCAAATGTCTAGAGAGTAACAATACAAGATCAACAAGCAATCAATCACACACCCAAGAAAACTCAAAATTTAGAAAAAAAAAGGAGGAAATGGTCCAAGGATATCTCATACAAGTCACATGTTTAAATGCCTCACAATTGAAGGGAAATGACTAAATCAAATGTTCACAAAGCATATAATTACATATTCAAATGTCTATATACAACAAACTATGACATGTTCAATTTTCACAATAGGCAAACAAAAGCATGGGGTCCACAAGAAATGGAGCATATGTAAATGCTCAAACAAATAAGGTGAGAATAAGAAAGGAAATACACTCAAGTAAGTACAAAAAGGAAAGTATGGAATCATAAGCAATCAACATAAAAATATCATATTAGTCCCTAGATAAATGTGTTAGTAAAAAACATTAAGTACATAGCATATCAAATACATTGTGAAAAATATAAGCATGGATAAATGCATGTGTAGGTACATAAAATCAAACATGATAATGAAAAGTGATCATAGAATAATATAGCCTAGGTGTATCATGATCAAATAAGAGGATGCTCCCAACATACTAATGATGTGAGTAGAGGAAAGGCCCAATATTCGTATGTGCATATATCATGTGCTTGGGTATGCTTGTATCACACTCAAAAGATGCATGAAACATATGTGTGTATATAAAAATAAATTATATGTTATCTACCAACATGGAACCAACAACATAGATGCCAAATAGATAATAAAACATGGAAATGATGAATATTTTTGGATTTTTGAATCTTTTATTTTTTTTGGTATTTTAATAGTGTTAAGAATATATAAATAATTAAGCACAAGGATGATAAATAGATCTATATAAATACAATTAATTTTCAAACTTATATGAATAATATTCTAAATTTAAATACTGAGATATGCCAAAAATAGAAAGTACAACTATTGATGGATATTGCAATAAATTATAAATAAGATTACTTAGTTGGCTTACTATTCACATGTAGATCTGGACTAAAATAGGCTAAAAGTGGACTAGATTAGAATCCTAGAATAGTCATCAGATATTATAATTTTGCATTTTGTGGTCTCAGATGATCACATCAAATCTATATAATTGTGTCAATACAAGTGTCTGATCTAGACGTAGGTGTCATGTGAAAAAACACTGACTAGATCTAGATGTGACTAACTAGAGCCTTATAAGTTTTTTCCACCTTTATTTAATTTATACATATCGCATGCATACTCTATCGATCTTCATCAAATTATAAAACCTTAGCTTCCTCACCCTTGGAGTGACTATGGAAAAATGGGTTAGTGGGCTCATAGTGTCGAGTTGCACCAAGGAACCCTCTATCAATGGGCATTGCCTACATATCCAATACTTTGTGGAGGGCCTTATACTTGTGTAGTTATCCCTTGTGTGTTGGATTATGTGTGCACAAGAATGAAATATCTAATAATCAAGTATATGCAATGACCTAGTTTGTAATTTAGAAAATATGGCTCATGGGTTGCTCATTCAGTACTTTAGACCTGTAGATAAATTGCTCATATGAATGATATGGAAATAGGAATGAATAAGGCATCTTTACTTACTTGAATTCTTAATTCATAGTTATTTCATTTCTATTTAAGTGAGAGGTATGAATTTTCTAGATGAGGTATGAATAAGGATTGATCTTGTATATATACCAATCCTTTGGGAAAATATCTTACACTAAAGCACTTAGGCTGACCATAAAGAAATGCTACATTTTAAAATTGGATTAATTTTGGGTACTAGACACTTAGTTCAAAAAATGACACCTATGTTGATGTAAGCATTTGGATGAGACACAAGTGTCTAGGAAGCTAGAAAATAAGTACAAGTCCAAAACTAGCAGATAACAATAATGATTAGGTTTAAAGCTTTTTCACAAAATATAAGGCCTTGTCATTAGAATAACATATGGTCTAACTAAGATGGCACAAAGAGATAGTAGACATGATTTTTTTGGTAGCATAAAAGTCTTAGAGATGAAGGGTAAAATCATGATAGGTATTTGCCAAGTGTATAAGACTAAGGTGTTATATAATTTAGATTTAGTATCTACACATATATCACATGTTATACAACCTATAACATATGTTTGTATCCTATATTATCTAATATTCAACACATAAAAACTATTACCCAACACATAAAACTTATTATCTAACCCATAACAACTAGGTAGTTAACCTATAGCAACTTAGAGCTAACTCATAGTAATTGGGTAGATAACATATAGCATCTATTTTTGACATCATATGGTGACTGTGACAAGATGTTGATGATTTGAAGCAAATTTCCTCTATGATCTGAGGGATATGGTGGTTCCTAAAATCAATAAAAATACAATTCATTGTTAGGAATGCCTTATCATCATTACTTCTCCATGGGACGTGCCTCCAATATTGTTGCAAAAATGAATTAAACCAATTTTTTTGTTCATGATTGTTTGTTACAACATCATATATTCTCTATGTTATCTTAATATTGTTGTTTAAATTATTTTATCCTAGGAATAACCACATATTATGGTTATAACCTCTAGATTTTCTAGACATAAATAAAGCATTTATTTCTCCATTTAAGAGAGATGTTGAGGTTTCAAGTACTTAGTAAGCTATAAGTTAGTTAGGAATTAGTAATCTAGAATTTAGAATGTCATAGAGTATTTTAATCTAGTTTGAATCAGATTGTAATGTATATATAGTAATTCCATTTGAATGAATAAAGAAATGACTTTGATCTAAATTTTGTCTTAAGTAAGGAGGGGAGTCAAGATCTAATCCAACCAAGGCAATGACCACTCGCATGGACTCGATAAGTTGGTTATCATCTGCTATATGGTTTCTTTCTATTGTGTGTGCATTTCCATTTCATTTCATTCCTATAAGTGTGTTCTTTCAATTTTGTCTATATATTTCAATTATGTCTATGTATTTCATTTCCATGTGGAAGCAACATAGTCTATATTTCAATTCTTTCAATTTACTAACATGTACTTTCCTTTCATATAATTTACTTTATGCAATTATTTTTCCCTATACACAACCTTTAAGAACCTCAAATTTGAACAAGACTAGTGTTGTTATATTAAAAAATATATGCCTTAAGTTGACAATTATGGAAGTGGTAGAATCAATTAGTTAAAAGAATGTTCCTCAAATGATCTCATTGCATTGTAGGCAAGCTTAGCTACCTTAAGTTAATTGGTGGTTTAATGTTTCTCGTCATCTTGTATCCCACTTATGTATATCATGAAACATGTGTGCATAGGGAAAGTGTATATGTGATCTGCCATGTATGTGATACATCATAAATGAATCATGTAAACTAGTAACATATGTCATGCACAAGTTAGAATTTTTTATTTTTTAGAACCACACTGGCAAGTTTTTATTAAAACCATACACATCCCTTCTAATACCACATAATTTTTTCTAGGACAATATAAATCCTACTAGGACCGTATAGTTCCTAGATCAAGGAAAATAATCCCTCCTATTATTCAACATATTTTAAAATTTTAACCATGATTCAAAATAAATATATTGGGCTTAGAATGACTTGACAAGCTTTCCTCCTTAGTCAACATGGTACTAACTTGTAAATGATCCAACCAGTGCACTATAAAATATTGTCAATCACCAATGGTATATCTATATCACAACACTATTTACAAAGGTAAATGTTAAGAATGAGGTTAATTTCTATTTTCAATTTCACTTTATACATGTTGGGGGAAAACACTAATTTTGTTTTAGTATTCATTTGCTACTATTTTAAATATTTTATCAAATTAAAAATGATAAGATACAAAAATGATGGTATAATGACTCATGTCTCCATAGGTTGATATCTAGCATAAAATTTTCATTATTACTAATCATGTTATATTTTATATCTTTTGATTCTATATATTCAATTATGATACATGGTATTTTATGGAATTTACCTGCAAGGGAAAATATCACTAGCTTTTCATTTTTTTCATACGTTCTTTTCAAATCTTGATGGGGGAAACTATGTTCCATATTTATCTATCTTATTATGTTGATCACTATTGATTTTTAGTACACAAGACTATATATGATGATAACATTGGACGCCTAAAATTTATAGGATTCCTAACTTCAATTCCTAGTGCCTCAGGACATATAATTTAAATGATATTTAACTAATTTGACTCCATGATGTACTCCTATTTTATTGAAAGTGGTTTAGACAATACCATTTTTTCAATAATTTATGTTTATAACATTTATTGTGATTATCTGGCACTCACCCATACATGTGCCAAAATAAATGAATGCTTTTGTAGATTTCTATATGCAGTGAGTTATATTCTAGAGATCTAGGGGCAAAAGATTATATATCTATGCCATGTATTCCTTTCTACTTTAATAAGTATATACACGCACATTAAAGTGGATAAACACTTAGACTCCTAAAAATGTCCCTTAGACATTTATTAGTCATTAAGTTGCATGATTGTGTGATTATGTACATGTCAATTTTGGTTCCAAATTAGGAGTTATTGACACTTATGTGGGTTGTCATTGTGTCTCCCCCTTTTTCTATCCTTAAATATTTTTAAGTGTTCCAAGATTTGTTTAAGGAGTGTGAGTAACACTCATGAGGCTGTATGGAGCATCACCCATGCTCCAGGGCTCTTTAATGGCCCATTATGGTCAAGATGCCCCCATATTTTTGATCAAATCTGTTTCAATTTTTAGTCATTGTATTATTGATTAGCATGCAAATAGGGTCCTAAATTTAATTGTATTATATATAGATACATAAAAATTATAGTTCATGTCTATTTAGAGATTACACAATATATTGTTAGCATTATATTTATTGTTCACATACATTTTAGAGAGATTAAACAATCGTTAGAGCATTTATTATTTATTCAAGTTAATAATTCATGTGGAGCACTTTTGGCACACAACTTTAGTTTCTATGTTATTGGAATTGTTTTTAATTATGAAATATGTTATTTATAATATTATTCATTTTTAGGAACTTGATAATTAGATGATGCTTAAAAACCCAACTAACCTTTAATATATGTTACAAAAAAAATATTGTTTTCTTTAAGCTTCAAATACAGTTTCCAATATAGGTCAAGGAGAAGAAAAATAATTTTCAAGTCACAGTTGCTGCTATAAAAAAAATGAAGGAATTGAAGATTCTGACCAAACAATTGCTGCTATAAAAAAAATGAAGGAATTGAAGATTCTGACCAAACAATTAAAATTATCAAATCATTTCTAGTATTTCTGTCATTTTCTAGGAATTTCACTCATGGTCCATACATACATCTTTATTCAATGTGATAATTCTAGGTGAGAACATTGTCATAATTGAGTGTGATCAATTTCATAACTTCTAACTAGATGTACATTTATGTGTTCTAATTCTAACATTCATAACGCTAAATTTTACAATATTTAAAATATAATTTTAAACCCTACATATTTTTTCTACTTCTAAATTTAAATAATTATATATTATTTATATATTACAAACATTATAATACTTAGTTGTAATTAGATATCCATGTCATAATTTTTTTGGAATTCATTCATATATATTACGCTTTCTTTCCTTATTTTTCAACTCTTCAAAAAATGTTTGATATAAAGTTCATAAATATACAATAACAAAGCATAACTACATGAATAAAATAATAAACAAAAAAAACTGAGATATAATTAACATAAAGTACTCTTTAGGTAAAACTTAATTTGTAAGACCAAAAAAAAAAAGAAGAGTTATTTACTTATTATCTTAAATAATTATTTTTTACAAAATGTTTATATTATAATTAAATCTCCAAAATTTATTTAATTACTATAATTTATCATTTCATAAATTGAAGTATAATTGTAAATATTCGTTATTTATTATATTATTATACAATATGTATGTTTAAAGTAAATTTATTATGTTTTCTATTTATTTTAAGTTATATATTTTATAGAAATTTTTTCGTGATATTTTTGGAAGTATTCATCTACCAATTTCACTATATAATTTATACGAGTTAGTTCTTAATTTTAATTTTAATTTTTTTTTGGGAACTTTTAATCTTTTTTTTGTTAGATAAATGAGGGTTGATGGATCCTTCACCCATTTTATTAAAACCACAATTTAAAAATACAAAATAACCAAACCCCCAAGACTAGAACATGTTCTAAGAAGAGAGGTCCATAACCATTGCAAACACCCATTGAAACTAAAAAACCAAACACCCCATGAGCCTCAACGTCCTAAAACCTGATCACCCAATCATGGGCTTGTCATCCCCAACCTTTGCCCATCCTTCACCCTCCCTACTACAAAAGTGAAGGTTGGTTTAGGGGATACCTTCCCCTTCTTATTTTTTCTAACCATCGTCCATTCTTCTCTATCTTGCACATTTCCACTACCACCCTACCATAACCACTAGGGGCTAATACATTGGTAGGTCTTGTACTATTCCTTCCCCCACCTACCAGTTGTTTCAGTTCTTCTATCTTCCAAGAATCTAGAATATGTGGCAACTATTTGTCTTTCTCTCTACTTGTAAGCAAAATTTGAGTGTTGGCTGCAAAAACTATAAGGTTGGTGGGAAGAGCATCCTTCCACTAAAATGCCTCTATTTTCTACTTGGCGCTAGGGCATTTAGCAACCAAATGTCCAATCTCAAAACACTTCTAACATCTAAATGGAAGTCCCTCATAGTCTAGAAATTAAATCCAATAGTTATATTTGATTTTCAATTTAATGGTGACTGGAAGATCTTGGGAGATATCCAACCCAACCAAAATTCATGTAAAGGTTGTATGGTGAAAGTTCAAAGTAGAGATGTTTATTGCTAACAACTCCCCTAGGGCATTTCCAATGCTTGATAGAAAGGACAAAGACCAAGACTATAATGGTAGATGTAGTACATGAACATAAACATGGCTATTAGTGAGGGTTTCCAAGAAAGGATTGAAAGCAAGAAACTAAGGCCTCATAAAAAGTAGATGTTGACCCTAGCTCCATGGTTTGTCTTGGAAAACCTTGACATGAGTTTTAAATAGTTGAAAACTACAATAAAAAACCCCCTTACATAGGGATAAATCTCTAGATTGTCTACCATGAAAAGCTACCACCTATCTAACACCCATTTGTGTATAATAGGTAGACTTAGCCAAAAGCGATCAAACCTGCAAATAAGGCCCCTAGAAGCAAACCAATACTCGTTATTAGCACTTCATCCAAAACCTCATCACTAAAAGATATTGAAGGGTTGCTCTCAGCCGCCCTCAGTAGTTTGTTTGCCCTATCGACTAATAGCACTGACATAGAGTTTACTTCTATGAAGGATTACTTGCCCCTCCCGCCACCCCCCCATCTTGTCGAGCCTACTAAGCTTGATGCATCTCTCAATCTGGCCTTTGCCTCTCTTACTATATTAGGGTTCACATGTCCCCTACCCGCTACTACTACACACATTGCTACCTCCATCTTCGTGCCCCCTCCCTTGGCCCCCACTCCCTACCTCCTTAAAAGACCAATCTGAGAGTTGTCCTGCTAGGACTACCCTTACCAACCTTTGGGCATCGACCTTGGACAACTCTAACTTAATCACCTTTGACTTATCCACGAATCCTATCGTTGAAGATTCTCATGATATGAAAATGCTGATACTATCCCCATTCACCTTAACCATCGCCTTCCCACCTAACTGTCCCTTCAAATCTACCACTGACAAATTTATAATCTTAACTCTATAAAAATTAAACAACAAAACATAACTCCACCTAAACATTATATAAACTCTAAATATAATCTCTCCTTTTAAACAAATGTTAGGAACTTATAATATTATATAAATAAGTTTTTTTTTTTAAAAAAAAAATTAAGTTTGACGATATTTTTATAATAACATAATTCGCTAGTATCTTTATTTTTTTCAAAGTTCCATAAATTTTAAATATTTTAATTTCGATTTGTAATTTAAGTTTTCCTCATCTCAAAAAGTTACATCGTCATAAATGTCTAAAAACGATAACCATTTGCGTGATTTTTTTTCAACCTCGTTTTAGATGTATTTGGATTTGACATGGTTGTTGGCCAATATAAAAAGTGTATCATATTCTAATTCTAGTTTAGTCAAAGTATATGTATGTGTACACCAAATATTACTTTAAAGAACCACTTTTGATGGAAAACATACCAATCTTCATGTGAAAATTTAACCAATAATTGATTTTGAAAATTTTCAAATGTATTTAAGGTTTTGCAAATTATGTTCCTCCCCCCAAACTTCATAACCTTAGAGATTGATATGGAGTAAAAGGCTATTTTATAGTGTTTGAACTTTCAATTTCAATACCAAATTTCAACATATTTCTAATGTTTTTTCAAATAATAATAGGTATTCTAAATTTATATATATATATATATCTAGATTTTGGTAATAAGGTTTTATTTTAATTTATAATTAAAATAAATATTTAAGTGTTTGTAATTAATATTAATATTTAAATATAATTAATATTATTTATATTAAATATTTTTTTAATTTAAAAAATGAATGTAGGGGAGCATAAGCATAAATGAATGCCCTACCGATTCGATTGAAGTCGATGCCCCCCATAGATAGATAGTTCAGGGCGGGGGACCTAGAGTCCATACAGTGATGCCCCCCTCTATTGGAATGTGAATGCAGTGATGCACTCCATACTAGACTAGACTAGACTAAGGCCCAGGGTTCACACCCCCACCTCCCCCCCCCCCCCGCCGATCCGCTCCAACCCAAACCCCATGCCCTCTCTGTCTCATCGAGAGATAGTGTGTTAATAATTTTTTTCATGTACTAACATCATTAAATCTTTTGTATCGTGTTTTATAAATTCTTCTAAGTTATTATTATTTATATTAAATATTATTCCAATTTAAAAAAGGGATATTAGTATGTTAACATCTCTTCTATCATGTACTAACATCATTGAATCTTTTGTATCGTACCTTATAAATCTCCTTTAGATTATCATTGTTATCTATATAATTTATGTTTAACATTATTGAATCTACTAGCGATAGTCATTAGATATTCAATAAATATCATCCTTCTAATCATTTTATATTCTTCTCTAGTTTGTATTGTATGGACAACTAATCATGCTCCAATTATTATTTTTTTATTCTTTTTTATTATCAAACTTACCTTGATTAATCTCACACTTCTTCATTTAATGATTTTTCCTCTCATAATTATTTGAATCGAAGTCATGATTCGTATTTAGATTCAATTGGTATTCTTATATAGCCATAACAACACTCACTAAGGAGGCATAAGATTGGAGCTTTGATGGGTCGAGAGTCTAAATTAATAGAAAACTAATAAGTGAATCTTCTATTTTTTGGACACATGGTGTTTGAGCACTAGTAACCAATGACTTAAGCCACAATGATGGAAGAGATATAGATGATTGTTCAAGTGAAACTACTCATGTGAAAGTATAGTGATAAAATTATGATTTAATTCATTGTTCCTCACTTTTAGACTAGAATAGTTGGTTGATTGTCAATCTGAAAACTTATGAAGGCTTCTAGTTGAGAATTTATATTGACATTCTATGCAATTTAAAATCATTTTAAGTAATTTCTCTCTTTTTCTGTGTGTGTGTGTGTGTGTGTGTGTGGGTGGTGTTAAGCCATACTTCCACATCATCATATTTAGTGTATTAAGTATTATATATCATAAAAAAATTAAACAACCCAAATCATATTGCATATTTTGGGTATGTATAAGAGTGAATTGGAATACCTCTTTGTGCACACACTTAAACATATTCAATGTCTCTTTGATGTCATCTTTAGTATTTTGCAAAATAATATAAGTACTCAACTTTAAGTTTCATAGAAGTTGAGCTTAAATTAGTTTAGACTATAAATTCTTGCAAACTCATATGAGTAAGACCACCCTCATAAGTCCCTTGAAGAACTTTAAAACCTTAAGAAGTCACAAAATTAAAACCCACTCTTTAAGGTATAACTCTAAGTCATCCTCTTTATCTTAGGGTCTATTTCCCCGATCAAAACATGGAGGTTAGAAAGGAGCTTCTATGCAAGGCTTTATTAGAAGTGATGGTCACCATTCATGACACCCTATTGATTTCTACATTGAAATAATTTGTTTATAATTTTTTAAATATGTATTTGAATGATTGGACAATCCACGATTGATCATGTGGAATCGTTGAGGTCGATGTTTAAATGGATAGGCTATATGATGCAAGCATTTTGTTGTACATAGTTTTGAGGGCTAACAAAATAAATCCTATTTTTAAATTATTTTTTTAATATTTGAACATATTTTTGAATTTCTTGCAAACAAATTTCAAACTGTCCAAAATTATATAAATATAGACTTGCAAGTAAATTAAAACAACCTTTATAATTGTGAAATAACTTTAATTTAATTATATAGAGTAATACATATAAATAGATCATGACCATTTTAACAGTAAAAAAACACAAATTACATGGATAACATGTGAGCTAAAACAACTTTTATAATTATAAAATAATTTTAATTATACTTAAAATATTTTTACAACAACATTTAAGAGAGGTAGTTGGAAGTCATAATAACGTAAAAATATTAACATTTAATTATTTAAAAGTCAACATTATAAAATAAAAAATATATTGATAACTATATTTTAGATTTTACAATATATTGAATTATAAATATTTTAAAAATAATATCTATTAATATATTTCACATAAATTTATCTAAATTATATATATATTAATTTAATGATATATCTTCTTCCTTCCTTTTTACATAAACGGAAAACAGTAAAACGGCAAGACGAATCAATGATGATTATTACTTACATTGGGTGGGTGGGTGCACCAACCTTTATAACCGACAATAACAAACGAGAGAGGATTTAAAGAGAGGCAAATAAATGCCACAAAAAGGTTGTAATAAAATGTTTGAACAATAATTAGTGAAGACTTAAAAGGTTTATTCAACTCAAGGGAACATGTACGATTCAAACATACATATTATTATGTTTTTTTTGGTTTATCATTGCACAAAATTCAAATAATATATGTGAGAAAACTTTGATTTTTTTTTAATAAATTTATTTCAATTAAATTATGATATAAATATTCAAATTAATTTTAATTAGGTTAAATGAAATGTATTGAGTAATAATTATTTTTAAATTTACAAAAAGAGAATGATATGTAAGTTTTAGATTTATTTAATTTTATTTTCTGATTTAGTAATAGTCGTTAGAAAGTAGTAATGAAAATATGTGTTTAGAAATAATAAAAAGTTAGTTTAGAAAATTAACAATGATTAGAGAAGTTTGTATGTATTGTGTATTTATATTCTGGAAAGTTTAGGTCATACAATATTATTTTAGACAATCTAGACTGTATCTTTTCATTATAGTAAAAAATGTGAACATGTCTAAACTAATTTGGTAAATGTGTTCTCTTGGTTTTGACCTCCAAAAGCCTCGTTTAATTTCATGATCTTTCACACTAATCACTTCCAAAATATAGTTCTTCTTCTTGTCTTAATTGGGCAATAATATTTGAAAGCTTAAGGAAAATAATATATTTTTTGAGGCATGTGTTAAGGGTTACTTATGTTTTCAAATACCGT